>VZRL01001315.1:546847-804296 GCA_013397895.1 Origma solitaria | reverse complement strand
AGCAGAGAGGGGGAATGGGCCAGCAGAGAGGGGGAATGGGCCAGCAGAGAGGGGGAATGGGCCAGCAGAGAGGGAGAGTGGGCCAGCAGAGAGGGGGAATGGGCCAGCAGAAAGGGGGAATGGGCCAGCAGAGAGGGAGAGTGGGCCAGCAGAGAGGACTGCACTGGCAGGTAATGTCCACCCAGATGGCCACAGCTGATTTCCACCCACTTGGACTTCTGGAGAAGCTTTGCATTTCCTCTCAGCTACAGACACAGGTCACAGTAGATCCCCTCTGCTGCTGCCTGCAGTGGATGAGCTGTGGAGTACAGCAAAGGCCTCTAGTTTATGAAGGGAGGAATTCACACTCAAAACTGTTGACTGGGATAGAGGGACCCCTGTAACTGTTGTACCTGCATCAGAGGCAGAGCTTCTCTGCATCTGGGTTGGCTTTTGTTTTGTCCCTGCTTTTTGGTTTTTCCTGTATTTGACTCAAGTGAAAGGTTCGGGATGTATAGCTTTGAAAATGGATTTAATATTTATTTCTGATTTTTTTTCACCCTATCCATGCTCTCCTAGAAAGTGTCAATCTTGTTCGTGATGGGCAGGTGAAGACATGAGTTCAGTGGTTTTTGGGGAATGCTTGTGCACCACTTAGAGCTCCTGCCTGATTTTATGGAAATCTCTCTGTAACTGCAGCCCCCACAGTGCATCAAGCAGGCCTTTGCTAACAGACACTGTAATGCACTCAGTTTACACTTGCAGGAAACAACTACAAGGACAATCAAAGATATAATTAATGTGAAATAAGTATTCCCTGGCAGAACATTCTTAGGGAATCGACGAAGCTGAAGAAAACTACTTTCCTCCAGTTTCTCTCACAGGGAATTTCAAAACAATGGAAAATATTCAGGAGAGTATTCAAATGTAAGAAGACATGTTAGAAAGATCCTACCATTAACTGAAAGCGAACCATTCAAATCCTCTAAACCTAAAGAGAATGAAACAAGATAGATTGAGAAATAAAAAATGTCAACCAGAGACAAAAGATAAAGGGATTGAATCATGAATGAGTCTTCCACTGTTTGGGTGAGTGTAATCATCTCTCCCTTATCCACTTTGCTGTGTATACAAAGGGTAGGTGACGGGGGAAATAATAAGGACACTATGAAGCATAAGTAGTCACAGGACATTTGAAAATATGGAGTATTAAACTAGTAGTAACTGTGAGCAGAGTGGATTAAATAGGTGCTTTGGTGAACAGCTGAGTTAAATGATCTGCAAGTGCAGAGCTGTGAAGATAGACCTGGTGCTGGCAGGAGGCATCTCTTAGGGGAGTGGGGGAGCAGCAGAAACTCTGGGAACAAGCTGTGCCCTGTGTCCCTGAGACAGCTCGGAGTGAGCCAGAGCCTCTGCCCTGTGCATTGCTCTGGGAAGCAATGCTGGGGTGGCCCAGGAGTGCTGTAGCTACATCAGCTTTGTGCCAGGGATGAGCCAAGGCTGATTAGCACCGGGCTGGGGAGGCTCTTCTGTTTCTGAGCTGCAGTGAACTCTGTCAGAGTTACTGAGGGGTTTTTGTGCTGTCCTTTGCCGTGAGGGGTTGATGAGTCTTGAGGGCTTGGCCATGAACTTGTGAGATCAGGCAGAGTCCTCTGTGGGTTCCATAAAGCACATGCAGGTAATGGAATAATACATTATGGAAAGCACAATGCACACACGAGGGTTAATTCTTGCAGTCCACACCTGGCTTTTGACTGGAGTGACTTTGTTGTGACACTTTATTTATCGCTTTGTGCATCTGTGAAATGAGGAGAGGTGGCAGCAGGTGTCACCTTTCTGCGCGTTTGGAAAGAAATGGGAAAGAGATTGGAGAGATATGGAAAAGGAGAGCCTAGGAAACAGGTTGACACAAGTGGGTGAAACTTCCAGGGATGAGGAGGTGGCTTATCTGAATGGGGTAACCAGTTGCTTCCTCTCTACTTAATTATTGTTGCCATCAATGTGAACACCCAACAGCTGAAATACATATTTGATTTTGTGAGTGGGACTTAAGTAGACAGAAAATCAAATTGGAGCCAAGAACTAGCCTGAAGGCAGGCACATCCTAATGCAAAAAAATTTTTAAAGGGATTTGAGCATTCCCTGTGGCACAGCTTCCTTTTCCCGCTGCTGCTGATGCAGCATGGACTGGTTTCCCCCAATTTCCAGGAGACCAAAGAAATAAAATACTGTTCTGTCAAAACTAAAATGCCTCTGGGCAGCAGATGAGGAAGGTTTGGAGCTCTCTATCTTTTATTGGTTTTATTTTTTTTCCTTTTCCATCCTGCATTTGCTCTTTAAGAAATTGTCATTGAGGGGGGAGAAGGCAAACAAAAGTTGACTTTTGTTAAGCGACTGAGACTTGGCAGTTGTGTGGAGGTCATGGTGCTCAGTCAGTGTCAGCCTCCATTCCCCAGAGTTGTATCCTGTAATGTATTTATTTATCATTACAGACGGCCAAAATTTTTTTTCCCCTTTCAGTTTGTTCTGTCCAAGGCCGCAGGGTTCCGACAGAGATCAACAGCATTCCCGCAGTGATGAAGCAGCTCGTCAAAAGCTGAATTAGATGTTAAATCTTTCTGAAGTGGGGAGGAGGAGGAAGGAGGGGAATCACATTGTGCTAAGAATTTATCATGTGTTGTTTCCTGTGAGATAATGTATAGGAGAAGATTTGTTACGGTGCAAGTTTCAAACTGCTGTTTCAGGGCTACAGTGTCTGCCAAGCTTATGATGTATTTGATCTTTTCTGAAAGTCTTTCTTTTCCTTTGCTACCTTTTGTTAAGCAGATGGTCTTCCAGGTAGGTAAACACTTAAAATGCTCCATCTACTGAAACATGTACAGGTAAGCACCAAAATTTGCATGGATAAGAGGAATAAGCAGAAATAAGCTAGATTAGACTGTGAGATCCAGTGAGGCTCCAGCTCTGGACAGAAGGTTGGATACTCAGGTCATCCCTGAGCTTTGCAGTTGGATGTGGGGATGTGTTAGACAGTCTGTGCAGGTGTGCCTTTTTGTAGAAACCTGGGAATTTTGGTACAGACCTTGAGGAAAGCAAGGCCTTGCTTTGCAAAGGTGCTGCAAAATGTGCCCGGCCTTAGCTAAAACCCAGAGAAGCCACAGCCTGATGGTGTTTCTGAAAGAATTTATTGAACCATTCTGCATCAGTGACCATCTCTTGCAGTGCAGGTCACTTTCTTGAGCTTGCACACTTTGTGGAAACACTCTTTGTGCTTTTTCTTTATTTCCTCATGCTCTTTTTATCCTTGGACATAGAGGTGAGTCTCATTTATGCTTTCTGATATAATATCTGCAGTTGTTGAAGGGGGTGCAGTTCATATCCCTTATTAATGGACTCTAAAATGCACCCCTTTTAACCTAATTTGAGAGGGGGAAAGTGTTAGAAAGATTATTCTCTCTGAATAAGTATGCTGGTGTAAGAACCTTTGGGGTAAAATAGTCTTGTTCCAATTCCTCAATAAAATGTCAAGTGCAATGATAGATGAACGGCAATCCTGAAGTTTACTCAATATTGTTTTGTTCCCAGTATCTAGGTCAAGATATTTCTGGTTTGCTTGAATCAGACAGAGTTTCCACAGGTCTTAAATAACGCTGTTAATATTATAAGTGGTTTAGTTATCAGGCAGGAAGGAAGCTTATTGATCAGCAGGAAAAGCACTGTGTGCGTATGAGCCATCTTTTCCTGCCTGGCTTTAATGAATCTGAAATCCAGCAGCAGACATGGAAAGTCCCTTGTGCTGAGGCTGTGGGAAGGAAGTTTGTAACACACCTGCCTCCTTCCTTAGCTGCTTGCAGGGTTTTCACTAGAAGCCTGAAGTATAACTTTTCCACAAAGCAATCCTGAAAGTGCAAGCCACTGTGTACTTTGCTTGGGAGTGAGTAAGTACAGGAGGAAGTAAAAAATTCCCCCACTATTGAATGAATTTGGGCCCTGACTTTGGGTTTGAACCCAGCCTTTGTACTGTCAAAGTGTTGTTTTGGTGTCTGGACTGGGTGAATGTGCTTGTCAGACGCTGGTTCTCACCTGAATATCCCTGGGGGGAAAACACATGAATGGTTTATACCCCTAAGCTCAGAAAACATAAGCAGATACCAAAAGAGTCAAGGGTGAACAATGACTTTGGCGCTGCAACCCAAAATTCATCCAGGGGTTAGGACCTCAGTCAGCTACTCAGGTTGCTCAATTTGAGTGCAAGGGACTTGGTAGTACAATCCAGGAAAAAAAATTGTTCTGACTTTTCTTGGTTGTCCTAAAAGGAACTTCAGTCCATCCTTCCTTTTGGAGGTTTGTGATGTTGCCAGAGAAGTTCAGGGTAACCTGCCTCTGCTCAAAGCAGAAAGGTACATCAGTTGTGACATCATCTTTCTTAAGAATGGCTCCTATCTTTCACATTATGTTATTTACAGAAAATAGGGCAGTAGCAGGAATCCCTGAGTGAGCATCATCATCATGAGATGAAAGAAAATCACAGTGTTTCCTCTGCCCGTTCTCTCAATGAAACTTGAACCCTTCCTGTGAAGTAGCGAGGCTTTGACAGGAGCAGAGGAGAGGAGCAGGTAGCCAGGGAATTACAGCATCATCCTGGGATATAGGAAGTGTTCATTTGAAGCCCTCTGATCGAGAAGCAGAACTTCTGCAGGAGTGCAGGAGCTGCTGAGTAATTCAGTAAGCAGCAGTGGCATTTCTGTGGTGTGGTTTGGCCTGAGAGGAGAGGCAGCAGTGGGCTCTGGGAGGGGCACAGCCCATCTGGGAGTGCTTGGCACTCACCTGCAGCTCCTGAAGGTGTTGAGGGAGATGCAAGTCTGTTCTGTGGAGTCCAAGCAGAGCTGGGCTGAGCTTGGTGTGCAGCCCAGCTCAGGTGGGGACATGCCCTGATGCTGAGCTGTGCAGAGGGCACTACTGCTGGAAATAAAGGTGGATAAAGGGCTGGGGATTGGGAGCATCGCCTGTTACAGTGAAGGTGGACACAGGGCAGGTTGTGCCAAGTGGCTGAGCTGCTCTGACACTTCACTCCTGCCAAAGAGTCTCTCTAAACCACCCAGCTCTTGGCAGAGCTTCGCTGGACCAGTTCACCACACTGCGTGCAGCAGTGGTGAGCTATCAGAGCAAGTGTCTCATGGGGCTTCATCCTGCCAGGTGTTTCCAGAAGGTCACAATGAGGCAGAGAAATGAATCCTTCTCTGCCAAGCAGTTTTATTTACCATGTGTTCCTGTTTGCAGTTTCTGAAGGGTCTGGAAGAAATTACAAGAGTGACAGTTGTGAGAGGGATGTACTCCAGATTGGCAGGGCTGGTTTGTGTTTTGTTACCCCATTGGCTCTTCCTAGCAAAATGGATTTGCTGGTGGTATTCCTGGATTTCTTGAGCTCTCATGCTAACTCTGGTAAGTGTGTAGAAAGGGAAGAATGAACATCATACAGCAAATAACAGTTTAGTGTGAGTGGGTGTTTTATTGTTGCTTGGGGTTTTTGTTTGTTTGTTTTTGTTTTGTTTGTGGGTTTGTGGGTTTTTTGTTTGTTTACTTTTGGTTTGTTTTTGGTTTGTTGGGGTTTTTTGTTTGGTTGGTTGTTGTTGGGTTTTTTTTTTTTCAGATCTGTGTTTCAGGCTGAAAAATGCATCTGTAGCCCACTTAGATAAGAGTGTCATATTGCTTTTCCTGGTTCTTTATTTGTTCCATATTCCTTAATATTGTATCAAGCTGCCCAGCCTGTGTTTTGGGGAGGATTTGATCCTGTCTGTGACACTGCAGGTCACATAGCAAAGTCCCCCACCAAAGGAGTGTAGCTGTCACAATAATGTGTTTCCAGTGCACAGAAAAGAAATCCAATCGAAAAGTGACATGATAAAAGATAAGCTGTGTTAAACAAAGATGTTTTCTGCGTATCACATCCAACCATGGTGTATTTTATAACACAGCAGAACACACTTCATCAAAATCCCAGGGAAGAAGCAGACCTGCTAAAAGAATAACATTTTGGTGCCAGGGAAATTATGCATTTAATAGATTTCTGCTGTATTTTGTAGAGAGATTTGCAGCTACATCCAGCCTTGTCTAAAATGTGATGGCAGCATGTTGTAGGAGCCAGTTCCTCCTTAGAGCTTCCAGTTCCAACAATGGAGCTGTAAATGGTGTTCTGGAAGTGGCAAGTGTCAGAAAGCAGCAGGATGTCAGTGCAATTGGGAGGTGCTTTTGATTTACTGGCCCATTTGAATGCTGAGGTGTCCTGGAGAAAATCTAGTCAGGTTGCTTTTTAGATGCTTGAAGGGGAAGAAGTTTGACTGTGCTCTACCTGCCTTGTTGCAGTGGATCCTGGTCATAATCCTTATCCAAATCTACTCTGGCTAGAGCAGAACCTCAGGGAGAGAGTTCTTTTTCCTGCATGCAGCCTCCCCTCACCCCAGGCAGCTGCTGATGGGATGCATCCCTTGCTGAGAGGCAGAATGGATGGAAGGGATCTCCCTCCAACCTTTCTCCTGCTGGTGCTTCTTGTCCAAGAGAAACCTCAGCTCAATGTTTGAATGGAAACCTTTCCAGACATTGCCAGCTGCTAGTGAAAAAACATGAATGTGATGTTTTGATTTTGCATAGGGGGGTTTGAAAAATATCACCTACAGCATACCAGAGAGTGACAAGTGCTTGCAACCTTTGACATGGGCACTTCCCTTCTGCAGAATTCAAAAGAGTAAGGAGCTGATCCCTCTGTACTTTTGTGTTTGCATTGGAAGAGATTCTTCTCTAGGCAAATTGAGATTGTCTCGGAAGAGACCAAGCTGTCACTAAAAGAGTTGTGCATTCTGACTAAATGAGGAGAAAAGCCAATTTTATAAAGATATGTTTCAATTCCCCCCCATGTAGCTGCCCCCAAAAGGAGACTGAAGGGGGAGAGGATGTTAACTGGGACAGTGATGAGGCTCTTGGCTGATGCCAGCAGCAGAAGGACACAACCTGGTCTGCACATCTGCCTTGTGGTAGAAAACCCTAATGGATTTGTTTAAATTTAGCCTTCAAAGTCTAAATTAGAAAGTCTCTTCCACATTCTACTTTTTGAGTAATAACTTTACTATTTTCTGACCATGGAAGGAGGAGCTGGTTGGATGAAACGACTTTGTAATGCAGGAGAGTGGGAGAAATCCCCGTGCCAGGGATGGCTGGGGCAGGTGCTGTGGGAGGGGAGCTCTGGGCAGGGTGGGTGTGGATGCTGCCCATGCCCACGGATGATGAGTGGGAGTTTCCACCCCCAGCAGTCAGCGCTGGTGCTGCAGGGCCTATGCCGTGTCTGCAGGAGTGCGGGGGAGGCTAAAATAGATTCTTGGCATCAAGTCCTGGATCTTGGATCTTCTTTGCTTAATAGATTGCTCTGTCTCCCTAGTGATACTGCTGCAGCTGCAAGCCACAGAGGCATTTTGGCTGAAGGCCTCTTGGTTTACAGGAGAGAATATTGGATAGATCTGCTCGGCAGCAGCAGGACTGAAAGCTCTGTTTCCACCCTGGCCTGGGAGGGTCCCAATTCTGCTGACCTGAGGGACACATGTCCCAGGCTCTGGAGATGAGAGAAATAGTGTCTGCAAAAGTTTTTTGTTTGTATAGAAAGATTTGAGGTCTCTGCCTAAGAGACTTTTTGTGCCTTCTTTTCCTTTTTGAAAGTTACTAAGTTTATTTTTGTCTGTGTGAGCTGGCCTGGTTTTTTTTAATATATGGTAAAGGTGGCTAGATTCCTGCATAGACACTTTTTATATTTCATATAAACCTAAACAAATACATTAAATAAAGGTCCTTTCACCTCCAGCTTGATGGTTCAAATCCAATCGTGCTTGGGAACAGAAATGTTCAAGCAGTAAAAATAAAACATCTCCTGATTTATGAATAGAAGTGTCAAGCTTTGACTTGTTGTGATTACTGGCATCACATTATTTGTGAACGTTCAGACAACTGCCAGAAATCCACGAAACACATTTGTGAATCCCAGAAGTTTCATAAACTTCAGACTGAGTGGTTATTTGCTTTCTGGTGGATAAGTGGGCTGGCTGGAGTTCTATAACAGGGCCAGCTAACTAATGCTCAGGTCTCATAGTAATAATGAGTGCAGAGGCTCTTGTTTCTGTCACACAGCAGAAGGTGGCAATTCTGCTCCAGTTTACACCAGACAATTGCCATTGGCTCTGGGGAACTGTTGTTGTTGGTTTGAGAAGCCAAGGAAGAGGGGATCCCACCTGACTTTCAAATCTTACATTGTTTGCTGGGCCAGCTGTTGGAGAAAAAAAGCAATCAATGATTAGCTTCAAGGCTGAATTGTTCTATTGGAGAAACCACAGCGGTGCTAGCACCAGGCAGTGCTTGCAGAGACCACGAAGGGTGGAAGCAGGGCTGTGGTTCAGAGCTCTGTGCAAGGCAGGACTGAGCTGCTCCCCACAAGAGAACATCAGCCATTCTCTGTATTTGTACCAGGGTTCAAGTGCCTTAAAAAGCATGGAATTGGGCAAATCCATATGGATTTCACACCAGGAATAGAGATGTCACAATTAAAGCCTAAATTCAAGGCTAAGATGACTGTCTCCCCAGCAGACCCTGCCATACACCTATTTGTTGGGCATTCAAAAGCAACTCCTGAATCCCTGCTGTGGGAATCTTGGCTCAAAGCAATGGCAAGACATGGCGTACAGTATTGCAGAGCTACTCTGGGACTAATTGTACATGATATTTTGAACATTTTTTAAGTGTTCTTTTCCTTTATGTGGGTCTTTATATTCTCTCACTGCTTTCTCTCCATCTGCAGAAAGCAAAATTTAGGAAAGGTTATTATAGCTGCATTGTCACAATATATAGTACCTGCCTGGGGAAGTGACAGGATAGGGAGAACATGGCATGATTTCCTTCTGCTACCACTTTGCATATGTGTGACTTTAAAACATTATTTGCAATTTCTGTTAGTATTATAAATAATAGATCAGGTCCACAATTTATTTGCTGGAAGTTCCAGCAGATGCGGTGTAATTAACAGACTGTAATCATTAGGTTTTGGAGAGAGGGTGACATATCAATTTTTAACTGTTTTTCCACTTAGAAACACATCCAAGTAGTGCGGCCTCCAGAGGGATATGCACATGGATGAATGCACTTTGTGCATGCCTTTTTCTATACATTCTCACTTTGCTTTCCAAGTATTAACATGTGTAAATCCCTTTGGCATGTGCAGATACATGCAAGTGGGCTGTGCAGCCATAGCATTTATTTGCATATGGAAGAAAGCATATGTGGAATTGTGTGCACTGAGTTACACTTGCACTGAAGTCCTTTGAGTGTTAGACCTTAGGAAGTATCTCTTCAAATCTGCAATTCAGTGATTTGGTTCCTTTTGCCTCAAAAATAAAGGCAGGGTGATTTTGGGTGGAGGAAAAACGACATTATTTTAGGAAATAAACCTTTGAGGTGTATTCCTCAGTTTCCTTCCCTTCAATGTGGCAAAATGAAAACCACAGAGGTGGAGAAACCGGTCTTGGTGGACAAATACAGGTGTAGCTGCAGGTGCAGGTGTTGAGCTGATACCCAAGTGAGTTCAAGTAATTACTGCTGGGGAGATTGTTCTTTCTACCCACACAAATAACCCTGTGGCTGCAGCATGAACACCATGAGCTCTTTGCTGCTGGAGGTCTCATCTGCTCCACAGACTTGTCCAACAAGTTGTATTTGGCTCTTGGGGTCTTTAGGCAGGAGGGACACTGTGGTGTTGTGGTGCTCATTCGCCACAGCAATGCAGGACATGGCCCAAAGGAGTGAATCTCACAGAGGTGATCCAGGACAGGAATTATAATTAGCTTCTGGGAATATTAATGCATGCATTTGAGTTTTGACAGTGGTAGAAAATAGAGAAAAGAAGTTTTGGAGAGAACTGCTTTTCCTTTACATTTTAGAAGGGCTTCTAATGATTTTGTCCACTAGCTCCTAACTTCTGCCAATAAATTCTATTCTGTGCACGGAAGTAAGGATGATGACAATATCTGAGGTCATCTCCTTGAAATGCCAGTTAAAACCTGAGAAATTTTACTGGGGAAGCTGGTGAGAATCTTTTAGCAAACTGTTGGGTTTTCCACCTCTAAACACCTACCATTGATTTCTTAAATGACTTTTCTTTTTTAATGATAAGTAAATGAGAGTACCTCTGACTTCCCCCATGAAGGCAGCCTTGCTTGTATGGATTCTTTTTCTCTTCTTCTGGAGAAAGTGAATGTTTCCTTCTGTGTCTTTTAGAGGCTCTAATTCAGGTTTCCTACTGTTATATCCCTTTATTTAAGGACAGTGCAGGAGATAGGAATCTGAACTGACTGCCTGATGCTTAAGAAGGTGAATAACGACTTGGAGAAGACCTTGTGCGTAGCTTTTGATCTTTGGGCTTCAGACACCCCTTCGTCCATAATTAACTCGTGCGTTGACTGATCACCCGAGTGATCAAGGGAGACTCAGTATGTCAGTGGAAACCAGGAAACTATTACTCTATGGCAAAACAGCAATCAAGCCAGCTCGTCCATGATACAAATCAGATACCTGCAAGAACAAGTCACGTAATGGCAAGCTGTACTGGAGATGGATGATATCCTAAATCATTATCTTCGATAGCATCAATTATGTTTACAGGGTAAGCCCATGGTATCTTCACGGCAAGCCCTGCATCCAGATAGCAGCAGCAACAACAGAAATTAAAATTACAGCACGAATTTCGGGAGGGGCAGTGCACGATGCACGACTGGCCAATAAATCAAGACCATCCGTGGATTAGATGGAGGGGAATGGGAATGGTTATCGTCCTGTTGTATAAAATGCACAGCTTAGGCTCTGTAGATCATTTAAAATATATACGAATTTGAAATCAGCCAAAAGATATGTCAGGCATTTTTCTTCTTAGAATTATGGCACGTTTTTAAAGCCTAAGTGCTTTTCAGTACAAATTTTAGCATGTTTTGCATTCAGATGAAACATCCACTCCATGTGTGAAGCCCTTGCACACACTGCCTGTAAAAGTGGAGGGAACCCCTGGATTTATAGGTTCTTTTGCACATTCTGTCAAAGTCAGCTGTCCTGCCTAATGGAGCCCATGGAGCAGGAAAGACTTTCATTGCACAACTTTCCGTAAGAGAGATAATGTTTGCTGTCTGACACATTGCAACGTGTAAACAAACGCTCGAAATCAGTTTGTATTAAAAGTAGGAACCTCAGCTGGGAAGGAATTAAGTTAATAACATTTTCTGTAATGTCTTTATCAGCATTTCTGTGGCCAGTTTGCGACAATAAACAGGCAAAAAAAGAAGCTCATGTTCGAGATGGAAGTAAATTTCAGGCTGATATGAGTGATGTACCTCATAACCAGTTATAATTAGAAGGGAGGCTTCTTACAGCACCATTCCTCTATAAATCACAGCAGATATTACCCCAAGTTGTACAACAACTATGAAATATGCTGTGAAATTTGAAACTCATGAAAAATAGGTTCTTCTGTTGCAATTTCATTCTCAGAAAAGCTCTCATTTGATATGTGTATGCCTTTTTTGGACTGATTTCTTTAAAATTAGGTAACCAGCCTAAATTCCCTAGAAAACTGTGTTAAAATTTCAATTTAGTAAAGTATTTTTTGGTTTTTATAGTCACAGTTTACGCAAGCTGAACGCATTGCACATTTTGCTACACAGACTCCTTGCTTGCAAGAGTCTGTCAAAAAAACCCAAGCAAAAGTTTCATATGGCAGAACCTTCTTATCAAGGACAATTTTACACCAAAGAAGTCAGAAATACAGGATGATAGCAGAATGGATGTGTATTTTCCTTTTCTTTTCTGGCAGAGTCAGCTTTGATCTGGCCCCATTATTCCAGATGTGACCATGGAAAGTCCACAGGGAGAGCAACCATACGGAAGAAGGTTTTGCTGGCTTGATGCCTAAAAACAAAACAAAAACCAAGTAAGATTCCTCGAGCCTTTCTCTTGTACCAAGGTCTAAGTCTTTTTCCTATGATATTTTGTTATATTTTTAATATAAAATGGATGAGTTTGTTTTAGAAATGTGTTCTCTCAAAACCTATGAACCATTCAGGACTGTTGGCATGGTAGGGCTATAGCTGCCTCTATTGATCCTAATTTAAAGCTGTAATTGCAAATAAAAACATCATTATATCCCCCAGCTACCTTAATTGAAAGGATTGATTCACAGGGGCAAAGCATGATAAGAGCTTCTATATGGGCCAAGTGCTTAGGGGCATTTTAACACCCTCATTTTGGCATGACCTGGGTTTGTTCTTGGAAGAATGTGGAAGAATGTCCAAATGTGGAAGAATGTCCAAAGCCAGGATGGACAGGGCTTGGAGCAGCCTGGAATAGTGGAAGGTGTCCTTGTGATGCTATGAAATACCTTTCAAAATATCTGTTCGATAGAGCAGGTGATGTGAGAGGTTAAGGGAAGACAGGAAACAGCCATGGCTCCCCTTCTCTGTGGGCAGGTGTTTGGGTGAATGTGTTTAGAGGACCTGAGGAGGAATAAAAGTCAAAGGCTGTAGTTCCTCCTTGAATCTGCACATATTCCGGGGTATGAAATGCAAAGCATATTAACTATGCCAAGATCTTTTATTGTCACTGGTCCTCAGAAAAGATGCAAAACCCCCTTTTCCGTAGAGGAAATGGTGGAGGTTTGAGATGCTGAACTCCTCTATCAGAACAGGAACCTGAAATATCAGAGAGGGCACTCGCACTGGTGTCCTCTCAGCCCCCAAGAACACAACTATTTCATAACAGCTCAGGGAGGTGAACACCCAAGGCCTTTAAGGTACCAAAATACTTTTAGGATCTCAGCCCAGGAGATTAGCTGTTCTTTAGTAACTCAGATTATTTTATCTTCAGAGTCAAATAATTCTACTTATGGTGCAGTATAAAAAGCCAGTCATGTCTGTTTAATGCACTCAGCTTGGAGGAGTAAACCTGTAGGGCAAGAAATATTTTTATAAATCTTAGACTAAAATCAATAGGGGGAAAATAAAAGTTTGTGCTATGATTGGCTGTAGCAAGAGTGAGATGTCATTACTCAAGGGAACATAATCTGTCAGGCCAGCTTCAAATATGTGGGACGCACTTAGCTGCTCCAAAAATAAACTAGCATTTTTAAAGAATTAAACAAAACTCTTGTTTATTAGGTGAAATTATCAATTGTTTTGTCTTCCAGAGGTAAACAAAGAGCTGAGGGAGTCTCAATCACTTGGTCTTATGACCTTATGGTCACTGTCCAAAATACCAGCAGTGACGTTCCACACTGGAGAACTCAGAAGAAGAAAAGCAGATACTCAGCAGGGTTAGCCCAGCGTCTTTCCAAATAATCCCTTATTTTTACAAAACATTTCCATATGGGAAACTCTATCACTGAGCAGATGCTCTGCAAACAGTGTGGTCAGTGCTCTGTGGAGATGCTGATATGGGCTGTTGAACACCCAGAACAGTTGAGAGGCTTCAGCAGTGCTGCCCTGCACAGCTAAATGTAAAACTGATGCCTGGGGCTGAAAATTGATCTGTAACAGTAAACTCCAACCACAGAATGGGCATCACCACTTGGAAGGGAAGCAGATAACTGGTATTAGCTCATCTGGTAACGATGAGTAGCTGGACAGGGTCTGAAGAATTCTTGCAGATATGAAATCCTTACCCTGAACTTTGTCGAAAATTGGTTCAAAACACAAATTTGCAGCAGATACTTATTTATGTAATGGGCCTGAGATGTAACCCTGACTCTAAATCCTTTTTTGCTGGGCAGAGTTGGGGTCTGGCTCTCCACAGATCCTGCAGGACAGCCCGTCTACAATTCACTAATCCTAGAAAGCAGACAGACTTAAGAAAAAGCCTTCCTTTTTTCCTTCCCCTTTTCTTTTTTTCTCTTTTTTTTGGGTCTCTTTCTTTCTCTTTTTTTCTTTCTTTCTTTGTTTAAAGGGAAAATTAGTTGCAATAATACAAACCCATTGTGCTCTCTCTGGTTACAGCTGAGTGACACTACATCAGCAGCAGAATATGTAGAAATTAAACTGCAACAACGTACCAAGGAGAGGCACAGCAATATCATAAAAATTATCCACAGTACAATATGACTAATGTTGTGTGAAATGCATTCATTGGCCAAATGATGTCTAGGTGTATCTTAAGGAGTTATGCTGATGGAGATAATGGTTATAGAACAGAGATAAAGGAAGGAAAGGCGAGTGAAAGACAAAAGGTTGCAGCAAGGGCAGCCTGGCTGGGGAGGATGCTCAGGCAGGTGAGTTTGAACAGCAAAGCTGAGCTGCTCTGGAATATAGAAGGCTGTGAGAAGAACTCAGTGGCACCTTTCCTCCTCACATGCCTGGTGTGGGGGAGTGCCGCTGTTTCAGGCACACTCACAAGTGTTCCTGTGCTCTTTCTCACCTCCTTTTATGTGGACTTTTTGCAAACATTTATCTAGAAATCCAGGCTTCATATCTGTTAAATATTCTCCAGCTCTATTCCTTATAGAAATGTCTTTATTTTCTCTTTCTAGGTAATAAAGGAAACAAAAATCCAAAGGGAAGGGACTGATTTCATTAGAAGCTCCCAACCAAGAAATTACCTCAAACTTAGCCAGAGAGTGGACATCTACAGCAAACACATCATTAAGGTGCACTCAGAAGTTGTCATCTCATTCCTTAATCTGAGGGTCCTTATGAAATGAGTAAATGTTTTGCCTGAATAAGGAACTTGGGTATTGGTAACTCAAAGTGATTTTCCTCTCTGTTAAACGTAGCTTCAGAAAAAAATCTGTCCAGTGACCCATTGTGCCATCATGCTTATCCAGAGATGTTTATCTTGTACATGAACATTTTGTTTTCAAAGGAACTTAGGGATTACCAAAGTAAATCTTATTTTACATCTAAATTGCATTTTCCAAAACAGCTCAGGTGAGCCCTCATCTCATTGAGTGTCTCTTAAAAACCTAAGTACTTTTTAAAATTGGAGAACTGGTCAGCAAAGCAGACTTGCCTGAAATAAATTCAGTCTCTGTGCTGTGTGTTGCTGGATTGCAGGGCCTGGTCTCTGGTGAAGCCACAGCCTCTCAAATTATTAGAAAAATAGAGTATTTTAATGATATTCCTGATTATTTGTTACCTGGTTGGTTGCAAAGAGAGAGCCTAGGCCAAGATAATGCAGCAGTTGTTATTTCTGATGTGTGGGAGCCACGTTAGCCAGGTCTTTTTCTCATTTATTGATATGTATGGGGATGGCAGGTAGACCCAGCCAAAAATGCTAGGATCCAACTATTCTCAAAGTCCTAAGATATCCAGAGCAAGGCGTTCATTCTGCCTCCTAGTGAAGATAGGGGGTCCCCATGGAGCCTTTCCATGGGAGGCAGAGCTCTCCACAGACATGGGGTGTGCTGGACTGAGCATTTCTGCTCTGCTTCAAAGGCAGAGGAGGAGGGAGCGACGCGATAAAATCAGCGTTTTCAGCCCTAAATCTGACTTGGATCTGGGGGTTCGTTGTGAACCTTACAAAGCTTTTTCTGCAGCCAACCACCTCCACTCACAGCTGAGCATGTGCCAGGAATTCCCTAGCAAAGGAAGCTGCCAAAACTCGGGGAGTTGTGATAACTCTCTGCTATCACCTCCATAAAGCTCCAGTCAGGGCTGCTCTCCCTTCGAGTGGGCAGGAGCACAGCGTGGCCAAAGAGGAACATCTCCAGCCTGTAGCCAAAGCTCTGTTATTTTTCTCCCTCTCCGTGCTGCAGTTTCATGCTTTTACAGGGCTGTGATGGCTCTGTGCAGAAGAATTTCTGCATTCCCTCTCCATTTGGGAAACAAAGCTCAGCCATTTATTCCGGGGGCAGGAAAGCAAGGAAAGCAAGCTTCTCCTTGGCTCTGGCAGGAGGGTGTGCAGTAACACAGCGAGCTCAATCTTGAGAAGGGGGAGAGGCACTCTGGGACCTGGGCTGGTTTATATCTCAGCTGATTCTCCTCTTTCTCTCTTCCGTATCCCCTTAATAGCTTGACAGGAGAAATATAGGGAAGATACAGCCATCTGATTAACAGTGCCGGGGGCTGGGGATGGATGACAAGGAAAGGGAGCGCAGCGTGGCTACCAGCCAAGTTCCAGCAAGAAACAGAATATCTGGCTTCCTCTAATCTCTGGAGGAAAATTAAGTTACAAAAACCTTTAGTGGAAACTTTGCATACGTTCAGTACCATTGCCATGCCTGACAGGGAAAAAAAAAAACCCACTGATATATTACT
This sequence comes from Origma solitaria, assembly GCA_013397895.1. Taxonomy (NCBI): domain Eukaryota; kingdom Metazoa; phylum Chordata; class Aves; order Passeriformes; family Acanthizidae; genus Origma; species Origma solitaria. Next base: position 788,001 of record VZRL01001315.1, on the reverse strand, counting down.
TAGTTTATAGTTATAGAATTATAGGTGTAAGCTTTCCCACCAGGAATAAAGAAAAAAAATCTTGAAAACTAAAGACAAAACCCTGTAAAACCCCTCAAATGTTTTGTGCTGTCAGAGTTCTTGAGAAATTCTCCTTTTTGTGTTAATGGATGGTTGTGTGAAATGTGTGAAGATGTCTGAACATCTTCCCAATTAATTTTTGCACTTACATGTAGAGCCCTTCTTGTTTTCCCAGCCATTTGCTCTGCCTCCTGCAGGAGCAGTGAAGGTGAGAGAAGGTGAAGGTGGGGAAAAGGCTCTGGATTGCCCTGGGCAGGCACCACTGCCCCGGGAAGGGCTTAGGCTGCTCACACCACCACTGAGCCCAGGAGCCAAGGCCATCGCCTTGCTGTTCATCAGAAATGTGTGCGTTACACACAGAGAGGAATTCCTCTCCCTCCTCCATGTCTGTCATCGACGTGCTGATGAAAAATAGTGGAGTTTGATTTTTAAAAAATAGCTTAGGTGTTAAGTGAGCAACAAGTTGGGACCTGTGCGTATGAGAGAAAGCACTTATTAAAATTAAATAGCCTATTTATTGATGGTTACAGCTAAAGCAGCTGGAGTAAGCATGATGAAAGTATTACTTACATGTTACTCGATTTATGAGAGGAGAAAAAAAAGAAGCTAGATTGGCTGCTTAGATCTTTTCTTCATTAAGTCTTATGGTATGTTGATACATGCACAAAGTGAGATTTTTTTCACGTCAGAAATGTGAACCAAGGGTCTGAACAGCCATTGCCTGGCTCAGCACCATTCATTCCCCTGGCTGGCTGTGCTCTCCTCTCGCTGGCTGCTCAGGCTGGTGGGATTTCGGCTCTGTTTGCTCCGAGAGGAGAAAGCACAGATGCATTTTGTAGTATTTCCCTCCACCTGGTTGCAAGCGGCTCCATCCCAACCTTCCCCATGTGATTCCTTCGCCAGCCTGGTCTGAAGGGAACTTTTTCAGCCCAACGTAAGAGCCGTGTTTACATGCCATTTCCCTTCCGAGAGCTTTATTTCTCTGCCGCCTCAGGGACCTCAGCACCAGCCAAAACTCAATATGGTGCTGAAATTGTACACTGGCTGTGCCCGGCCCCGGGCGGCCCTGCCGCAGGAGAGAGGGGTGTGTTTGTGTAAGTGTGCACGTGTGTGTGTGCGCACACAAAAACAGATGTGTGCTGTCCAGAATAAATGAGGCTATTCAGAGTGTCACAAAATGGACAATTTATGGCCGGTTTCAGCAATTAGTCAGACCAAATAAGTGAGCTGGGTCAGTATTAAAACCCTCACTGTTTTGTTCACTTTTAAAAAAGCAACAGGGAGTTCCAGCTGATGAGCAAAGATACTGAGAAAGGGTAATTAAAGAGAAACAATCTTTGATGTTTGTCTTATTACAGTTTCTCCACATTTTGTTGTGCTCCCCTTACTTGGTCTTGAGAAACAGAGCTGCTGCTTTCTTTTAGGGAGGGCGGTGTGTGGGTGGCGGCAGGGGCACTTCTGCAGCAGGAATTCACCTCTCACTTCCTGCCAGGCTCTTGCACCTTGCAGGGAATTAAGGTCCTTCCTACAGAAGTGCTGGCACCTAGCAGAAATTCTAGGTATCAGCCTATAGGGCCACCCACTTGTGTGACTGTTTTTATCGTGCTAATGGGGGGAAATGGTTCCCTGAAAAACACTGAGAGCTTCTAAAGTACTCCAACAGTAGTTTCAACTGTGTAAATTAAACCTTGAGCATTACATGCCCCCCATAGTTCACCACCTCTGTGTTAGTATAAATATTCTGTTCCATTTGAATTAAGTATTTTATCTTCTACTCTGGTCTCAATTCTGCTTCCAACACTTGATTTTGTGCCACAGTCACAAGATTATGGGTTTCACATATGTTGTTACAAACTCCTGAGCAACCCAAATCTTCATGCAACATGGAAGGCTTTTAAGTTCAGGTTGTACAGTAAGAAGTTAAGATTTGCAGGACTTTTTGTTTTTCCTAGTCCATGGGCAGCCTTTTCTGACTTGTGCGTTGTGGGTGTGCTCAGTTGCAACCTGGCGAAGCTGGCTGCAGCTCATGGATGATCTTTCATTTGAGGGGATGACAATGAGAAATGGTTGGGAATTATTTAATCAAAGTCTTTCAATGAAAGAAAAGATATTTTAATATGTGGTTTGATTCACTGCAAATTTTTGGCAGTAGATGGGGCCCTTACTGTAATAAAATTCCATCAGGTTGGGAAGTCTCTTGGAGGTGGTGCCCCGATGCTGTAGATTGGAGCTGACTCCTGGAACATCATCTCTGGACTGACTCAGGGTCTTTTTTTGTTTCCATGTAACTGCTCATGAAAGGGCACAAAAAAAAACCAAACCCAACGTGCCCTCAAAAGCGTGGGAAAGGGGAAACAGTGTTCTTACACCTCTGTGCCCCAACTTTTCACTCCACTCTGTCCTAATGCTTCCTTTTACTGTCTTTCTGTCCAGAAAGCTGCAAACCCACAGGCTCCCTGATTCTGTTCTTGCTGACCACGCTCAGGACACCGCGTGAGCTCGAGGAGGAACAGGAAGGGAAATGCACCCTGGAACAGGATGGGGCAGAACCAGAACCTCACCTCCTGCCACAGTGCTGTGAATTCAACATTTCACTCAAGCAAACCTACATTTCCTGGCAGTGCTGGGGCTGGCCTAGAATCCAGACCCAGTCTGCTCAAGGTAGAGCCATTATCCTAAAGTGCTTTTATTGATCTGTTGACTTTCTGTCTCCCTCCTTCTCTTCCTCTCCTCACCCTGCCAGCCTCTTAAAGACTCCTATCTTGTCTCATGCAACCAAGATATTTTAATGGGTGAACTATGATTTTGAAGTCAGATTAGACAAACTATATCTGATCAGTAAAACCAGCTATCCCCTGAATAATATCTGAAGAAGCATCTGTCTACATCTACAAATCAGTCCCTCCTTCTCTTCCCCTCTTATTTTTTCTCCCTCTATGTATGTGCTGGTGTTCTTCAAACAATCCATTTCAAGGCCTCACACATCTCCTCTGTAGCAGCCTATCCCCCAAAGTGGCAATGCCATATTGTCATGCTTTATTTTTGGTTGGTTAAAGAGACCTAGAGTAGTAAATCTATATCTGTGCTGTGATATCCAGAGGTATTAAAGGCTGAGATTTAAAGACAGGCCTGAACGACTTAGTAGTTGATGCCTGCAGAAAGCCAAGAAGAGCTGTGTGCCTTACTGGAAATTTCAGGCACAACATGTTAGAGTGCAATATATTACAGTGACCTGAGCTGCAAATCCTTCTGAGATGGAGATAAAGGGAGAAAGAATAGTACTGGAGAAAATGTTAACAATCCTGTGCGTTACCAAATACTAAAAAAGGGCTTGAAGTTGGTTGATTTATTTTTATTTCTTCTTTCAGTGTTCATAATTTCTCAGGGTTGTGAAAAATTGCAATTCCTTCCTAATAACATTGCTCGTTAATTGGTTCAAGTATGGACATTTACTCAATGGTCTGAAAAATACACACGTAAATACAGAACAGTTAAAAAGGATAAATTTGAGTGTAGAAGTGCATTAACTTTTAAAAAATGTAAAGTGCAAGGTCTTTCATACAGCTGAATACATCATTGTTCATGAATACAGTATTTGAAAAATAAAGAAGTTATAGGTAGCTTATAGTCAGGTAAGCATAAATATGCATACATGCTTTATAATGCACTCTTTTTTTTCTGTTGAAACAATATAAATAAAATCATATTTGAGTAAAATACAGAAATTCACATTGAACGTTTCTGGTAGAGAGGATAGTACTACACTGAAAACAGTGTGAGTGTTTCATCGAGAAATATTAATGAGATTAAGGATAAAAGCTTCTACAGTCACATCCCTTTTCCACTTTATTCATATCAGCATTAGTTTTCTTTTTATGTAAATTTACGGAAAAGAGGATAAATTAATTTGCTGTAGCCAGTAGTTACCTGTGTATTATCAAAACCCTCCTTTCAAATGCAGGCTACTGCTCTCATAAGCCAAGAGCAGGAACAGCTCTGCCTGTCCCAGTGAGCAGCTGTGCAGGACTTGTCTTGGATCACATCTGGTGCTTCGTTCAATAATCAATGTGGAGATTTTGAAAGCTGAAATATGTTCACGTAAAGAATTTATCTAAGAAATCTGTATCTAGTGAAATGTGGAGGGAAAAAAAAACCCCAACCTGTTTCCATATTAGTGAGGAAATGAAAAAAAAATTGGTGATAAGTTTCTTAGACCACAGGATGGCCACTTATGGACATAGGGCAGTGAACCTTGCTTGATTTGGGGGTTTGTGTGGTGAGAAGCAGTTCACATGCAGTGCGTTGCAGATGCCTTAGCTAACTGTAGTACTGTGTCAGTAACAACAAACTTTCCTTTTGAAACCACAGATAGGGAAAAGGGAATGGGAGTCCTGGAGGGAGAGAATCCCTTGGCAAGAGCCGCTAGGTCATTTACCTTTTTGGAGAAACTACAGAAGGACCACAGCTATAGCCTGAGGTGCACTGAGCTGCAGCTCTGGAGAGTGAACAGCAAATGCTTCGTGTCCTGCATTGAGCTGGAGGTGAGAGCCAGAGCTGTCTTTCCTTCCAGACCATAGCTTGCATCGATGCTGCTCATGGGAGAAAGCAGTGTATGCCAAGATAGGCACAAATCTGCATTTCTTTGTCAAAACTTACAGATTTTGAGGCAATGTGTTTTTAAGGAGATATGTTTGGCCAGTTCTATAGAAACCTTGATCAAAAAAGCATTGGCTCAGCCTGTGAGATGCTCCTAACTGCTGCTATAAGTAGATTGTGAAGTTTGTTTCTGTATTTCAAAACCTAATTGCTAAGTGAAACTACCTGAGTAAATTGGTTTCAGTGCTAGAAAAGGCTCATAACCATGCTTATATGGTAAGAGATCATACAAAGATAAAGCTGATGCTCATTCTAAAAGGTAAATTTGTCTTTATACAGAGCAAGGAGAGTTTGTGGAATTTCCTCCTGCAAGATGCTATCAGGACAAGCTGTGAAGTTGGACATCTGAAACAGATCAAGAAGATTTTCTAAACATCAGTACACAAGTAAGCACTGTAAGTAATTTGCAAGCTAGGGAAAGTGAGACAAAAATCGCTTTTCAAGACATAAATGAGCCTGATCAGAATGATGTGAAACTCTGTCTCTTCTGACAGCAACACTGAGTATGGATGAGTGCATTTTGCAATGTGGCACTGCTGAGCATGAGCCTGTTTGGAGGTGAGCTGATCTGCTGGGGAAATCCTTTACCAACAGCAGAACTCTCCTTGTGGTCTCCAGGCTTTGCATAAAAAAACTTTCCTGCGTATTAGAATTTGGGATGCTCAATTACACAGGATTAAAGGTGGTCCCAGTGAAGAGGATTATGAACTGGGGATTTCCTGGCTATTCCAGTGAGTGTCTGACAGCCAGGGGAGCCAGGCAGCTGCAAGCCTGGCCTGGGGGACATCAGAAAAGCAAGAGAAAGTAGGAAGGAAAATATTCTCTGGTAATTCGGGGGGAGGAGAGAGTCAGAGGGAACCCCATGCACCTTTCAGCAGAACAGTTGAGAGCTGTGAGGTGTGAATCCCACAGAAGCCTGTTGTAATTAAGCATCCTGTAAGGTGGGGAGGGGGGTGAGCACCGCAGTAAGCTCAGCAGCAGCTTCTGCACCGATTCTCTGCCCCCCGGATGCCCTTTGGAAATCTTCAGCATGTTTTGCGCTTGTTTCAGAGCCAGAAACAAATGCTGGCAAATGCAAAGGTGTGAAATGTTGCCCAACCGATCCCAGCGTGCCCTACCAGGCACTGGAGGGAGGATTGCTCTAAGTGGATGATGAGCTCAGTTCAGAGGATGTCAAGTTAAAGCTTATTAACCTCATTAAGAGATGTGTGTAATGTGGTTTCAGGCTTCTGATATGGTAAAACCAACATTTTCCAAATGTTTTGTTGTTCTGCCTGCTATGCTTGGAGGAGAATTTGGTTTCTGTTTTGCACTGGGTCAAATTCAGTGCGGAGGTAAGATTTTTTTCATGGAGTTTAGAGTTTGGGATTGCCTCTGTGATGGCAGAGGCTGTCTGGGGCAATGTGCTCTGTCAGAACCAGGAGGGGCTTCCCTGCGAAGGGAGGGAAAGAAGGAGCAGGGTGCAGAGAAGTTCACACAGCTCTGCTGGGAGCCAGTGCTATGCTGAGAGCACTGGGGACAAAATGCCAAGCCCTGCAGGTGTCCCTGGCTGTGCTCCCTGCCCTGCATGGCAGGAGATGAGGCTCCATTGCTCCCAGCAGCATGGAAATGGAGAAAGATGGCCCAGGTTTGGCTTCCCATGGGATTCAATGAGCCCTGCAGGATGAGGAGCACTGAGGTGGGGTGCAGCAGGGTCAGGAAGCAGTTTGGATTCGCCAGGTGCCATCAGCTTGAGCTCAGGACTGACCCTGCAGGACTGGCCTGGTTTGCACAGGAGGACTGGAGTGTTTCTGCCATGTGCTCCTCATCATTTCCATTATCTGTGTCTTCCCTTTATCTGGGGTACCACAGCTCCTCCCAATGATGGAGCACTGGCTCTCTCTCCACTCAGCTTTAATCTCTAGCTGTCTTGGGAGGGTCAGGTCAGGAGAGATTTGGGGTCCTCGGCCCTCAAGTGAAGCCCTCCCTGCTTCAGACAGGGCTGCAATTGAAACCAGCTGATCCCAAGTCCTTTGCAAACATTTCCATTTCAAACCACTGAAGTTTTATGTCTTTCTAGTAAATTTTTTTCTTAAGCCTCATAAATCTCATAAAGATCTTGAACAGCTAGTAAATTTGGCCATTCAGATACACGTTTTCCAGTAAAGAGGATAATGGTTGCTGTTCCTGATGCCACCTCCCCTCCCCACCCCTTCAGCTGTAGGAATTCACCTCCTGCCTGTGGGCCAGGCTGGGAAAGGCAGCACGTGCAGGTCCCATTTGCTGGAAGGATCAGGGTGTTTCTGGGTCTTTATTAGCTCGGCCACTGCCCCTTTGTGTGACCTGAGCAAAGCCGTTTGTGCTCCTCACATCTCAGATCAGAAGGAATATGTTGATGTTCCCCTGCTCAGGGCGTTGGGAATCTTGCTCTGTTTGGGATGGGCAGAAAATGTTCCAGCCAAGTCTCTTAGGCTTGGATTTCCAGGTGGGCCTGAAAGGAAGAGAATCCAAGGACAACATAAACCCAACACTCCTCAGACTTCTTTTGGAAACACCAAGCAAAAGTGCTGAAGTTATTTAGAATAACATACTAGAGAAACAGAAAATTGCAAGCATATTTTTCCCCTTTATTTGTTGTCTCCCAAATTCAAACAAGCTTATTTTCTTTCCTGCAATGCTGCTTTTGATAATCTTGTGCCAAAGGCACTGAATCTGTTCTTATTGCTGTCAATAGCAAGATGCCTGTTGCTTTTAATGGTTCAGCTATTAAAACACCACATCCCAGTTGTCTGGCTGTGAGCAATCCCAAGCTATCGCAGTGACAATATGGAACCTTTTTCCTCTCTGAATGTTTCTCTGCAAAGTTTGACCATTTTGGCTGGGGTAAAACATGTGTCTATCTGGGATTCTTTCCAAGGATGAGATTTTGACAGCTGTGCTCATGTTGGCAAAAATCCTGACATCTTGTGCTCCGTTGAAATAGCAGATTCTTAGTGGAGAGGGGTGGGAATCCGATTTCATAGATGAACACTTATGAATTGAAGACTGTGAGCCTGGCTGAGCTCTTTTCACTTGGGGAAAAGGTTGAAGGCATCCTTTGGGAACAGGGTGGAGCCTGCCTTTCTTCCCATCCCCACCTGTGGGCACAGATGGCCGATGGGCAGAGGGGTGGATGGAGCTCTGTGCCGCTGCCAGCTTTGTGCAGCAGCTCGGGACTTGCCTTGGCCAGCACCCACGGCAGTGGCACTCAGCCTGCTCGCAGCCCATGGTGGTTTTTATTTACACATTGGATGCTTTGGGCATGGCTGGTGGGCGGTGTTGGTGCGCTCTCGGTGAACATCCACCTTTGCAACCCCGGTCAAAGCTTGACCTGATATCTGTGCCAGAGATCTCATGGAAAAAACAAAGCCTTGCTGTAGTCTGAAATAGCCTGTTTTGGGGGTTTTGTTATCACTGTTGTGATAGAGTTGATGGAGTGTTTTTTGTTTGGTTTTTTCCCCCTGGAATCTCCATCTTGAACTGGAGAAATATTTCCCACAAATGCTGTAATTATTCAAAGCTGATATATTTCTGCAGTAACCTTCAATCTGATGAACTGTCACTTTTCTGATGAAGAATCACTTATTTGGAGACTAGAATTCCCATTATCTCGACAAATAGGGAACGGTGGCACAGAAAATTGTGTCACGAGGTCATCCAGCAACTCCATATCAGAGCCAAGGATAAACTGGAATGGGTCTGGTGGAAGGTCATCAAAATTTTTTCAGAAGGTATTTTGCAAATATTATATTTATTTCAAACTTTCCAGTGGCCACACAGTTCCTTTTTATTTTACCAAGAAAAATAAAGAAAAAATCACAAGATTTTAAAACCATGTCAACAATTATTTTCCATGTCCGGTATTTCACTGGAAATCAAGGAAAAATATTTTTTAAAACACAAACACGATAGCAGTCAAACAACAAAACCCTAAACAAAACATGCCTCCTGTTGAAAACAATTCAAACAATTTTGCTCAGGGAAGATTGTAGCTTAGAGTTAGACACAGAGTGAGACATTCTTGCTCGCATCCATGGCAAATGTGAGGTCTTTTAAGTGACTTTTAAAGGAAAAGCAACTAACTTCTCTCAAATTCATCCTTGCCGTGCTTTAAGTGATGTATACAGATATTTATCACCCATCAGAAAGCACTTGGGTAGCCTTTTCATGTGTTTAAGCCCTCCAGCCTTTTTTAAGGATTTGGGAGGCTGCTAAGGGACAGATGAGTCAGATATGAAGTGGTTAAATTTGGGACAATCTCAGAACAAGAAAAGGTGGATGTGTGGGGTGACTCCACACGGCTGTGACAGCAGGCAGGCAAGCTGAAGGTGAGCTCTGAACACAGATTATTTATCTTTGCACAGCCTGGCCTTGTCAGCTGAGTGGCCAAAAAAGTGATCAGTAGCTACAGAATTCTATGGAAAAAGCTGCACCTCCTGTAGTTTGCTGATGGGGTTGAGGAGGACAGCAAAGGAGGACACTGTTTTTGCATGGGAGGTGTGGTCAGCGAGGACTGACCCATGGCCTCAGAGGCCCTTTCAAAGCCATGCCTTAATGACAAGCTCTTCCCTTCCTCTCCCGCTTGTTTTTGGAAAACCAGGGCAAATATTAGCACAACTGTGAGTGTGGGGCTGCCGTGTTGGAGTGCTTCTAACCCGTGCTATCTTGATTAAAACTAACATCACCGTTTCCACGCTGAGAAATTCCAGTGGCGTGTCTACCATAAATCAAACTGAAATCCCAACTTTAAGTTGTCCTCTAGTCCCACAGCAGATCTGTTTACTCTGGAATAGCATAAGGCAGATGTCTTCATCTTTGCTGATTCTTAACAGGTCACAGGCATTGACTTTAAATAGCTAAAAGCCTTTAAAATAATTTTAAAACAGGCTTCCCCCTCCCCTACAGACCTTAACCTTTAGTTGGCCTTAACTAGAAATGCCCAGGATAACATAATCCTAAAATAGACCATATAAACGAAGGAGCAGCTTTAAATATATAATGTGATCATTACCTGAAACCAGCGAAGAGGCTGGAATAATTATTTCTCATGTTTACACTCCTGCATCTCAGTGGGTTGTGTTCAGTCCTTTAAAGATGATGATTAAAAACATACTGGAAACACATAGTAATTAAAGAGAGCACTTAACCGTGATTCTGAAAGCACGGAGGCAGCTTTGAAGTGAAACTGGACACAGTGTCTGTTGCCAAAACGCTGCGAGAGTTGGAGCACCAGGTAGTTGGTAATTGTAGGTGCCACACCACGTCTGTTTTGGCACCTGCAGCATCCGCCCCCAGCACCAACCGCAGAATCGCTCCTCGTACGTCACTGAGACTCCTGCAGCCTCAGAAAGAGCTGATTGATGGTGGCTGAGGGATCAGGCAAAACCCTGCTTTTTCATTTATGGAAAGCCAAAGTTGAATTTTGGCTGGTTTCTCCATGGGGGACTTTTTGAGGGTGAGGCAATGTTTAGGAAGAGGGCGGGAGGAGGAAATTTGGGGTGACAGCAGAGAGCGGGCACTGGTTCAGGGGCTTTGCCCTGCCAAGGCTGCACTGTGGGCACTGACATGAAAGGGAGCTCTCAAGCCACAAGCTCCAAGCCTTGTGTTTTAGGAGTGTTTCTGTGGGTGAGGAAGAGGGGCATGTACTGCGGAATGGATTCCTTTGTTTGTTTTCCCCATTTAAAACAACAAAAATACTCTCATTATAATAAGTGCAGGAGGATGAGTGATGAGGCTTGTGCTGTAAAATCATGTTGGCTGCAATTTTTGTTGTTTTCTGTTACTCAGTTTCATCTGAAAAGGGAGAGGGCAATGGAGGCTGGGGAGAACACAGCTACTTTCTTGGAAGTACTTTTCCAAGCACTAGACCTAGGCCTTCCCAGGAGGGATCAGTTTAGCTCTGTGTAAGGAAAACAAAGTTCAGAACAGCTCCTAAAGTTTCCTTGGGGCTTAAAGGATTTTGGTCATTGTCCCTTTATTTTCTACTGTGTATCTCTTGGTAATTTTCTCTGCAAACCCCAGTTCAGTTTCTGCCCCTGTTCTGCTGCCAGAGACCACCTGCTAACACCACATGAGTCCCATTTCTGTGTGCTCCTATCCCCTCACAATGCCCCCTTGAAGATGTCCAGCCATCAACATGCCTCATAAAAGGCTTTCCCCATAGATCTCCTAAGCAACATGGACAATATTAAGATCCTGCCTGTCACTCAGACCTTTGGATGCTATCTTTGACTCATGTCTCTCTCGGTTCATGCCTCTGTCTACTTGTTTCTGTGTAGCCTCCCTAAAATATTGTCATTCTGTCCCCGCTCCTGGCTCACATTCTGGCCCAGGCTGTCATTACTGTGCTCCTCAATCACTGTTACACCATGGCTGTTTCTGGCCCTGGCAAATCCAATCTCACCCTGCTCACACATGTTCTTTATGCTTCAGGAAAATCACTCACCTCACCTGCCCATCACCCCTCTTGCTGCGTCTCTCTTGCGAGGCTCTGCTTTTGGTCATATCAAGCACAATCTATTTGCCTTTGTTCCCAAGATCTTTCATGACCTTTCTCCACCCAATACAATATTTTTCTCTATTTATTATATTATTTATCTTCTCTGGCCTCTGATCAACCCGTTGTGCCACTCTGTGCTGTCCAGCTGTTAGGATCTGAAAGCACTCTCACGCATTTCCCTGTACTCTTAAGGCAGCAGCATCAACTGCATCACTCTCTCCCCAGTTTCCCTTCAAAACATGTTTCTTGGAAGGCTATAAGCCCTTCAGAGCTGTGGGGCTGTTGGTGTGCTGGGCTCTCTGCTGGCTGTGTGAGCAGAGGTGGTGTCCATGCACTCCCCTGGTCTGTAACATCAGCTCTTGGCTTGGTGTGAAGGCTCAGAACCATCTGTCTGTGCTGGCTTTGTGTGGTGTCTGTCACGGTGGGATACTGCCCCACGAAGATAATCTACGGGTGCTGTGGTAATATAAAATAATAATAGTTTAAAAGCAAGCATTAATAGCACTGTGTGTCTGTCGTTGCCCCTGCAGCACTGAGCAAGCACTGGTCCTGGAGGATGTTGGTGAGTTTTACTTGCTTTGGAAAAAATGTGATGGAGAGAATTCCCTATTCCACACCTCTTTCACAGGCCCTTTTCATTGCTCCACCAATCACTGAAATGAAGAGGAAGGCTTAGGAAACAAGACGGTAAGTGGCAGGACCAGCATTATGCAATTCCACTTTTGGGTCTTCTGTCCATTCTGCTCAGAATTCATTGCTGGGGACTTTCTGAAAGTGAGCTGGAGCTTTTTTGTGAGAAGAGACAGGGAAATGTCATTGATCCACACCCAATTCCACCCTTTTTCTCTGTTCCTTGGAGAAGCCTGCCATTGTACATGGAGCGCCCAGTGCCCTGTGTAGGACAGGAGCAAAGGCACTCTGGTGGGGCTTTGCAGCACCCTCTGCAGCTGCATTCCAGCTCAGGGTCTCCTGAAACCAGAGCTAAATATGGCCTTAAATCCATTTTCTACATAAGAGTTTTGCCTCTGGGGGGAAAAAAAAAAAATCAGATGCCAAAATGTCAGGCTGCAAACCCCGACTGCTGAGCAGATCTTCTTCCTGTGAGAAGGAAGAACTCTGGTGAAAACCAAAAAAAGTAATAATCCAGCTCTGTGTTGGGAACAAAGGTCGCTGCCTCTGCAGCAGCCAAGTGCTTAGCCCAAGGCCAGTCAACATCTTGAGCCTTCTCCGTGGCTTTGGGACCTTTTACAAAAGCTGGGCATTCTTCCAGCGCTGAGCCGTAGGAAGGACAGTTGACCCACGTTGCACCTGGGACACCTCAGCCTTATTTCAGCTTCACATAAGGCTTTGTCTAGGTTTATTTTATTTAATGGGTTTCTTTTCTTTTTTTTTTTTTTTTTACTGGTTATACTGTCACAGGAAATTCTCACTGTTCTATTACCTTTTTCCTGTTGGAACTAGCCTTAAAATAAAATGAATAAATAAATACATATACATACATATAAAAATATGCAGACAGGAAAGCTATTCAGGTCTGCAGAGGCCTTGATAACGCTGCTGATGAGGTTGCCAGCTTTGCCTGTGTCTGAGCTGAACAATTCCCCACCACCTCCCCAACCCCTGGGAACTTAAGGGGAGGTAGTTGTGAAGTTTCTAATTCTGACTACAGGTGTCTGGTTTGAAAGACACCACATGCCATGCTGTAATCTCATTTAGGAAAAGGGTAATTAAATAAAAATACAGATGTGTTACAGTCACAGTTCCTGAACATCTGAAATGCCTGTCAGTTTGAAAAAAGTAAAGAATAAATCTCTCTAGAGGAGCACTATCCTCTCATCTGTTGTAATATTATTCACTATTGTTGCTTTAAATAAGAAGAAGGGTTTTGAATGTCAACATCTGCTCTTAACCATGTCTTTACAGCAGGAACACTGTGTTTGAAAACAAACAAGATAGGAATGCCTAAACTCCCCTCCTTCTTCTGCTCTGTGTATCCAAATATTCCTGAGAGTGTTTACTTGTTGCACATTCTGCTCCATCATTTGGTGTTTTTAAGGTGCTGTAGATTATCAAAACCAGAGGAGTCGTTAGACCTGCTCAGCTTTGTCATAACAAATCAGATAGTCACCGATCTTGCCCTTTTGAATCATTAGCCTGAGAAGTGTAAACACAACTATATTCTGGATAAATTGCTTGAAAAGATTATTTTGAAAAAGATTAGCCAGCTTTGAGATGGACTCTTCCCTGCTCAGTAGTAATGATGATCGTAGTAATGATAACAATAAACTAACTACAGAATTCATCTGGTCTCAATCCAGTGAAATATTTAACCCCATGCTTAACTTTCTAAGCATGTGTGAATCTCTTTGCTCTATTGCTGCTTAATTCCAGCATGTGCCGCTCCTGTTGTTCCTTCGAGTCAGGCTGTTACTGGAGAATAAACCTTTGGGATTAGCAAATACCGAATAATTTCTAATATATTAATTATCCAGTGTGATTTAGGGGGGTTGCTATAACAGCTGAGTGGTGTTACTACCCTGATTGTTTACTACTTATTTCTCCTTGCCTCTGTTTAAGCCTTTTTCTCCCATGCTGCCTGAGGGAAGGAGACCCAGATCCAAGAGACTTGGTCTTGGAGGAAGAGTGTGGAGGTACCAAGCCTGGTGGCATTACTGTGAACCTTTCTAGAAATGCCTTCCTAAAGCCTGAGCAGTTGTAATTGTGCTATTTCTTTGAATTCTTGTTTTTATTATACCAAAAATATACCCCAGCACGTTGCTTCTCTGGAGAGGTGTAAACCCACACATTTCTAGTCTTAGTGGAGGGGTGGAAGAGAGTTTAAAATGCAATGTGGTTATTATGAACTAGGTTCCAAAATCTAAAAGCACATAAAAATCTATATTTCTTGATAATTTTTCAGGATTTTCAAGCCAATTTCAAGCCTTTCTGAGACCCAACAGGTTTCGAGCACTTAGTGCTGGCAATTCCTTGAGCTCCTGAAGCCTAGCTTATGGAGAATCAGATTTTTCTAGAACTTTATAGAAAACTCATCCTTCCTTGCTATGCTAAGCATTGCAGAAACACCACACGAGAAACGGTCAGGGGTTTAAACTCTGTACCATTAAAATGTTTGTCAAAGGGTAGGAACCACAACTGCAGCAGGTTTTGTCACCTCTTTGCAGCATCCACGTAGGAGCAGAGCCCTAAAGCAGCACCCAGCTCCCTGCGTGCACAACTCAGTGATGCTGCCTCTGATCTCCAGGCTGCTGGGGGATTTCTCCAGGCTTGGTCCTCCCACCCCTCTGTGTGTGCAGAGATTCCCAGCAGGAGGCTGAGAGGACTGGCTTTCCAACTGGACTCCTTGGGTTATTCTTAAACACCTACAAAATACATGAGAATCCTGCCATTGTCACAACTGCTCTTTGAATCGGGGCTCTTGAACAGAGGATATGCCATTCTTCTTTTGTTCCACGCTCCCAGAATGCTCTTAAAAGGAAAGAAAGGCAAAAAACAGCCAGAGGTGGAAGGGATGGTTGGCCAAGAGCAGAGTCCCAGGCTTTGTGATTTCTTCCTGTGAGTTATGGCTGCATGTCGGTAGCTGTAAGTAAAGCAGAATGCAGTAGCTAGGCTGGTGTTCTGTTCAATTGCCTGGGGCCCCAGCTGAAATTTAATAAGCAAATGTAAGATTTTAGTGCTTTGGAATGGAAACTTTATGGTAACTTCTTTCTGCAGCCCCTGTTTAAGTGAAGTATCACATGTACAGTGCAGTGCACCTTGGATTCTGAGTCCAGCTCCGCTGTTCCTCTCCCAAGCTGGAGCCAGGGAAATCCTCAGGTCACAGAGCAAGCTGGTACTGAATACAGCTGTGGCTGGGATATCTTCTCTGCAGCTCCATTCACATGGATTAGGATGAGGATCCTAATGGCTGTAGCAGGTGGGACGGTCTCTACTGGTGATTTTTTGAAGGCAGGGGTTACCAAGTCGTGTTCAGAGTTGGCTTATGGAGCATAGATACTTTGGGTCATTCTTCAGATTTGAAAACACAGAGGTCTTCTTTGTGATTCGCTGAAATTATTATTCTTTTTTATTATTTTCTGAGTAACAAATTTTTATTGCTCATGTTTAGTGAGGATGGAGAACCCTCTCATGGGAAATGAGAAAAAGCTCCTTATTTTAAATATCCATCGCTTCTGTTCCCTGCTCAGGAATAGGTGAGGTGTGCATGCTCTCCTCTGCTGCCAGCTTCTGTTTTGCTCTATCTGTTATTTTACAGTTTCTTCATTATGATGGCTCACAGACACTTTTCAGCTGTTCCTCATCTCTCTCCAAGCATGAAAATCTAGTCTTGAGGGGTGTGTTTAGAAACAGATCGTATCAGGAGCTGTTGGCAGGAATGCACTGAGATGGCAAAGGGAGCTTTACCCTTTTCCCAGCTCCCTGCTACTGTTTCCCATTAGCACCAGCTGGCACAGCCCATTTGTCAGGGATTTTCTGCATGTTACTCAATACCTCCAATATCCATGGCTGTCTTCAGGAGATGAGGAGGCTGAACAACTCCCAAGAAGTGGTGAATTCAGTCTAATCAGGTCAAAAAAAGAAAAAGGATCCTCTTCACCTTGCGCAATTGACTGTCCCAACTTTTATGTCCTTCCAGCACATGCAGATGATGTGCAAAGGGCCAGAAAAACATGGAGACCTCTCTCTAGGGAAAACACATCAAAACCAGCCACAATCCTTGTTCTCCTTGCGTACCTCTTGTGCTTTCACTGGGGCAGGGCCTAAGCTGAGGCTGTCTCACAGCCACTGAGGACAGAAATTACATAAACTCTGTTTCAAAACCCACGTCTGTGTTTCAGCAAAGTCTTTCAAGTTCAGCCACTGAAAGGTCCCCCACGATAATAAACCCCTGTTCCTTCCCCTTGCCTTCTCACGCGTGTGTTTATTTCTGTTTGCTCCTTTCTTTTTCGCAGATGGCAGATAAATCTTGTCAGTGTTTTTTTGGCTTTGCAGCCTTTTCTCAATCATCTTTCCTTTTGTATCTCCAGCAATGTGCAAAGCTGGTGGTTTGCTATTTCTGCTAAGCGTTATTTCTTTTCCATGCTGTCTCATTGTCTCAGTCTTGTGCTTTTTTGCTGGGTGAAAGAAGAGACAAATTTCCAGTAGGCAAAAAATAAACCAGCCCCAGCTCATGAAAAAAAATGAACCCTTTTTAATCACCGCTATAAAATGTAATGGTTTGATGCGAATTCCTTGTCAAGGTTGGAAGGCTGACCAATAGGTCCCTGAGAAGCATCTTTTGATCTGTCTCCTGGATCAATTGGAATTTTATTGCACATGAGGAGAACAGTACCGCGTGAGCCCTTGAAGTGGAGCTAACACAGATGACATTTTTATTCATTCTCAGCCAGATTGCCTGGTATTGTGTCCCTTCAGTGAAAAATGACACTCTGGCAACAGGCCACTGACTGCAGAGCATCTTGGCGTGGGCCTCGTGTTTGCCTCAGCCTGAGCTGAGCATCACCAAAGAAATCAGACTGCTGGCCACAAGCTGAGGGTGTCAAAGCACTGTCTTTATCAGCACCTCGCTGCCATTATTGGTGGGAAGTGACTGAGGGAGGAGGGGCAGTTCCTGACTGTTTAGATATTTGGTGGCACCAGCGATGGTGGAGCAGCAGCTCTCCTGGCACGTTTGTCACAGTCCTGCCAACCCTAAACAAATCAGTCCTCGGAGCTTCCGAATCAGTGCTTCTTTTTCTTTCCTTTTGTCTCAAGGGGAATGTTTGAAAGCCTTCAACTGATTAGGAACACAAATCTGGTTGACTTCCAGTTTCCTCTGAGCCACCATAGTTACTGCAACATACCGAAAGCTCATGGATTTCCCTCAGACTTTTCGGAGGGCAATCCCTCAGTTTGTCTGACCAGGAGCTGTCCTGGAATGCCTGGGGACAGGTGACACTGAGCTGTGGGTTCTGTTGTAGCAGGACACTTGGCCATCAAAACTGGGTGTAATGCCAAGGCATTTCCACCATTATAGAACAGTCCACAACATAAATCATTTTTCCAAGGTCTCTGTTGGGTCTTTCTGCCTTCTGAGAAAGGAGTTTAAGTGGAGAAAGTGGAGGAAGGTTTTCTTCTTCCAAGCACAGGAGTTTAACCCACCCGGACGCCTTGCTCCAGGTGAGCCTGCCTCAGCAGGGGGCTTGGAATGGCTGATCTCCAGAGGTCCCTTCCAATCCTAACAATTCTGTCATTCCGTGAACTATTAATTTTGTACAGTGCCCAGATTTTTATTCAATTTAAATGTTTTCTGTTCCATCCAAGTAGGAGTGTGACAAGGTGTGCAAAAGCCACCGCTGTGCACTAGGAGACACAGGACTGAAAACTGGATGTGAATTTGTCCTTCCTGCTGGAACCAGGCTCCCTCTGTGCCTCCTGCTGGGGAATGGGCATTTCCCTAAATAAATAGTTGCATTTTTCTGAAGGAAGGACAGTATCTTTGCCTTCAGCTCTGATGCAGTGTGACATGTACCATAGGCCCTGTCATCATGCATGAACTCAGCTCTGTTTCAATGTTAATAAGTCTTTAATCAAGTCATTTGTTTCATCCAGGATGTCACATTTAGCAGGGAATTGTCAAATGCTTGAAAACTGGAATCACAGGAATGCTATTTAATGCTAAGTGGTATCTACATCATATCTGAAGCTGGATCATGCCAGGAAAATCTCCTTCACGTTCTGTAACTAATATTTCTGAGCTTTCAGGACCAATCATGGCTTGGCTGGGTATGTACATTATTTCTCTCTGTTTATGTGTGGCATACTATTATATTCTATATTTAGTAACTCATTCTCACATTGCTTATCTGTTCCTTATTTTCTTTGGCTGGTTCTTCTGCTTTTTTAAATAATTCTGTGCAGCATTGGACAAATCACTTGAAACCAAGATTGACACTCTCAGTCCAACAGAAAATAATTGAAATTTAAAACTGGTGCTCCTCATTCTAGTCTGTTTGTGATATGTAAGGAAAAAGAAGAGGCTTGAGCCAAGCAGCTGCTGGTGGGATTAAGTGGGAAGCTGTCCAGGGAGACCAGGTTTATGATTATCATCTCCTGTTCCTGATGTTGTCTTCAAGAGGAACAGAGCTAAAGGCTAAAATTGTATCTCTAATATCTAGTTCCTGTAAGTCTTTTCCACTTGAAAAGAAGAAAAGGAAGTTATAGTGAACTCATGGCAGATATTGTCCAAATGCATTTTCCTTCTTTTATTTAAATTACGTTTAATATTGTGCCTTTTTTTTCTTATAAGCTTGTTTCTGTCTGCAAATAGCTATGTTACAGTGTCAGTGGTAATAGGAAGCACACCTGTACATGCACCATCCGCTGCTATAAAGCAGTGCCATTAGGTACAAAATATCTGCAAAGTGCAAGATTGAAAAGTCTTTTTTTTTTTTGCCTTAAGGAATCGTTTGTATTTATATTTTAACTCTGCTGTACTGTTGAGTCCTTCTCGTGAGCCAGACCCCTTGTGGTAGTTCTGTGAAGACACAGAAGGAGTCTGGTCATATCTGTGGGGAAAACATTTTGCTTTGGAGTTTTTCCCCATTTCTGTCCTGAAACACTCAGTAAAAAAGTTTAAAAAAAGAATTATAAAATACTACTTCAGATTTTATTTTGAGTTTCCACAGTCATTCCTGGTTCCAATCAGTTGATCAAAAATACTGAATGTATTAAGGATCCATGTTTTCTGAAGAAAAAAAAAAAGCTGTGTTCTCCTAAAAGCTCTTTTTCCCTATAAAATGTTGTATTTGAATTTAGTCCAAGTCATAATGAGTGCTGGAGCAATTAAAGTATCAGCCACTATAAGGAGTCTTGGGAGCACAGGAGACAGATAGGATCAGGGTTTAAGCTACTTAAATACCTCTTATGAGAAATAAAGATTGCAAAAACCTCAGTTTCAAACAAAATAGTTGACATATGCTAAGCTCAAAGTACTAAACTTCTTCTCCTGCCCTCTCCTACTAAACAAATAAAGAACCATGAAATATTTAAACTTCATATCTGCAGGAAGAAAGAAAACACTTTATTTCTATTTAAAAATTTTTGGCAGGTGCTCAGATATTTATGATAATGGGATCATAAAATGACGTGGAAAGGTTAGTGGGAAGGTGCGGTGGGAATTTTGAGCGTGACTTTGTAAAATGTCGCATTTGTTAAATCTTAGTCTAAGACTCAAATCGTAGCCAGGGTGTTTGTTCATTTCCATGTGTCATAGTATAGTTATTGTGCATTAGGAAACCCTTAAATCAATAAAGTGTTTTTGTGTAGGGATCATGCCTTCACATGCTGCAATCAGTTAAATTCCTTTGATTTAATTCTTGTAACCATTACCCCTAAAAAAAAAAAAAAAAAGAAAGAAAGAAAGAAAAAGCCTTTTAAAAATTTTTCATTAACACATACTATTAAGTGGGTAAGTGCCCTAAGTATATTTTAATTTAATTTAGATTTAACAGCAACATTTTTCCCATACTAATTAAATGCCAGTTTGTTATTAAGAAAATATTTATTGAAGTTGAACTTGGTGATAGATACATATCTATCACATCACTGTTAAACCTCATTAAATAGTGTTTTAATTGGAATTTGTTTTTAATTACCATTCATTAAGCATATTATTAAATCTAAATTGCATGCTTATGAAAGACGGGTTTGCCAATACAAGTGGCTAAGGCCCTTAACTACTGCCTTGCTTTTAGGTTCCCATAATTTGAAGTGTGTAGGGTGAAAGTTTGATCTATTTATATTATTTCTATTATTATCTCCCTCGCTGCCTGCATCTCCCATCTTTATTAACAGAATTAATAACATCTGAGGCAGTCAACAGATATAAAAGGAAAATAGAGTATGAAAAGTGGTGACAAAACAGGACTTTGGGCAAGGGAGCAGGGAGGAAGGGAAAATAGCAGTTAAACAGGGCATGGAAACCAATTAGCTAAATTGGAAGAAGGAGAGGATGGGGACTGGGAGCCTGAAGGCTGCAGAGGGATGCTGCTAATGATCTGAAGAGCTTTTTTTCTTTGGTTGATTATGGGCAGTCTGGCCAGGGTCAGTCTGAGACAGCCCAGTGGCTGTTCAGGAAAGAATTCCTGGTCCCAGTTCAGTCTGGCCCAGCTGTGAGTGTGGGAAGGGCTCATCCTCCAGAGCAGGACAGAGCATTCTGCTGGTGGCTGGACAGCATCAGCTCACAAACAGACACTACAAAGAAAGCCCAGCACCTTTCAGTTTTTCCAACTTTTTACCCGGAGGCAGCACTGCCCCTCTTTAGGAATACCACTCAGAAGAATGACTGTGTGGGATGTGTGAATGTGCTTTTTCTAGACATGTTTGCCCAGTTTCTTAGTAGTAGTCTATGAATCGAAGGCAAACTGAAAAAATTCTAAGAAATTTTATTTTCTAAGGGTATGAGCTCTTTCAACAAAAAGACACCACTGAGTTGTGTTTGTAAAGACTGGGTGGTTTTTTCTAAATCTTAGAAGAAAAGAGTCTTTTGGAGCCTTTCATCTAGGAATGACACTTGATTTTTGCCAACAGGGAGGAAAGAAAAAAGGTGTGAGGTTGTTCTTCTGCTGGAGATCAGCTCAACATAACCAGTTAGCAAGCTGGAGAGCCATTCCCAAGGGGAGATGGAGAGGCAGGAACTGACAAAAGGCACTGTCCCTTATGGGGTGCAGTGTTGGAATCTCTGTTGTGCCAGTGTCTGACCCTACCAGAACACTCAGGGGGGAATTAATGGGAACGGGGGCTTCTAGACAGTGCCATCGGAGTGAAAAGACATTTATATGTGGATAGCAGAATCAGTCTGAGGTATTGCCAGCTTTCCCATGGGCTGGATAAAGAAACACAGTAAAACTCTGCACACTGATGCTCCCTGGCTCTGGTTCTCCTTGCATTGAGGATGGGTTTGTGCCAGGTTATCTCCATTGACTCCAGTGGATTATCTCCAATTCACAGTGCAGTTTAAATCAGAGGCAGGACATCTTTTCTCCTCTTTCCAACTCATGAATATCTTTCAAAACCTTCTGTACCAGATGTTACAACTGTAAGCAAATCATCCTGGCAAACCAAAGTATCTCCTCATGAGTCTGTGTCACAGTAGGCCCTGGTGCCTCTATCTGCCTCTGGATCTTTTGCTCATAAAACATTAGTTATACAACATTTTTTTTGGCAGATGGGTATCTTCCATGAAAAAGCCATTACCATTCCAATGCAACAGTGCTTTTATATGGCCTGTTTCAGTCCCTGTTGCACAACCTTTTTGCACAATGATTCATTATTCTATCTTTCTTCTTGATATGCTGAATCATGGGATGACACTTTGCCAGCTGCTTTGTATGCCAACAATAACTTGCTCGTGTTTCAGAGGTAGACAAGGCTGCACAAATCACTGCAGCTCAGGAAGGACATTTGGCTGAGGGGAGTTCTCAGCAGGCATTAAACTCCACATGGATGGGGAAGTTACCTTGCAGCTCCTGCTCTCTTTGGATGGCTGGAGGGAGCTGCACATGGCCTTGACTTGTCTTTACAAAGATGAGAAGGCTGAGACTCCTGGTGCCTCTAAACTGATGGCAATCAGCCTGTCCTGCACTGCAGCCCCTTAGCTGAGAGGACAGAAATCAGCCCACCCCTCCACGGATCCACGCTCAAAGGCTTGGCTTAGCACAAACATGGAATGGTGGAGAAGGCTTTGGAATTACCCACACAGACGCATCAGGTGCCTCTGTGGGATCTCCTGACACCATCTCCAGCACGCTGGTGGGAGGAGGCAGCTAAATTAATCCCTTTCCTGCTGTAGCAGCCCCAACAGGGCACATTTCCCCACGAGTCCTCCCGTGGCCCCTGGGTGCAGGGGTGCTGGGTTACATTACCAGCTTTCCATAATTCAGGCTTGGGTAATGATTTTTAACTTCTATTTAAAAATTAATTTGCTTTTGTCAGTGATGCACTGCATCCTTGCAGAGGCAAATGATGCTTTCCCTTGGCCATTTTGAAGTTCTTTCTGATTTGTTTTTGCTGGGAGATTCTAACTGTAGCTATTTATCTGATCACAGAGAATTCAGAGTCCACTGGGTATAGTCACAGCTGTTCTGAGAACAGGGACAAGATTTTGGTCAGAAAGGAATATACTACACTGCTTGAAAACAGGAGTTTTAAAGGAAATGCTCTTGTATTTTCATACTTTTTTTATTTGAATGCTGTTTTGTAATTCTCAGTGTACTTCAGTTTGTAGCACAGCACAGTACTATAGACTTTATGCACCTCAGACAGCCATTTGAAAGTCCCTTGGTTTTCTTTTGAAAACAGTAAACCAATGAAAAAAACCTAGATTATGACGGGGGTGTCCCAATAGACCTTGAGGGTACATATGCACATCTAATTTTTAAGTGCAATTATTACTAAAATTTCATATACAAAAGTATCCAGTATTTTTAGGTGTTACAACCTGAGACTTCTATAAGGCATGTTCCTCCCCGTCCCGTGTTCCATGGACCTCGTATTCCGTGAGAATCTGTCCATGTGCTTTGATGTGAGATTAATATAAAGGTCAGATTTTAAGAGCAGCATGTACATAATTGTCCAACACATGAAAGTATAGAAAGGGTCAAGGGATTTAGTGTTTTTTTTCAGGGTCGTGGGTATGGGAAACATTCCTCTGATGGATACTATATTTCTATAATATTTGCCCCTCTGCTTTGCTATTTCTAGTTCAGCATCTCCACTAAGCATCCTGCATTATTATTCCACGTATTTCTGTGTTTATTAGCTTCTGTCTTTACTCCTTGTGTGTCACCTTCTGCCTGCCCAACCTCTCCCATCCCCAAGTGATTCTGCAGGGCTGCCCTGCCACAGAGGAGGCTCAGCCCAGCTCCAAGGGCTGCAGAGTGGTTGGATGGGGATCCACCTAGCAACACCACCACACTAATGCCGGATTGGGAAATTTGCCCTACAGGAGTTTGTCTTGATTAAAGGCTTCAGTCTGTCTTTGCAACACAAACATAGGAGCCCCCATGCTGCTCTCTGAAATTTACAGCGTATTTTCTTTTTACTTAAGCATATTGAAGCAGAACAGAAGAAAGGATCAAAGGTATCGTAATGTTTCTATAAACAAGTACTACTTAGTTTGGTTTTTTTTATCTTGGGTTTATTTTTTTCCAAACAAATCTTCTAGGCACATTAGGCTCGGATTTCATTTTATTGCCAAATCACCAGCTGGCAACAAAATCGCATATGTCTGTGTAAATACAGTGGATGAGAAGCTGAACAGGAGATTGGGAGATGATTCAAGCAGTCGTATTGGCTTTTACACCTTAAAATTTGACTGTTTTATCTGTCTATTCAGCAATGTCCTGTACAGACCCCATTTCAGCATGAAATACTAAAATCTCAGCTTGGGGTAATTCTGTCTGTGGTTTTCCTCTCTCCTAGTGAATTTACAGGAAAACAGATAATTCTCTGGGACTATAACTCAGAAAATTCATTTTTTGTTTGCTCACCAAGTGATGACTAATCCACTCCCTGTTACTCAAATATAGGTGTAACTCTTGTGATGACTGATATTATTATGAAGCATTTTCACTTTGAGGGCCAGATGATCCTTCCTTTGAAGGTAATGCAATTTTGCAGTTTGCTTGAGGGCTCTATTGCTGCCTTTTGGGTACATTTGGATTCAGTTGGCAATGAAACCTCAATATTGATTAATTTATCATTAAGGTCAATGCTGCTATACAGCCCTTATTTAGTTGTAGTTAGACAATGGCATGGTGACTTCCATTTGTAAATTCAGTTTCTTTATGCACCCCATAATTCCCAGGGAAAAAAAGCCTGACCATTATTAGGCAAACATATAAAAAATTTAGTAATCATTATTTTGCTTTTAAAAGCAGATGAACTAGAGCATCTTTTCAGACCTGGGTGATAATGAGAGAGAATTTTCCCCGTGCAGTCATGAACAGTGGGTTCGTTTTGGCTGAAATTATGCTCCTTTTTGGGTCCCACGTGATAGAACATTTGAGTCTCATCCAGGGAAGGTGTTCCTTGACAGAGTTGGGTAACAGGACTCCCTTTGTGAGAACAGCGGCACAGAAACATTCAGCAGCTCTCAAGAATCTGTTTGAAGGGGTAATCTTGCCCTCAGTCAATAAACTTTAAAAGAGCTTAATTAATGAGCAGGGAATGAGCTCCATTATCTGGGAAGTAGAGGACAAAAATTAAAGGGGTTAAGCAGTAAATGGGCTTTGTTTCTTGCTAAAACTTTTTAACCTTTGTCTTTTCTCTAACACCCTTCTCTTAGGAGATTTTGATCCCAACTGACTTCTGGAAGCTCTCAGCTCTACTTACAAGTGCTTTTTCTGTCAAGGGCTCCAAATCTGCTCCCTTTTTTCCCAGTATTTCCCTTTAGTTTGTAATGCAACCTGGGCTGTAATGTGCGGGAGAGGGGCTCCAGTTTTGGAAAATGCAGGGCATACCCACTAGCTGGTGCTTTTCCCAAATTGGCCAGAATAGAGAATACTTCCTGCCCCATTCAGAATCATCTGCATAGAAAGATAAAACGGGAGTTAACAAGGGTCAGGTTTACGACAGGGAAAGAAGGCTGCTAATGACCATTATCTATGCCACAGGTTTAACTTCATTACTTTTGCATTAAGTTCTTAATGCCCAAAGCAATAAGCAAACTGAGTCCTGTTGAACCGTAGTAACCTAATCTTCTCTCTAAATGAAATAGAGGGGAAAGCAGAGTCATTTGACATGGCCTTTATTTTGTCTTCTCTTTCCCCATCCCCCAGTCACATATTAGGCCTGTTTCCCTTCCTTCTCACAGCCTTTTTATCTGTTTCCTTTCTTCCTGACTTTTTCTAACTGTCCAAAGTGGTATTTGGCGCAGGATTTGATGAGAGGGTTTAGGCCTTCCCTAAAGTGGGTCTGGGGTTTCTCACATGGAGAAGTCTCTCTTGATAATCTTTAGAAGTACAATCTATGCCTAGAATCAAAAGCTTTTAATTTCACAGTTAAGGCAAACCTGAGCTGGCCATGACACTGTGGGTTGCAGTGAGTCAGATCCAGGAGAGAACATTCACTGGGTGTTCTGAAGCATCATCCCATTTTTGCATCACGAGTAAAGTCCTGGATGATCATATCCCAGTGGGACTGGTTGGCACATACCAGCCTGGACTCCAACCAGCTCTGAGCAGCTTGGTCTAGTAAAAGGTGTCCCTGCCCAAGGCAGGAGGGCTGGAACTGGGTGATTTTAAGGTCCCTTCCAACCCAAGCCACTCTATGATTCCGTGATTTATGGCTCTGAAGTTGCACCACCAAATGTGTGAACAGTTTAGGCTTAGTGAGAAAAGAACAAACACTAAGAGAGAATTAAATGTAATTCATTATTTAAAATGAGATCAGCATTTCTGTCTTTTCAGTTGATTTCCTACTCACTCTCAAATTTGACAAATAAAAAATAATTTATTTCCTTCTTCTGTAGACTTTTGCTCTTTAGTTGGGGAAGAAAATGCCTTTAGTAAGAAAAGGGAGCAAAACTGGATTTCTTGGTATGTGGCATTCCCAGGCCAACAGCCTCAGCTTTTGGCAAAGGATGAAATCAACAGTGCATCTTTTTAGGGTTCCCCAGCAGAAGGAGAGGGAACAAAGCAGTGCTGGCAGGTAACTGGTGCATCTGTTCATGGGGCAAGGAATATATTACTGCTCACAGAAAAATGATCTCAAAGTGACACGTGCCTGAGAAACACCCTAGATTAGACAGATGGAAGAAAATAATATAAACTATGGAGAGTTTAGCAATGAATGTGAACACCTATGTAAAAATCCTATCAGCAATGCAAGGTAATATCTTACCCTAATCCAGTATTATGTGCTAACCTCCATATGAGAGCCTTGCACTCTGAGGAATAAGTGCTGAAGGCTGAGCATTTATCTTATGACTCGTTCCCTGTTTAGAACAATCAGGGTTGTCTGATATTTGGGACTCTGAGAAAATTGTCCCTCTGTAATAACGTATCCCTGTCATGCAGTACAAAGGGGTTTCGTTTCCTTGCCCCTTTCTGTCTTGGAAAGGACATATCAATGTGTTTTTTCTGTAGCCAGGGAACTGTGGCTACAGTAAGGGCCATGGTATTACAGCTAGGCTTGATATATCAGTCTGACAGCCATCATCTGTTTTAGGAAGTGGTATCTCTTCTCTACAGACCTGTCTGCCTCTCCTGACTGCTTGACTTGACTCTACAACTGCTTTTTTTTGGCTTTTACTGGGCACAAGGTCTCCTTTAAATTAACAGCTTCATCACTATTCTCCCAAATGAGATATTCCTTGTACTTTTAAAATGAGAAAGTCAAACTACAAGGCTGGGAATGCCAGAGGTAGGAAGGAGTGAATGGTGGATACCTCAGGTATGTGTAAATGAAAGAAAATGGAATGGTCTCTGTTGTGTCTTTGAGAATGACTTGCAAAGCTTTCCCTCCCCTTGATGGGAGGGAAGGGAATGCACTTCATTCTTGATTTGGGATATCAAACTCAAATGTTTCCCATTGGGATATGTTTCTGGCCTCTCCCTCTTCTCATTTTCTTCATGTTTTTCTCATCGTGGTCTCCTTTTAGACATGGGAAACAACTTTGTTGGATGCCAAATTGTGTACTTAGTCACTAAATGCCTATTTTTTGAACAAACAAGCTGCCCCAGTTCTGAAGTTCAAGGTGAAGAGGGCTTAGGGAGACGCAAAACTATTTTCTAGGAGCACAGAGCAGATCAAGGGCCCCTGTGCAGTGAACTATATCTGATTCAACACAGCCTGCAAAATTAATTCTTGTTCAGCTTAAGTATTTAATTACTGCAGATGTTCCTGAGATACTCTGTGAAGCATCACCTACTGGGGCCCTTTGGACAGATGCTGTTTGCTTTGACACTCCATCTGTCACTTTAAAATAATCACTGAAGCTTCAACTGTCATAACCCTGCAGGGCTGGCATCAAGGCATGGCATGGAAGAGGTTAAAAATGAGGCCAAGGTCAAGGCATGGTAGAAGGTCAGTGGATGATGATTCCCAGTTCTTGCTCTCCACGATTTCCAGCAGAGAGCACTGTGTGCAGCGTTACACAAGGACTTGGGTTTTGCTTTCTGGAGGATGTTTTAATACCAATGATATCATCCTCTTTTCTTGTTCAATCCTTACATCCAGAGTGTGCTTTGGAGATGAGCAAGATATGGTAGCAAATAATGGGTATGGCCTAAGCCAAATGAAAAACCTGTCTGCTTTATATCAACAAATGGAGAATTGGGACACCGCTGGGATCTACCAAAAGACAGCATCATTATTAGCTGGTCTCAGAAAATTATAGTGCCTTTGCAAGGTTGATTAGATTTCTACAATTTGTTAGTAAAGATCAGTTATTTGGCCATTGCCATCTCTTCTCTTGCCTATTGGGTTGTGGCACCTGGAGCTTTCCCTAGGATGTTCATTAAAAACTCCCAATCACATTTGTCAGTGAGATGTTTTCCCGCTGCTGAATTGCCCCTAACAGTTTCAGAAAGCTGAGAGCTTTTCAGGGCACCAAGTTTATATCATTACTAGTTCAGACAATTTGGTATTGCTGCCTGTAACAAGAGTGATTGACTCATAATTAATTGTACTTTTGGTTGTTGCGTTGTTGTCGAGAGTAAGCAGGTAGAGCTTTTCCCCAGCCTGGTGATTTCTGTGCCACCTTGGCACATTTACAGCAGGGATACTTAGCAGTTCCGAGAGGGGCTAGAAATGACCTCTCATGAGGGAGACCTTGACGTTAGATTGTCTTTTCATTTTACACCTCACCAACAAGCAGTTTTAGTGTTAGTTACTTTGGTTTCCAGCAGGATGGGAGGGGATGACAGCTAATTAGTCATCTTGATGCTTTATCAAGGTCATCGAGTAGGAAACAGTCAACACAGCTTTTTTTTTTTTTTTTTTAAAATTGTCAGTGGCTTGGTTATAGGTAAATACATCTTTTCCCCTCCTCATTTTCTTCTAAGATCTAGGCCCTATCTAAGTAGATTATAAACATTGATTTAAACATTCAGTCATGCAAATCATTCTATGAGGTTCAGTAATAGCAGCTAGGTGAAATTAGTGCTCATAAATGACTAATTCTATTTCCTCTTGTTTATTACCCAGGCTTTTGGCATTGTTGTATAGTTAATTAAATAATTCCTTCATCTCATCCTCTCTTTGCATTCAGTGCCTTCCTGGCCATGGTCTTCCATGGAAATCCACCCAGGGCAGGGTTTACAGAAGCAGCACTTTGCAGATGGTGGTCAGGTGCTCTCCTCGCCTCCCTGGGTCCTTCTGAGTGAGACCTGAGCATTGCAGCACCAGGAGCTGCTGCCACCTCTGCTATTCCCCTCCTGCACCTAAACTGAGAGCTCAGGGATGGAGGTCAAGGGCTCCCTTTTTGTCGTGTAACATAGAATCCTGTCTCTGCCTCTGCTCTGTTCTCCAGAATTGACAGGTTATTGTGCTTTGTCATTTTTTGGTCCTTACCCCTGATTGAAATGTATGTCTGACTTCAAGGGATGTGCTTTGTGTCAGGAGATCAATTAGGCTTGTTCAGTGTCCCTTCTGGAGCTTTTTTTTTTTTTTTAATATCCCCTTTTATGCTAGAAGGTCTGATTTCTGTTGCTGCTTGTCCTTTATATAGATTTTGTTCCCTTCTTCATCTGAAAGGAGAATGTTTTTTCCTATTAAGAGTGGCTGCTGCTGCTCCTCATCCCGGGATTTAAATAACTAGCATTTTTCCCCTGTTTTGCCAGCCCTAAATTCACACAATATAACAGAAAACCAAGCCCATACACTGTCAAACAGAGACACTCCCACAGC
The DNA here is from genome assembly GCA_013397895.1 of Origma solitaria. Classification (NCBI taxonomy): domain Eukaryota; kingdom Metazoa; phylum Chordata; class Aves; order Passeriformes; family Acanthizidae; genus Origma; species Origma solitaria. Next base: position 758,858 of record VZRL01001315.1, on the reverse strand, counting down.
GTGGTGACCCTCTTTCTGTCACCTGCCACATTTTTCATGCTCAGCCTACAGCTGTGAAACTGTTTTTCCCCCTTCTCTTTGAACAACAAAGTCCAAAGAACACTCCTCAGTTTGATGCCTGTCACAATTTGCAGAACATCCTCGGACAGAAACGACACTGCTAATAGTGAGGGAAGAGTTGCTCTGAAAGCAGCAGCAGCAGCTTTTCATTGCCAGCTCTTCCAGTGGGTCTGAGCTAATAAGAGCCATGCTGCAAACTTTATTTAATTTGTATGGGCCTGCTCCAGAGCCTTCCTCTTGACTTCAGGGCCATTGGATCAGGCTGCATGGTAGCTACAGCTTTGCTTTATGACTCAGTATCACTGTCTTGGAACAGTCTCTGCCAAATCAGTCACTTTTTCCATTAAAACATTCTCCAAGGAGAAAAATAAGTGTTCAGCTAGCTGTCCGCTAACAGAAAAGTCTGATTTTTCACTTGTGTATTTTTCCTAAATAACTTTCTCCTCCTCTATGAGAAACTTCTGGGCTTCAGGTGGGACAATTCTCTGAGTGTCTCACACAGCTGAGAATATCTGTCTGAATATTTCCTAGCGTGTCTGAATGTTCCTTTTTGCTTTCAATATATTTCCATGTTGTTACCTGAGAAGAAACGAATTTTTTAGGAGTAAAATGTGCAGACCATATTTCCAGTTAATCTTCTGTGACAGCAGTTGCTGTTGTGTGCCTAACTAACCTGTGACTAAATAACAATAATAGTAAAATAATTTTAGCCTAACACCATAAAAAACAAAACTAAAACTATGACTCTGTAAAGTAGTATTTTTTTACAAGCTGAGCATGTATTCCATTAGGGAAAAGGAGATTGTTTGCATTACCCAGCTACAACATATACCTGCTTCTTTCCATGTAAGTAAATCCCAAAGATGGCTGGTTTAGGCTTGTATTTTTACTGAGTTTTTTTGGTTTTGGTTTGGTTTTTTTTTCCCCTGAGGGAGAGCTAGACCAGAGTTTTGTAGGTTGTTTTGTGTTTTATTTCGGTTGTTTTGTTGCTGGAAATGGTTAAGGGTGTGAAGTTAATCTGCCCAAACATCACACCTACTGCCACCCTAACTCAGTTCTTTACCTGCTCTGGAAATTTAGTTGCTGCTCCATCCATACTGTGCTGAAGGCCCAGGAAGGAAGGAATTAATTTCTCAAAATGCAGATCAATGTGTTGATCACAATTTCTTTTCAGCCTCCTGCTTTAACAGGCAGGGAGTTGTAGAAGAAGGTAAGCGCTCCTAGAAATTCTTGAGTCACCTGACATCCATCTGAATATCTTGCCCCTAATGATAAGGAAAGATAAACACAGGCAATTATATAAATGGACACATCCTCATTGTCTTCATGGGAAACTTCACTTCCAATATGAAGTTTGGTTTGAACAGAGAAAAGTTGAGATGGATGGACTGAAGTCACAGAGCAAACCACAGTACACCATGTTGAATCAGGACATGACTGGAATGAATTTCCCACAGCGCCATGCTCAGAAGAAGAGAAGTAAACAAAAAAATCTATTGGCAGTTTACAATTTTGCTGCTGTCTGTTCCTCTTGTTGGTTTTCTTCCTCTCTGTTCTACGATTTCTATAGTAGTGCTATGAAGAATAATCAATTAATGCTTAGAAAGCAATTATAATGATTCCCAGTTTACACATGAATAAACAGAATGCAGCTTAGGTGACTGAGTCACAATCATTTTTGGAGTCTGATAGGGCACGGGCAGCAACAAAGAGCCGCCTCAGCACTCAGTGCTCTAACTGCTATTTTGCCAGAAAAGCTGGGGCTGGAGATCAAACGGACAGAAATGAGTTGTAAAGCTTCCTGAATGTAAATGGTTGTGCACTGTTTAAAAAAAAAAAAAATTAAAAAAAAAAAAAATCAGTGCATGCTGTAATGATTTCATAACTGCAGCACAGCTAAGACAAGACTTGCCTGAGGTTTCACAGGATGACCATGGGTCATTCCAAGGACACGATCCAGATGTTGTGACTCTAGTGCTGTGTTTAAGCACAAGACCATTTTTTCTCCTTCTAAAAATTTGATATTTGATTTTAGAGTCCATTATCATACAAGCCCATATTTTTATAATTTCTAGAATTATATTTCTATGATTTCAATATTAACCATACTTTCCCATGGTTAATATAGAAACATCCTTTTTATGTGCATCATGGCTCATGATGCCTTGCTTTTATTGGCAAGTTCACAGCTTCAGCTCAGACGTGTGGCCTGGTGCAGGGATTGCTCACTGATGTTACTCACAGTTCTCTGTGTGCACTGAGCAAGTGCCTGTGTGTGCTCACGCAGCACAGGATGCGTTAGGAGCATCGTTCTTTTCTCTTCCAGGCATGAAGGTGTTACCATGATGTAAAACCAGGCCGTGGTGAAGTTCCCCTTCACATCTGGGGATGTATTTTGTTACTTGAAAACCCACAGAGCCCATATAACTGCAGAAGAACAAGCACAAGCCTTGCTATCCTACTTCATACACTATCAGCCAAACGAGCAAGCCAGCTTTGAGTCCTCCAGGGTCATTTTATTTTTAGGGCTGTTGCCTCAAGCAGGAAGAAAACAGCTTGATCTGTAGGCTCTGCTTTGAGCTTCCAGTGCTGGCAGCAAAAAGCAAGTTCTTTTGACGTGCAGGCTGAGCTGAACCAGTGGAACACTCTGTATGGGCCAGGGAGTCGCTGTATTTTGAGTGTTGCTGTTCCGAGGCACAGCACATCTCCTTGTCTGTCACAGAGCTGATTTACTTTTGATCTCTTCTGCCTATAGTTGATGTTCCAGCTGTTTTTCTGTCTCTTTGTTTAATAGCAGGCTTTTTCTCCCCATGCTTTCTCAGGTTTTTCATTTTTCCTTGTTTGTCTGAAATCCATCTTGAAGACACTTGTTGCCCTGTTGTCTGATCTGTTTTGAGCCCCTGCCAGCTGCTGCTTTTGCTGCCAGCGGATGAAACAACTGAGTCACCACTTTGTGAATTTTGCATTTGCTTGTGGGGTGGCAGAGCCAAGGCCATCATGAACATATCAAGGAACCACAACAAAGGCCCAAAACACAAACACTGGGGCTTAACCTCAAAGCTTGTGCTGGAGCCCGAGGAGGTGACAGCCAGCAAGATTCATACTGTGAGACCTCAAAGCCTTACAAAACTCAGTCCTGCTTTAACCTTTAACAGGTTAATCTTTAACATCAGAGGCATATACCTCACAGCTCTGGCTGCGGGGAGAAGGTGTAAGGGAAAGGCAGGAGTGACCAAAGGATTTTCCTCTTTCCTCTTTCCACAATGAATTTATTACAGCAGATGTGAAAAAAACAGAAAAAGAAAAATATGCTCAGGGTTATCGAACTCAGCAAAGCTGCAGTGGAAGAGAGGAGCACAAGGGAAGGTAGACTGGCTCCTCCTCTGAACCGTCTTGAGTGTCTTTGGGCCCAAATGCATTTTGCCTTGTTTCAGCAGGTCAGGATGGCTGGCAGCCCATTCCCCACACCAGCACCATTTCCCTGTGGCGATGGCAGTGTCACCACAGTGCTCCCACTGCCTTGGCTTTGACCTGTACCTGCTCTTGTGGAATTGTCCCAGCACTGACATGGCTGTCAGTGACTATATTTCCTTGTTTCTCATGCCTTCTAACCATCCTGCTTGTTAGCCTAAAAAATGTTTTATCAGGAAAAACCTCTCGGTCTGACCAGAAAGACTACTGGGCTCTTCACACCTTTGTTTTTCGGACAAGAGCTTGCCAAAAAGTCATTTATACCCAATGTGCTGATTAGCTAAACACCAGGTGATCACCAGCATGGCAATGCTGATGCTGGTGGAAGTTTTGCTGCTTAATTTTAGCTTGATCAGTGTCATCCCTATGCTGTCAGCAGAGCCATGGAGGCATTTAATATGACTTGGACATCAGGGCTCCGTGGCTCCCTCCAGGCTTGTTTGGCTACCTCCAGGCTCGTTCACTTTTGCTGATGGCATGGAGGTTTTTTTTTAGGGATAGACAGCAGAAAGGCTGAAATGCACTCATCCAGTCTTCAAGCAGAGGATGGGACTGTATCAGTGTGTCTTTTAAAATATCCTGGCCTGTTTGACTTGTAATAGCCTTAGAATAAAAAGATTTTTCCTTCTTGGCCCTGATGCAAAAGGGAAATGGGTTCCTATTTGCATTGTCCCCACAGTGTTTGTGTAATTAATGTACGTGGGGGTTCTCCCTCCCCCACACTCTCCCAAGGTAAAAAATGACCTTGTCAAAACTTAGATTACAAAATCTTAGTTACTAAGCAATGGGTAGGGCCCCACTGGGATGGCATCCCGGCTCCTGAAATGGTATGTATAGTAAAAACTAATAAAAATGGTGTCAGAGGCTCTCAGGCTTCCAAGTCCCCTGCTGTGTGACCCCCTGATCCCAATTTATTAGCTGAACCCAGGGAAGCAGACAAACCTTCCTGGCTCCAGACTGTAGGCTCCAAGAAATCAAATAATGTGAGCTCCAGAGCAGTGGCTCCAGAGCAGGAGGAAAGGAAATCCTCATGGAAAACAGGGGGCTGAGAGTAGGGCTGAAGGGAGCTGCTGACAAGAGCCATCTGAGCGGGATAGGAAAGCGAAACTCGCTCTGTGATATCTCAGTACCTCGACGTTCAGATGCGTTAAACATGTCAGGAGGAAGCGCAGGAAGGGGGTGGGGAGAGTGGGGCTTGTAAGGAGGCAACCAGCCGAAGTTGTTTCCTTTCATGTGCTAGCAGTGCCTGCGCCCCGAGATCACCTTGTGCTGGTGACGGAGGATTTAGCAGCTGGGGGTGGCAGATGGAGTGGCAAAGAATGTGCCCTGTGGGTCAGAGGGGGATGCGCCTTCCCCCTTCCTGCTCCCCAACTGCAAGAATTTTCTCTTGAAAGCAATAAAGGTGGTGCGGCTCATCATGTTGTTGCTGCCCCCCTGGATTTCCTCTTTGGTGTGTGATACACATAGCAATTAAAGCATGTTGCACAGGGGGAGTGAGGGGTTTTTTTTCCTTCTTTTTTTCCTTCTTTTTTTTCCCCTCCTGAAAAGCTGCCAAAGCAAAGTGATATTGATGAGGATGGCTCGCTTCGATTAGCAGAGCCTGGCTAAGGAACAGCCACCTCCAGCCTGTTTCCCTCCCCCTTTTCTGCCTTGGACAAGAAACTTCAGTATTTTCTGTGCTTTCAGCAGTTGTCTGTCTGTTCTGCACCTCTAATCTATGCCCAAATCGAGCTTAAGTAGGGGTAAAAAGCGTAACAATAACTCTCCTTGTTTAATGCCAGCCCTTGCATTTGCACTGCTTTGGCTTCCCAAGGGTGATGTTATCAGGTGAAGGCATTGCACTTTTGTAAAAAAGTATGATTATTCAGTAAAACAGCTAATGATGGAAATGAAGGGATGAAGGCCATGTGGAGGATGATCTTATGGCAGTAGAGCATGTCTGTCCCATTTGCCAAGTCTTTATTCAGGTGTAATTTGCTGTTTGGAAATGTCCTCTGGGGGTCCTGAGTAGAGACTGCCCCACTGTTTCTACTACTCAGTGACCTAAATGTTTGTATCTAAGAGCAGACAAAAAGACAGGCCCATAGCTTTATCTGCCCTCGTGACATCTGGCTTACACGAAAAGTGGTTGTGGTTCTATTCCTGCTTACCTGGAGGTATCTTTGAGAAATATTTTCTGATGTAAGACCAGGACAGATAACAAATTTGGGGGCTGGAAAAACATGTGCATACAGGCAGGTTTTTTCCCTCATGCTACGAGGAAATAAGGCTGCTGCTCTATAAATCTGGGGTTTCCTGGCTCTGTGTTGTTTCTTTTTAAATAACTGCCAGGGTGATCAGTTTAAACACCCACATCATTTGCGTTTTCCATAGTCAAACACAGGAATTTTTGGAGCGTTGTCTAAAGGAAAGAAATATAACATGCTCTTCCTCCCTCACTCCTTAGCTGTGATCAGTGCGAGTCTGAGAGCAAGCAGAGGTCCTTGGTAGAAGATCAAGAAATGTTTTCTCCCCTGGATACACACTACAGCCTAAAGCTGTCTCCAGGCTTGGCTCAGGTTTTGCTGCTGATACAAAAAGGAACCTGAAATGCCATTAGTGATCTGGAGCTTGGCGTTTCCTTCTCTGCTGTGCAGTGAAATAAGTGGGGTGGCATTGAGGGGAAGGTGAGGGATGAAGGGGCTGCTTCCCCAGGAGCAGAGCCTGGGCTGGAAATGATGCTGCACCTGCACTGGCGAGGGCTGGAGGTTTCCACCCTTCCCAGCGGAGCTATGGCCCTGGATGCTGCAGCTCCTACATCCCTGTGCTGTGTCCATGTGACGAGGAAAAATGGTCCCAAAAAGAATGCTTGCCCCCCTGCACAGGCATGGTCCCAAACAGGATGGCTGCCCTCCTGCACAGGCATGGTCCCAAACAGGATCGCTGCCCCCCCAAATAGGCATGGTCCCAAACAGGGTGGCTGTCCCCCTGCACAGGCATGGTCCCAAACAGGATGGCTGCCCTCCTGCACAGGCTGCAGTAAGTACCCTCAAAGCTGGACTAATGGAACAGTCACCCTGCAGTAGGACACGTGCTGGTGATGGGGTGAGGCATCAGCTGCTTGCTGGTCTGGGGCATTGCACAGTGCAGCCACGTCCTACAAGTGCTTCTTGAAGTTTGGGAAGGGGAGGAAAGCTCTTTGGAGGAGTGCTGTTGTGCATTGTTTGTGTGGATGCTCAGTATCCACAATTTGAGGACGGCAGAACTTTTGCCTCCCTCACTCGTGTGCCGAATCAGCCTTGGGGTGGAGAGTCCAAGCTCTCCCTAATGTGGATCCCCCATAACCTTTGGCAAGTTGCATTCACTGCACAGCCCTCACCATTTGTGACTGAGCTGTCACTTTCCTCAAGATAAGCTGAAATTGTGTGTTGTTGGATGACTTTTATCTTGCCATCACCGCCAGTGTGCACTTTCAGTGTGAAAGGATCTGCTTTGCTTTATAACTTGCATGTGAGGAGGGATTATTTTGCAAGAGGTCATGGGAGAGTGAGAGAAGTTACGATCAAGTTGTGCCCTCTGGAATATGCTGTGAGATGAAGATTTGGAGAGTGATATTTTCACTTTTCTTCCTTTCCCTTTTTTGATGTTGACTCAGAGCAGAAATGACCTTGGCCGTTTTATGTCAGCAAAGATGCTGAGCAGATCTGAAACAAAAGGAGAAAAGCAAGTCACTGTTTCAAGTGCATTTGTGGTTCAGTTGAACGAGAGCCCAGTCTTGCCAACTCATGATTTGATCATCAGTGCTACAATGCATAGTCCTTTCCTATAGCTCCAGGTCTTGAGTTACAGAAGGTCTTAAAATATATTCTACTCACCACCACCTCCCCTTCCCCTGTAGGTTTCATGATTTCAAAGAAAATATAGGAAACATGACCTCAGAGCACCCTCAGGACTGAGGTGGTGGAAGGCAATGGATTAAAAGCTGGCTCAGACTGTGAAGTGAGGAGATGGTGATGTACAGTTCATATAAAAACATTTTAAAAATATTAAAAAAGGGGTTTCAGTGTCTCTGGGTCAAACTTTGAGCAATACAAGAGAAGTTCCTGGATTTGGGATCTGAAAAGGAGCTTCAAGTCACCCATTTGTAGCTCCATGGATTGTGCTAAGTGGGTGGGAGTTACGTTTGCAGAAGTGTCACGGGATCTGCATGGCAGATGTGAAGGCAGGAGAGCAGCTTTTGTGAATTTTTACCAGCACTGTGGTCTTGGCCATGTTTGTGTAAATCCAGAGGAATACAGTTGTCTTGTGTAAACCAATGATTTCTTATTATTATCAAATCAAAAAATGTGGAAAGAGATCTTCTTGTATCTGCTTCTAACTTAAAGGGACAGTGACTTTTTTGGGGTTTTTTCTTTTCCTTTTTTTTTCCTTTTTTTTGTTTGTTTGGTTTTTTTTTAAAGGTGGGGAAAACCTTTAAATATCTGTGCCTAGTGGGACACTGAATTGCCCCTGCTGGCACCAAAGTTTGGTGTATGCATAAATGTAGGGAATACTTTGCTTGATATTATCAATGCTGTTGGATATTTGTGTGCAGGGTGGGCATCACCACATAGAAAATGCATTAATTGAGTTACTACTGTAAGAGAGCTGAAAGTTCCACATGGGTTTGGAAATACAGCAAATGCTGTAGTCAGTCCTACAAAGCCAATGAACAAATTAATACTCCAGTGGTAATGAAAAATCTCCTTCCTACTCCCACTCCTGACCTTGAGAACAGGTTTGGGAGCAGGAAAGGTGTTTTGTCTCTTCCTGCTATGTCAGTGTGTCCAGTAAAGAGATTTCTTTGGGAAGGAAAAGGACGTATTCTGTAGTCAGTAAGTTATGGGCTGGTTTCTGGAGGGCAGGAAGGGCAAGGTTGGGTTAGACTCTGCAGGAATATTTGCCAGGGTACATTTGCTGACAGTGATTGGAGCTGTCCATGAGAATGACACTGGGGGGACATTCCACCTGCATGTTTAAAACATGCTCTGTGAATTCAGATGTGAAGGAGGCCAGAGAAGATGTAAAAGATGTGGAAGGGACATGGGAGCTCCTTCCTAAGGTGACATTTTTGGATGCAATGACCTATTTCTGTCAGGCTGTGTTAAAGTAAATAGGTAAATAACTGTTTTGGTCTTTTCCATTAATCCTGCCTTTGATTAGCACTTACGTTTGCCATATAGTGACCAAAGCACTAGTCAGAGAAGAATTTTGCAAAGAAAAACAATCATTCAGTGAATCCACCCTAATTTCAGTGTAACCTGACAGATTTTGCAGGAGTTTTGTCACTGCATAGCCAAGGTGCTGCTGATCCCTCCTGCCAGTGTGTGAGACAATGATTTGGGGTTGGAAGCAGCCAAGAGTGGTGCTCCTGTGATGGGATCAGCTCCCAGATGCTGCTGAATTCCTGGGAGCGCTGCAGAGCATGTCCTGCCTCATGGATACCAAATATCCTCTTTTGCTTTGGGATGAGAAGCACAAAGGCCAAAGGGCTCCACTCTGTACTGGGGGGTTTCTTTCTGCTGCAATTTTAAATATAATTTCCTCTCTTTTAGGAGAGAACAACTGTCTTGGTTTAGTTGACCAGGTTTTCTTATATTGAGCCTAATTTATGAGAAGATAAGGAATCCCTGGCCTATGCAGTTCCCTGTAGTTCAAACATGAGGGATGAAGCTAAAAGGTAAAGCTGAGCTTGGGGAAGACAGAAAAGCAGTTTCAATGTCATCATGTTATCGCCACAAACACTGCACTTCACAGTCCCTGTCAGAACCCACCACCTTCCAAAGAGAGTGTGTCTGACAGGCAGAGAGCTGCAAGGATGAGAGGGGCAGCAAAGCCCAACACAGGGCAAGAAAAAATACTGGTTATTCAAAGCCTGAAGGGGATGGAGCATGTAGTGATCGGATTATCAAGCCTTGGATCTATAAATAAAGGTACCATGTTTACTCCCTTTGGGGCCCCATTGTCAAAGAGACTTTTTCCCCCCCCGTCAGCCAGAGGACATAGACGTGGTTTGTCTGGGAACAAAGTATGTGCCCCTTTCCCAGGGCCTGACACAGCTGTGGGGATGTGGGTATGACAGGGAAAGGTGCACTTCAAATGGACCTTTTCAGGAGGTGAACTCATTGTCACTTCAAAGAATCAGATGATTTACAGCGTCTGTTTATGGGCAAAAAGTAACATCTTTATCTTTCTGTGGTGTGCTGAGGAGAGACATAACAGCCTGGTCATGTGCTGGAAAGAAATGACTCATTTCATATTGGATCTAATTGAAACGAATGTATTACTCATTTTTATGCAACTCTAGTAAATTGTGCTTATTAAAAAAGGGGGGTAGGGTGGAGGAGGGACTATTACCTAAAGTCTAACCAAGATGTACTAGAAAATTAATTTAGAAATATGGTTGACCTCAGCTTCCTCGTAATGAAAATCTGCTGACAAATCTTGTGATTTTGTTACTCTTTTTAAAGCAGCCCTTGGGATTGCTGGTAGCTCAGGTGTCAGGACCAGTTACTCATTCAGATCCCGGCTGGATGATTTTTCCATTGTCCTTCCAAAGAACGACTTCAGATTCAGTCATCCTTTGGGCTTTCTGCACTGCCTGTTGCTAAAAGCCTCTGAGTGCAGCCCCATTGCTGAGCTCTGCAGGCTGCTGAGCTGTGAGCAGGGCTTCAGCATCTCTGAGCATGGTGGTGCTGCTCCTGATGATGCTGAAGTCCTGTGATGTGTCTGTGTGCCAGGTTAGGCTGATCTCTGCCTCACAAGCCCTCAGAGGTTTTTAGCTGACTGTCCTCTGCTTAGAGCAAGTAAAACCCATTCTCCTTCCCAGCACTACTTATCATTGAATTCTGATTAACTGCAGTGCCATATCCAGTGGAGGCAGGAAAATGGCAGCACTTTTCAATTAGAGTATCCAGAACAACCTTGTCACCTCTTTCACAATCATTGCTTTTATTTGCAAAGGTTAAATAAGATCACTTGTAGCAGCACTAAGGGCTATTTTCCTTCTGTGCATATGCATGGAAACCCCTCACACTGCTAACCTGGGACTCAGATCACCAAGAGTGATTTTGTGTTCTCTGGTGTTCCATTTTTCCATCAGTGATTTCCATCATTTCTGCTGAGTTCTCAGAATGGCAGGTCTGTGGCACCTGGGAGTGGCAAGCTGCTGGGCATCTGAGCCTCCTCCTCCTCCTCCCTCTCTCTCCATGAAGTGTATGGAGTTGGGATGGGGCTGGTGGCTTGGTCACAGGGCTGTGAAATAGGGTGGCATCTGCTCTGCCCTCCAGCAGCTACATCCCTAGGTCACTGTTCTGGGAGCAACCAAACATTATCTAGTGTGGGTTTTGGTGAAAACTGAACTTGTGAAGGGATTAAGAAGAGTAGATATGATATTTCATAATAGGGAATTGGTTTTATCTGTGTTTTTTTAATGGGGTTCGTGTGTTTATATTCTAAATCACTCTTTTGGCCATTAAAAACAAAGGAGCCTGGGAGCAAGCAAAGCTGTTAAAGAATTGGAGTGATTCTGGCTGGTTTGAAGGAGTGGACAGACACTTCTCTGAAGCTGAAGAGATCTAATCCTTGTCTTTCAGTCAGGTGAGCTGTAGAAAGCACTTGTGCTTCTGGAAACAAGGACTGAAAGCAAACCTAAGCAGAGCCCAGAGCCCTCCAGCTCAGGGGGTTTCAATAGATTTGTCTTAGTGACTGTGTAAGAGAGACTGGTTAGGAAGCACCTGGAAACTTATCTAATTTTCCCAGCTATTCCGGTTCGTCTAATGAAAGATCTTATTTCTGCCTACACACACTGTTATGCCTCGGTCCTTAGACCCTCAGTGTTGAAGCAAAGCACTGCAAGAAAAATATTTACAAGACAAAATGGAAATATGGTTTCCTCCTGTTGTCAGCCCCAACTTTACCCCAGTTCTCAGAGGACTATGAAATGTTGTGCTTTATTAATGCCTGAGAAATGATGGAAAAAACATTATTTTCTTTTTCAGCTTTTTGTAGTCACTTTACACCTTGTCAGTTACAAAAAAAAAGGCTGAGGTTGGCTGGTAGGGAAACTCTGGTGTGTTTTCAAAGGCCTTGGTGTGTAGCATAGTGCTTTTGGTATATATTACCAAAAAATCAGGTTTTCATTGTTGCATTTCTAATTAAAAGCTCAGTGAAATGTAGGAGGTTTTGCAGCAGACAATAAAAGTAAATAAGAAAAGGATTATAGACATAGCAAGAAGCTGTGGAGACCTAAGCAAAGTGAAACCAGAGTTCAACAAATTCCCTGCATCTTTATGAAAATCACATCTATGAGTCAGCAAAACAAGCTCCTCTCTCATCCAGCAATGTTCATCTTGGCCATGTTCAAAGCTGTGGTGCTTCCAAGCCCGAGCAAGGCAGGGCTGGGGCGGGCACAGGGCTCAGCTCCCTCCCAGCATCAGCAGTGGTGGGGCTGGGACCGAGCACACGGCTCCTCTTGATGCTTGCGTGGGGTGATGCTGCTCATGGCCAGCCCAGGGAGCTGGGGATGGAGCCTTGTGCCTAATGTGCCTGGGTAATTCATCAGGAGCTGCTCTGCACAATCCCGGGGCTGCAGCTCTTTCAGAGCCTGGCACGGACCGTGCTCACCCCCCGCTCACCCCCGTGCTCATACACACAGACAGGGGCAGCTCTGGCAGTCAGCACTGTGGGTGGCTGCTGTTCACACTAGTGGGATTTTGCATTCTGGTTGTGGCTAGAATTGCACCAACCCTTTGTAAGTTTTTATTTTCTTTTTTTTTTTTACAATGTTGTGGAATTACTCCAGGCATCTGACTTACTCTGTCAGCCTTTCCTTGGCAAAGCAGCCTCACCTCCCCAGCAGCGTGACTCAGGATGCTTGTCTTGTTGGCTAAGGCTTTCTCTCCCTTCCTCCATGTCACCATACACCATTTCCCTCCCTCCTAGCTCCTGACTCTGGCATGTTTAGCAGCAGAGCTCGTTGAAAAACACAACCATCTTCTTCGGTGTTGATCTGCCTTTGACATTCCCTGACCCGCTCCTCCGAGCCGCCCTTCCCTGAGCAGAATCCCAAACAAGCTCCTTCACCCGCTAATGCAGCGTTAAGATGATGAGCACTCAAATCCCTGAGATCTCTCCTTCCTCACAGAGGTTAAAGAGAATCGTTTTTGAGAACTTGAGCTTTCCGCCAAGTTAAAAGGGAGGAGATCAATGGGATCTGTGCAGCCCTGACACAGTGCCCCGGAGGTCACGTTCCCGCATCCAGGCTGCTGAGCCCTGCCAGCGCTGTCTGAATCACAGAGCTGGTTAGGTTGGAAAAGAGCTCTAAAATCATAGAGCCCAACTGTTAATCTAGCACTGCCAATTACACTGTTAAACCATGTCCCTAAGTGCCACATGTCCCATCTGGAAAGATTCAGGGAAAACCATGTGGGTGGGAAATGCAGGACTGCCTCAGGTAAGAGGTTTTGCAGGAATTTTTTGGGAAGGAAGCTGGTCTGGGGTGGGTGTCTGGCTGCTCTCCAGAGTTGATGCCATCTGAAGACGACCAGGCATGAATTTCTTATCCTGTTCCATTCTTATTAGCAGCCTGGAACTGGGCATGGAGGAGAGCACATGGGTGCTGCCAGTGGGGGCTAGGAGCTGTGAGCAGGGTCCTCGGTGTAAGCTTGGCCCAGGGCTCCTCCAGCAGCTCAGCCTGGCTTCCCAGGGCTCTCACGGCTGGCTGCTGCCTCCATGGAGGCCGTGTCCCCTCCCTGGCCAGCCCTCAGTGACAGTCCCCTCTCTGCCCAGGACAGCCCCTGGCTGCCAGGCTGTGGCAGGGTGCTGGCACAGCTGTGGGAAGAGGACCCCAATGCAGGGCTGTATCCCAGGATGCTGGGCTGTGGGATGAGGTGCACATGAAAGGATGCAGGATGGGTATCAATATGCAGTGCAGGGTGGTGGGTGTACATCCCAGGAGCTCATGGATACCAGCAGTGACCTTCACTGGGGAAACCCTTGGGAATGAGGCCGTGGAGTGTGAGGGTGTAGCCTGGGAGACGATGAGCTCATGAGCTTCTTTTTGGTTTTGTTAAGTCTGCTAGCTACAAATAGGTTGTGCAAAAAGAAGACAAATGGTAGACGCTAAGTGTAGTTTAAGCTAGCCAATGGTAACAAAAATAGGGGGATTTATTGAAATTGGATTTAATTTCAAAGCCTGTTTTAATCTAGTTCCTGTGCTTCATTCATCACATGGCTGTCTGGTCATCATGTTCAGCGCTGCTGGCCCCTGTGAATGCAGATGCTTATACAGAGCTGCAGATGTATTTCCACCATGTCTGTGCAGGCATTCCTGTTAAAACCAAGGGAGAACTCATTAGGAAAAGGGAGTGAAAAGGACTAAGAAGCCCCACCAGCTCTGTTTGGAGTAATTAATGTGCTCTCTGAGTGTACAGTGGGGTCGTGCACACTTTATCAATCCTGTCTTTTCAGCTCAGATTAAGGCCAGGCCTTAGCACTAGAGGCTGAGGCTGGGGTCTTGAAGGCAAAAATCTGGTTTCTATTTCAGGCAGCACCACTGCAACATGCTGTTTAAGAGGGCTGGTGGATTATGCTTTTCCCACAAGCAAAGGGAAATGTGCTCAAAAGGGAGTGTTAAGAGGCAGCCAAGGGAAAGAGGAAAGGGGTGATGTGATCTGATACCCGCTGACCTCTCTTGTATAGGCATATCTCCCCTTCTCTTGGGTACCCTGAGAAACACACAGCCCTCCACAGAACGGATGTTCTCTGACTTTTCTCCCCCCACACCCTTTTCCCCCCTTCCTTTAGCCCTTGATCTGTTTAGAAATTCCCATTTGTTTGCCTCTCTGGTTTCCATAACCTCACTGACACTGAGGCACCGAGGAGAACCCAGCGTTAGTGGCTTAGCTGTGGAAGTTCAGCTCAGTCCAGCTGTGGGCAGTTCAGTGTTCGCCCTTCCTTTGTTTTTTGGTTTGGGATTTTTTTTTTTTTCCACTACCATGTCCATTTCTGCAGAAGCAGCTGACACTTTAGTCACAAGGCTAGAGTCACAGATCAACCAAAGCTCCTAATACTCAGTTGTATGTTTGTGTGTGCATTTTCTTTTTCAGGGTAAGTACATCTTTTAGGGATGGAATAACAGTTTGTCCAAGAATCAACAGTCTTCAGGGAGCCAAATAGTCTTGCAGCCAAGGCTTGTGCTCTTTCCTTGAGGTTTTGGGGATGAGTTACTTGCCTGTCCTCTTACATAAAAGAGAAGCAAATTGTCAGAATAAACACATTTTTAAATATACAACAGCATCAGTCAGAGCTTAAGAGAAGCTCATTGGCTGGAAAAGAGATCAAGGCAACCGGGAATTTGGATGGCCTGACTGAGGAGTTTGGACTAAAAGGTTCTTTTTCATTCACTGGAGCTAGTAATTTTTTTCTATTTTTTTTTTTTTTCTTTAGTTAATCAGCCAGGAAAGAAAGAAAAAAATTATCCTCCTTCTTCCTGCAGGCAGTGAGTCTGGACTCAGAATCCTATTTTGCTGTTTTATATTTTTTTTCTTTTTTTCAAAAGCAGATTGCTACTGGGTATGAGTCCTTGCCTTGGAGCACACTGGAGAAGCAGCCAGCTTGCAGCTCTGCTGTCTGGGGTGGTTCATTGCTCTCTGATTCACAAGTCAGTGACTAATTCAGTTTAACTATGGCCATCTGAAGATCAGACTCTCAGTTTTACAGTCAGGGTTAGGTCAGCTTTAATCAGCCCTGCCCAGGGAGGGAGCCAGAGCAGGAATTGGACTGAGACGAAAATCCTGGTGCACTCTTTTTAGGTGAGCTGTAGGACATTTCTGCACAGTCGGTTGCCCATCTAGGGAGGAGAGGTCCTTGCAGCAAGGTGCCATGAGGACTCTTCCAGGATAAATTCCTGCTCCCTGGGCATAGCTATCACAGGTTTCCCTGTGACTACACCAGGACAGCAGGAGAAGCAAGGTGGGACAGCTTTCCTGTGTATCCTCAGAGCAGCAGGGCACTGCCTGCGACATCAACACAAAGCAGTTGTCTGTGAAATTTCATTAAATTTACAGGCAGCGATTGTTATTCCAGAGCAAGGAGAGGAGGTGGAAAGAGGCTGAGGTCCAGCTAGGAGTTGGCTAGACTAGTTCTTGGATTGTTTTCCACGCTGTGGTTATCCTTATCTGCATCTGGAAACTGGAGTGTGTTGTATGTGTTTGTAAGAGCAAGTGGATGTGTGAAGTGTTCTGGCAAAGTCAGAGACCTCATTTTCCCCTCAGTATAATGCAGCCTGATTAGATTGTTATTGACATGCTGAGAACCTGCTAGGGTTGTTACATCTCTGTGGAAAGGCATCTGTCTGTTCCTCTTCTCCCTTCTGCCTGGAAGGATTGCAGAGCTGGAAATGGGAAGGACCTTTCAGATGGCAAATCCAGTTGTGAAAGAAATCTGCTGGGAAAGCACGGTGTGCCCGCCAGCTGACCAGGAGTTTGACAATGTATGTGGAGCTGTGAGCCAATTAATATCAGTTTGGAACGATTAGTAATTCCCTAGTGGGCAAAAAAGTAAGAAAAAAGGAAAAAAAAAGCCCCACAACAAACCCCTCAAAACTGCTGTAGTCTGCTGGATGTTTTTCATCCTGTAGATCATTGCTGACCAGAGTTCCTGGCAGTGTTTGGGTGATCAGATTTGTCTGAATTATTGCACCATGTCAGAAATGTGCAGTGCTCCACGAGCTGTTACAGCTTTGACTGTTCAGGCTAAAGCAGAGAGGTGTGTCCAGGGTCCAGAGGAGGCTGGGGATGTCCCGAGGGCTGTGCAGTCCTGTATGCAGGGTCCTGAGTGAGCTGCCCCCACTGCAGTGTGTGGTGGCGGGGATCTCCACCTGATGGCTTTGGGCAGCTGAGCATGTCTGTGCTGCTTTTTGTACTCGAGCTGCTCCGTGCTGGATTAGCTCAGGTATTTCTAGCTAGTGCTGCACAGTGACTTCTAAATAAAAGCAAGAGAGGGTGTGGACTAACTGGCTTTAAAAACATTCCCCTTCCTCGGAATGGCTCTTGTGAACTTTGCACCGTGAGATGGTCAGATAATGGCAATTCTCACATTCAGGATTTGCTATTGCAGGATGAGGACAGACTCAGTCTAAATATCTGGGATGTTGCTGTCTTTGATCACAGCTGACGCAACCTTAAAAATCCTCATCCTGAAAGCTCTCTGAAGACAGATTTGTCTCCAAGAATGATTTTGGGTTCAGCAAAATTGCATGTTTCAGTGAAATTATATTTCTTTTCGCCAGCTTATTTATATTCATCATAATTGTCTCACTGTGATGCCTCCTATTCATTTGCTGGATCCACTTGTCTTGCATCTTGTTCTGACTCCGAGTGCTTTTTAGGGTAAGCCTGCCTTTTGAGAATGTGCATGATTGGTACCATTGGAATAGTTTTCATGTGCTTGCAAGAAGTGCATTGCTAAGCAAACTAAGCAGGGGAGCTGGGAGAGATGAGTGGAAAATGACTACATGAAGAAGAGGGAAGAATTAAAATAGATGGAAAGGAGTTAATCAAATAAACAAAGGTTCATTTTTTAAAAATTTTCTTGCTCTTTTTTTTATTCTTTGAATAATCTCAGTCTGGTAATGATTGCACTGGCCAACCCTTGATACTTTTCTCTCTGATTGCAGCTGGGTTTGCAGGGGTTGTGATGAGTTACCACAACAGTTCACTGTTAACAATGCCATCAATTAGTGGCATTGTTAACTAATGCCCCTCAATTAATTAAAATAAAAGGGGCAGGGAAGAGAATATTTTCAGGCTGTTCCCCTCTTATAATTATTTAAATTTATTTTAAAAGATAATTTTTTTTCATTTACCAGAATGTTCTTGTCCTGAAAAGGAAAGCTCTTCAGTCTTGATTTTTTTGCCCTTTCTTTTCCCCCTTGCTCTACAAATTCATGCTTTGAGGAGAGTTATTTTACTACACAAAGAATTTTTGAAGGTCATGTTCGGTGCCATTAGGATTGTACGGAGGATGTTTGAGAATAGCTGTTTGTCTGGGCAGGTATTTCTGTTGTTCTGTGTTGCTCTGTGAACCAGGTGCCATTTGCCTACCAAAAGAGTGCGCACCGTTCTGGCCACTGTGTAGATACCAGAGATGAAGTTACTGAATATCGAAACACAAAGATAGCAGGAGGGACCTGTCACTTTGCTCAATCCTGGCTTGCAGATGTCTAAAGGAGGCCTTTTGGATGTGGGTGGAGAAGGAGCTCCAGAAGAGCTGGATCTGTGAAGGAAATATTGCCTGGGTGAGTTTAGCAGAAATATGACCTGCTGCACTGGCTTTGTCTGTCATTCTGCGAGAGCTTAGGGAGGAATTTGGGGTTTCTGCATTTACTGTAGAGGATGAGTTTTCTTGAGGACACAGACCCATAAGGTGGCAAGTCTGTCCAATGATGGGAAAAATAGTTTGCTTACACATAACTCAGGAGTAGAATCTATGCAAAAAGTCCCTTAAGGACTCTGAAAGGTTTCTCACAGGATAAGAGCTCTTGTCCTGGGGTTGCTGCAGGCCTTTTAGTACTACGGAGCTTCCCCTCCATGACCACAGATCCTTTAAATTGTGCAGGGGGACAACGTGAATACCTGGTGTTCTTCACAGGAGAAAAGCTGTGGGGGAATATACTGAGGACAGCTCCAGTCCCCAACATTTTTGCCTACTATATGTAATGTTGTTAAAACGGAAAATTCCAAGATTATCTATAAGCATGGGATGCAGACAACAGAAGGTGCCAAATGTTTCCTCACACCCTTGAAACAAAGGTGATGTAAAGGAGAAAAAGCAGCCTAGAGTTACTTTTGTGCACTGTTTGAGTAACACAGTGGGATATAAGGACATCTAGTTTCTCTTTTAAGTCTTCTCTGAATTAACTTTGTGTCTAGTGCAGGTTTTCCTCTCCCATCAGACAACCTGCCATGTGTGCTCCACTCTGATGAATACCAGCTCTGCCACATGTTTCCTGGAAAACAGTCCATTAAGTTATTCCTCATTGTAACTTTCTTTAAAATCAAGTACAAACTATGTATCAGTCATCACAAATAAATAGAAAAAGCTCTGAGACTGGAATCATCTGTGCGCTGTAGAGGGGAAAGATATTCTCCCAATGTATCCTACAGCTGCCCTCACTCCTTTACTTTCACAACCTGTATTTATTTATGAGTATGGCTGCCCAGAGGAATAGTGTGGTGACATGCTTTGTGTTCCTTTAATCAGTCTTTTGACTGGAAAAGGTGAGTTTAAAAACTTTCTTGTGGCATTTGGTTGAACCCACCATTTTAATCTGTGATTACATTTAGATGGTCAAAGTCCCAGCACAGCCAGGGTAAGGATAAGGAAAGGACCAGGGGAGATGGTCAGTGTGCACCTTGTTTATCCAGTACACAGTGAGCTACTGGCAGTATTTCTCCATCAGGTCCCAAGCCTGGAAATCACAGATCTCACAGAATTTCAGAGCTGTTTCTCCTGATGTCTACTTGTGTAGCACTCGTGATCTCCATTTCAGGTTCTTGTACCAGCTTACATCTTCTCTGCTCCATTCCTGCAGCTTGTTCTTTCTCCTCAGATCTGGAGTTGCCATCCAGCAGGTGGTTGTCTTCACCTGGCCCAAAGCATGTGTGAGAAGTGCTCATCCCTGGTGTGAGATCACAGCTCTGACCATCACCTGGCCATCAGCTACGTTGGAACTTATAAAATGTCATTGTGTGAAGAAAGAGGTACATATGGAAATTGCTCTTTAATAGTAAACATTGCTGTGGCATCTTGCATTGCTGTTTTCCAGTCTGTAACTTGTGTGAGGGAGCAGAAACCTGTCATTCAGTGGAGCTGCTGGTTTGGTACTGATCACCAACCCCTAGGCCTTTTCAAATATGAAATACTGAAAATGCTCCATCTGCAGAAGTCATAAAGTGATTGCTGGGCAGGACTGCTCTGAAGACATTGAGAGGAGCCAGATGAGGGTAACCCGAGATCCTCACTGTGAGCCTTTGGATTCAGAACTGCATTTGATCCAAGTTTACACTTGATGTGTAGTGGAAATAGGTTTGAGGGGAATGCCATGGCTCTCTTCAGACTGTTCTGGTCAGCTGTTGGCATCAGGTTGTGTGGTTGAGACTTACAGTCTTCTTGCATCAGCTCTGCTGCCTCTAAATGAGCTGAAGGAGAAATCCAAGGAGAGCCTCTCTGACATTGCTCTGTTTTAAACAAAGCACTCAAAATTCTAAATATTTTTTGCTCTTCCTGCTGTTTGATATCAAAATGTCACAAGATGCAAATATGACACCTTGCAGTCTATTGATGGGGGGAGAAGAATCCCACTTCTTGGCATTTTGCTGGATGTAGGAGCCATTGTGTACTTGTAGTCTCAGTAGCTTTATTATTTATTTTATTTTAGCAGCAAAAGTAAAATATCTACAGAAACAAACAACAAGGATTACAGCAACTCAGAAATGAGTTGTTTCTTAGTAGTGGTAGATACTTGGGCAATACCTGGAAAAGAAGTCATTAGAGCTTCTTCTTACCTTTGGGAACTACATTCTTCTGCCTCAGAAATGCCTGTATTCCCAACAGCTTTTCTGTCTGTTAATGTGGGCATATGATTTGAGTCCTGAGACATAAAGGATGTAAGCATGTACCTGAAATTAGACATGTGTGTGCTTTTTGCTGAGTAAGTCTGTCCTAGTCAGGTATTTAAAATTTAAATGCACTGGGGCCCTCACTCATAAAGTAAGCAAATTTCAGCCTAGACAGCAGTGGGAGGAATAAACATTAAGCTCAAAACAAACTGTTATCAAAGTAGCTCTTCAGACTATGTAGAATTACACTTTAAGATGGGCAGAGCATCTTTAAAACCCTTTTGCAGTAGCTAAGAGCTTATACATTAGTTTTCATGAGAGGCATTACAGATGTCTGTGAATATTATATAAACACCAGCCTGTTTGCAACAGTTTATAAACTTAAATATTTTATAAGAAAATACTGAACATTTAACTCGCCTTGTATTTTTTATACAGCAATAAAAACACCATTTTTATCAAAAGTTGCTGGGAAACCTGACTAATAATGTAACACTTTGTTATAAACTAGGAGGAAAGTTCACTGGTCTAGAATTAATAAGGTGTATAATCTGTACAGGAATTTTTACACTACAGGGGGAAGCAGCTAGCTTTGGCTTTGCTTCTGCATAAAGATGCATGTAATTTATGAGAATGTTCTCTGATGCATCTTTATGTCTCTGTGGCTAAAGAGGTTTCTGTGGTTTCCAGCTGGACACTGCTTGGGAAAGGAAAATACCATGTCCACACATGTGATAGATGCATGGACCAGGGTATCTTTGTGAGTGACCTTCCTGCAGGAGGCGGGAAAGGGCAAGTTTTAGACCTGAGCATTCCCTCTGAAATGTATATATATATCAATGGGAGCTGCATTCCCAAGATGGAAAAGTGTAAAACAATGAGTGAGCTGTAAAACAATGAGTGAGCAAGGTTTTGGACACCTAAATTGTTTTCCTAAATTGTTTAAGGTAAATTGTTTTCCAAAATTTACCTTAACATTTCCAGCAGGAAGGCAGCAGCTTTACTCCCTCCAAGCAGAGCAGTTGTGTGCTCTAAGTGGAGGACTGTGTAGAGTTCTGGGGAATTTTAACATAGGGGTACCAGGCAGCCTTGAATTTTCAGAGCCATCAGGCTTAAGTAGCAACTGAATGAGGTTTGAAAATCACAGCTTAAAGGAATACTTAGCAGGAGGAAAAGTTTCAACTTCTAATTCTTTTCAAATCCGTACTTTGTTGTAAGCTCAGTTTTAATTGTTTTATGTCTCTGCTGCTGATTATTGTCATTGTTCTGATTTTACTGATTGATTTGATCGTTTTCATTGTTTTTATTGCCTAAATATCTTAATCAAGATTGACCTTTAATGCAAACAGTGTCTTGGTCTTCTCTAGAATTTCAGCTTCTAATTGTGCAGATATTTAAGAGGTTGCTTCCTTTCTATGCTCCTGTAGTTGCCCAAGAGTGTTGTTCCATTAAAATCCTTCATCAGTGAGTGCTATGGGCCAAGCTGGGAGGACACAGTGGTAGAAATGCTTGGCTCTCTAATTGTCACTATTGATGGAGTGAATGTGTGTAGCAGCAGGAGAAAATTCTCCATGATTAGTAAACTCTTATCCTTTGTTTTCTCCAGGACACAGCAACCCATCTAAGGTGTAAATCCATTTTCAAGGCTGAGTGAATATTTTTCCACTCCAAAATTTGCATAACACTTGGTCCTTTAGAGCAGAAGAATAAACAGCATCTGAGATTTTGAATTATTTAGGAATGTACCTTTACTCACAGAGTGGTAAGACTGTCCCTAAATGACCCACCAGCATAAGGTGTGAAAGAATTAACTTCTCATCCCTTAAAAGAAGACCACAGCATTAACTGCAAGGATCCAGAGTTACAGTGTATTTGTACCTCTTAATTCTTCCAGGAATCATGGAACTGGCTTTGCTTAATGGAAGATCATGTGTGTTGAAGGGGAAATTCCTTTCAGATCTACACAGACATCAGGTCAAAAATTTGTACTGGCCAAAAATGTTATTGCAGTTGACTAAGGTAGGCTGAAAAATGGTGGCCAGGAAAATGCATGCTGTGGAATAAATGATAGTGTTCATGGGGCCAGGTCTCACATATATGTATGTCAGGATTAATTCCTACAGTTATTTCCACTTTACATTGGCATAAACATTGTAGAAAATAAGGTTAACATTTGTGCCATCTCCAGAGCAAATGCCAGTCCCAGCCGGAGTCGTGCAGTATTTTGTGTGTTTTTCCTATAGCTTGAGCAGGAGTGTGGCTTCCTTAAAGCATGGAAATGTCAGAAGATCTATAACCAGGCTTGTCC
This sequence comes from Origma solitaria, assembly GCA_013397895.1. NCBI lineage: Eukaryota > Metazoa > Chordata > Aves > Passeriformes > Acanthizidae > Origma > Origma solitaria. The sequence goes on along the minus strand of VZRL01001315.1, from coordinate 736,379 downwards.
CTACAGCTTGAAGTGTTCTGCAGTCAGTTCTTTTCTGTAATTTTGTATCTGTATTTCTATTTTGAATAGTTCAGGAAACCTTCCGGTCTCCTTTGTTCAATGATTGTATCAGACCACCTCTAAGCTGTGAGGCTGCAATGGGTGAGAGATGGTCCCTCATCCCCACAGGTTTTTTATTTTTTGGAAAAGGTTTATGAGCTCCATTTGAGTTGTTGGAAGCTGAGACACTAGATGACTTGGCCAAGGTCATACAGGAAATTTGGGATGGAGAACCAAACATATGATTGCTGCTGGTTTCCAAGTCAGCACTCAAACCACTGGGCATCCTTCTTAATTCCCAGTCTTTTCTGGCATTGCTACCAACTTTCTCATCCAATTCCTCAACCACGTTGTGCCTCTTGTTTTGCTCCTGTTGTACATAAATCCAGCCTCACAAGGTAACATACCAAAGCAGTCAATAGGTACACAGCAATTTCCTTAGCTGGTTTCACTTCTTCTTCACTTCCCAACTTGCCCACCAACAAATTTATTTCTTGCTTGGAGCATTTCACTCAACCATTTCTATTCAAAAGTATCTGTTAGCACTTTGCTAAGCCTCAGACTGAACATCTTTGATCCACCCATTTCAAGATTAGATGGATGACAGAACCCAAACTCTAGCTCCAAAAACATCCATGTTTTGGAGGTGTATTCAAAGCCCAAGCTTGGATTTGGCTCTCAATGTGGTTGCTTTGATCTGTCTTCACATCTGAATTCTGTGTCCTGTGACATCTCTGTTTCTAGCACAGAATCTCATGTTCCTATCTGCATGAGAGCTCTGAGACACGATGGGTGCCTCCGTGCACCTTGTGTGGGAAACCGCGCCGAGGGATCCTCTCAAATTCCATTCAGGTTGTGTTTGTGTGCAGTGGGGTTTTTTAATAGTTGTTGTTTTGTTACTCACCTGGAGACACAGGGAATTTGGCCCTTCGACAGGAGCAAAAGTGCGAGAAATCCCACTGCTGCACGGTGTTCTTACTGCGCTCTCCCTCGTGCCTGTCTTCCATGCAGCTGCTTCCCACTTCCTAGAAATCACATCACCACTGCTCCTCCCCCTTTATCTCCTGTCCCCACACGATGAGAACATGGTCTGGTTTTTTCCCCGTGGATGGGAAAGCCAGGGCAAGCTCGGTACTGTGGTCTTTTGCACTAACAGAATTTCGGTGCAATTCACTCTTTCCAGGGAATTATTCTAGATTTATTCACCACAAAGCATCCAACCATAACAGCTCAGTAATTTTAAGGCCTAAGGAAAAAATGTAACAAGATGTTCAAAAATTTTGGTTTGGGATAATTGGGAGTTGTTTATATCCTTGTGCTGCTGATTATGTTGTCATATACCACCATTACTGGTGTCCTCAGGAACAGGATTATCTTTGCTTGGAAACAAAACCTCCATTTTAACCACTTAAATGCTGGTTAATGTTGCTGATAAATGGGAAGAAAAATACTCCCCTGCTGTTACAGGATACATGAGGCACTCAAAAATCATAGTGATGAGGGTTGAATAAACAGACAGATGGACAAATGAAACACAATCACTGTAATTTTTCTGATAAAATGATCAGGGCACCACAATTTTTCTTTAGACTATATAGGGCAGAGTCTCCCACTGCTCAGTAGAATCAGTTCTTGCTCTTCTTTGGTTTGAAAATAACTTTCTGTGCATTCAGATCATACCAAGCTTTCCAAGCTGTATCTTCCTGGGGTTTTGTACCCTCCAATTATTTCTGTATGCATCTGGAATTCACATCTCTGGATCATGGTTATTCCCCCGGCTCACTGAAATGCCAGGGTTACCCATGAAGTCCAGTGGATAATTCTAGTAATGGAAATGTGTTGTAGAAGGTATGGGACTTGTCAGTCCTGCTTCTCTCAGCTTTCCTGGGACAGCTGGAACTGATATTTCCTACTATTCCACTAGAAAGAATTGTTCTGAATGGAGTGGGGCTACATGCTCTTTGTAGCGCTTGGAGAGTTAAAGAGAAGTTTAAGTATAAATTACATTTGCACTCATAAGACATTTTTAGATTTCCAGAGTGGCATATGAAAGCGTTCTTGTGGGTTTTTCTTATTATTTCGTTAGGTGTTCTCTGTTTGTTTGCTTTAAGGCCGTATCAATAATATGTACAATAAATTCTAAAGTTCTGTACCAATTTCCAGCCAATCTGAGGTTTTCAGCAGTAATTTTCTTCTGATTTCATGGGATCTGAGACCTGGAATGCAGCAACCTAGATGTACTTTGTCAAGAGAAAGCATTGTCTGCTCCCAGAGTTTTCATAACATCTAATTTAAATTGCATCTTGAATTTTTTGAAGTAAAAAAGTCTCAGAGACTGTAGAGAGGAAAATGAGCCATTTCCTTAGCTTGAACCTGTGTGAATTAGTGGTAAAGTGTTGATCTCTAAACTTGCAGTTTCTGAACCATAAAATCTGTTTATTTCACCCTATAAAAGAACATTTTAACTTATATGGCTATTTAAGTTTAAAAGCTATTAGAGAAGTGGGTGGGGAGAGGCAAAGAAGCAGCTTGAATCAGTAATTCAAGCTTGCAATACAATCTTCATCTGCTGCATAGCTTGCATAGAAATCCCCTTCAATGTGGATTTTCTGTGCTTGTAGCAGTCCCACCATACAGGAAATATACCGTATATATTTCCAACATTATCCATAATTGTAGCAAAGCTTATAAAGCAACCCGTTCCTTGTGTGTTCCTGGTGATCTGCAATAACTGGGTATTCTCAAGTATGCACTTAAAGAAGGGAAAAACATAGCAAGAGCTGGCAGAGGTAATCTGCAGTGACTTTCCAAAGGAAGTTGGGGGAAGGTCTTTATTGACCTGCTCTTACTGCAGGAACAGCAGCCTTTTTGACTGAAAACCTCCCTATCTGTGCTCTGTGCTTTCTTTTGTATCTGAATTTCAGGGGGGTTGTGTTTCCCTACAGATTGAAAATGCTGGGCTTAAAATCGTGTCAATCACATACCTCCTTGGGTGGGCAGGACACAGTCACAGCATCCCTGAGAGAGAGACGGAGTGTGACAAGGAGCGACTGCTCCTGCTGTAGGCACAGGGATGGAGGGAGGCTGGATCCAGCTCCTGCACCCTCCTGCTACCCTGTGCTTTAGAGAGTCCTGAAGAAAGCAGAGAGGGGCGTGTTCTGATTCAAATGCAAGGTGAGTTTGTCCTTTGTCCCAGGGTGGGGTACAGGGAGGGACAGCTTTGCACAGCTCTGATGCTCATTCACACACACACACACACACTCGCACACACGCACACACAGAGCAGCCTTGCTACAGCAGTCACCTTCAGTGAAAGGAAAGAGAGGTTTTGATACTCTCTCTGCAAAATTGGTAGCAAATTGTCAACGTTGTGAGAGGCTGTGCTTCACTTGAGCTGTGCAGGCCTTTTCTCTCTAACTATCCCTGAACTTGCAGTGCCTTGCTAAAAATAGTTCAAAGCATAACGATGAGTTCCCTGAACTGTGATCCTACCAGTTCTGTATTATTCAATTCACCATTCCTTTGAAAGTATTCATCCTTCCCCTCATAAAACTTAAATCAGCTTGTTCTTTGGTCCAAGAGTTGACATCATTATGATGCTACATCCTATGTAATGGTGTGAGAGCTGGAAAAGCATTCACAGGAAAACCACGCGGTGAATTGAATTTGCAGTGCCTCAGCCCTTGCAGTCTGTGCTCCCTCCTGCCCTCCTCATTTACTTGCACTTTTAAAACCTGTGCAGGTCCTTGGAAATACCCCACGATAACAGCAGCACAGTCCTGAGTATTTATCAAGGGTCGTTTTAATGTTCCCACTTTTCTTTCTGTGACCCCACTTGTTTTACAATGTTTAGGAGAGCAAAAGTGATTGTTTTACCAAATTAAGCTAGATTGCTTGCCAGGAACAGTGGATAGAATCTTGTTGACAGATTTGGAAAAGATTATTCTTTCAGTACCTTTTGAATTATTTTTTTAAGTGTGTCTGCCATGTACTGTTTCCAAATCGGCGCACATTTAACTGTTTAATATTATATGGCGACAGGGACAAATTAGCACCTTTCATTTTCCTATCAAAATTAACACATCCCAAGAAGACATTTCAAGAGCTACAGATCTCTTATTTAGAAATAAATGTAGGAATCTACTTAAATGTTTTCACCTCAAAATCTTGGCACAAACTTTGAGGGATTTGTCATTGATTTCAAACACCTCAGAATTTTTCCCATTTTCATAAAATCATAGATAGGCTTTGGTTGGAATGGACCTTAAAGATCATCTAGTTCCAAACCCCCTGCCATTTTGCTTACATGTTTGGCGTTACCTTTTCTCTCCTATTTTCCATATGATGATTTTTTCTTTTTGGTGGAAAGCTCTTTTTAGAGTCTGAAACACATCTCATCCCTTTGCTCGAGGACTTCCTCACAGGCATGGGATGGTGTATTGTTTTGTTTTTTCCTCCCCCTTTTCATGCCTAACTTGGCCTCTGGGTTTGTTTGCTCTTCCCTCTTCCTCTGGAGCATCTGGAATAGGCCACAGCTAAAAATGGGCTAATGGGCAGGGTGCAGAGATGCTTCTGGTGATAGAAGGAAGTTCCTCCAGCTCCTGGCTGGTGTGTATCGCCCCTGGTAACATTGGCAGGGATTGCTGCCATTTGCTTTATTGCTATGCCACTCTCCAGCAAAGGACACAGCTTCTTCCCAAGGCACTGCTGGTATTCAAGGCTTTTTGTCTTTTGTGTTAAAAGTCTGAAGTTTGTTATAAGGTTATAAGGATCTTACTATGTGGCTTGTGTTTAGGTGGATGTTGGGGTTCTGACCTTACCACCAAGATTTCTGCAATGGCAGGGGGGAAATGAAGTAGACAGTATTTTGAATTGTGTGTTGTGTGGTGTTGGGGGATGGGATGCTAAAAAGAAAGGAAATGTGCAATATTAAAGTGTTCAGAAAATGCTGAGATGCATACTCGAGGACACGATTTAGTGGTGGACCTGCCAGTGCTGGGTTAATAGTTGCACTCCATGATCTTGGAGGTCTTTTCCTACTTTTATGATACTACAGGGCCAATTTTGCTGTCATATGAAGTGTCTCTTTAGATCATTTGTGCTCACTGAATCTGCTATGCACCGGAGATACAGATTCATATTCTTCCTGCCAGTTTTGGTCCATGCAGATACCTTGGGTTAACAGAATAGAGCATACGAATCCAAGTCAATATGTCTGTGTATTTCACTTTTCTGTTTGAGAATATTAAGGCCAGATTCTCATTTATACTAAACCCACTTGCAATATTCTGGCAACAGAAAGATGCCTTAGCAGGAATGTAAATTAAAGCCTCTTTATACTTTTAATAGTGTTTGTAGTTTCACTTGGCTGCGGTACAGGAATGACACATGTCTATTCAAATGGCATTTGCCATCCCGTTGATGGTTGCTGATATTCTTCATGCCTCTACCCCCTAACTAACTAGACCATGAGTCTGCTGCAGTCACAGCTTTCCAATTTCCTTAAAATGTGCTTTTTTTTCTTGAAATATCTAAACCAGGATTTAAGATTAAGGTAATTTTTCTGTCCTTTGTTCACTATGTGGTGACCCTGTTTTTGTCTGCACAAATCTCTACTAACCATCCAGTTCTGCAGTGTCCAGAGAGATTTTTGTTGATGTGTCTGTTGCTTAAATTGAGGAGAGGGTTCTTCATCTCAGTATGCCTTGTATAGTGCAGAGCACCTTTGTATTTTTTGGATTAAGAAAACCTTTAGGAAAACCCCCGCATTTTGGGCTGTTGAAGCAAGAACCTCATGTATTTTACATTAAATCACCCCAGCTTTTACATGCCCCAGGTCCATTTTAATTTCTGTCCATTAATATCCTGCATACCAGTGTCTCAGTTTTCAAATGGGAAAATACCCCCCAAAAACCCCAACAGCTGAAGGAGTAAAGAAGTGAGACCTGAAGTACAAGGCTTGTAGAGAAGTTGCATGTGAACTATACAGACTTAGGAAAAAATGTCAATATCAGCATCTACTTAATATATTTCAGATAAAATACTGCTTTTGCAATGTCTGAAAACATGTTATAAGCATTTTATTAGATCTACAATTGTAGATCAGACTATAAGATCTTGTGCTAAATTACCACACATTCAACAATGCAGGCTCCAAAGAGCCTTGGAAAAAAGCCTCCAAGGCAAATCCAAAATGAGACTTTGTTTGTTTGGAATTTTTGCTTTTTTAAAAATAAATTTTAGTAAGGGATCAGTGAAAAGTCCATTGCCTTGAGACTGACATAAAAAAAAAAAATCATAATGCTCTTCTCTCCCATGGAAATCTGGAGCTCTTCAGTGATTTAAGTTTCCCATTCCTTCTTTTTACATTCATAAGAACTTAGTCCAAAAGATGTCTGTGGCCTAAGTCTGACTGCTGACTTGTTATAGTCTCTGTCCCTATTGATATTAAATTGAGAAAACTGTACACAAGAAAACAGAAAGAAAACAAAGGTTGTGATCAAATTAAAATGACAGAATTTAGAGTTTCTAAGGAGTCAGATCTTAATTTATGTTGGTGAGAAACCTTAAGGGTCTCAGTGCACATAAATTGGCATAAGACTTAAGAAACAGAAATATTTATAAGATTCTCTAATTTAGTAAATAGATTCTTAAAAACTAAGAGCTGAATAGCGTCCCCATGTATATAAAGAATGAGACAGCACTCTGCAGAACTCCACAGAGCATAACATACAGTGCAAAGCATTTCTGCAGAAAGCTCTTATCTCCTTTACGCTCCCAAGTCCTCCTCATATCTTCCCATGGATATTGCAAGTCTTCGCCACAGCACTTTCAATCTGGATGAGCTGTTCCCTCTGTTTCTCCTTCATCTGAAAGTATATTTATCTGCATTTCTAGATTAAATATTCTTCTTATGTTGATAGGTAACTGGAGGAATTTTCTGAGTGACTGATTAGATAAAGATACCCCTTTTGGGAGTAGCTTGCACGAAGAGCATTGTACGACCGAACAGAAATGCCAGAATTTAATGCGTGGTTCTCTCACCATGGCTCAGCTGTCACCGGTTGTTTACTTATCACACTGCATTGCTATTTTCTGAAGGCTCGAATATTCCAAACCCCAAAAAGTCATAATTTAGCGAGGAAAGAAGGCCTTTGTGGGGTGTCCGCTGCTATCTGTGTGAAGAGGGGAGTCCCTCTGAAGGCAGAGGCCTCTCCCAGATGTGGAGGCCTTACCAAAATGGAGGCCTTACCGAAGGTGGAGGCCTTACGGAAGGTGGAGGCGTCTCCCAAACCCTCATTAGCTCCGTGCTCGCTGGCAGGGCAGGGCAGGGCTGCCGAGCCGGAGCCGCTGACAGGGGAGGTGATGGAGTGTCTGCCGGAGCCGTGCGTGGCCGCGGGTCAGCGCCCGAAATGTGAGAACAAAATGGGCCCGGGCGCTAATGACTGTCAGGTGCGCGCCAAGGCCTGCGGGGCGGCCGGGAATTAGCGCTTGGCACCCGGCACGGAGCTCCTGGCTGCCAAGTTCAACACGAACGGGGCCTCGTGTAAATAAACAAGGGCAGAGGGAGCTTTTCCTCACGCCGGTTGTGTGTGCAGCCCATGCACACGTGTCCCATGGTTTGCACGCACCAGGGCAGGACACCAGGGCAGCTCCCAGCACTATTTCCCATTTACCAACCAAGGGACAAAGCCCCTCCTTGCGAGGGGATGTTAAATCCCTGGAGCATCTCTCCTTTTCTTCCTCACCCATGCAGATTGCCCATCCTCACCTCGTAGGATGTTGCCTTCCTTACCTCAGAAATCATCCTCCTGATCTCCCAGGGCGAGTCCCCTTTCAGCCATCACCTCTCCTTTTATATTCCCAGCCTCCTGTGATACACACCAAGATTGCATTTCTGCTTTGGCCTGGATTATGTTTTCCAGGCCAATATATTATGCCACTTTCACACTCCCCTCCCTGCCCCATCTGGCTTCCATCCTACCCCCATAAAGATTATTAATATCGCCTGTTTCCAAGCGATTTATTAGCAGGGGCCTAACTGGTGCCATTTCCCATTTTAGTAGAGCACGGAAAATAATCCTGAGGAGTGTGCCCAGCTATAAAAACGTACTTATACTGTCATATTTGCAGTTTCAAACATGCACCACTTGATAGTCTCAAAAGTGCTGTTTAATTGGGGTTTATGGGTTCTAATTAATTATACTATGTAAAAAAATTACTTGTCCCATTACAGCTCTCTGTGGTTTACTCTGAAGAGCAATGCAATTTAGAGATAAATTGTCCTTCTCTATCCCCCTGCTCCCCGTCTTCCCAGCAAGTTCCAGAACAGTTTAATTCTCTTTTAAACCCAGGAATGAAACAGAAAGAAAGCAACGTTTTGTTCATGGGACACACCTTTTCCCCATACCCATAAACAGCTCTAAATGTGACTCGAAATGGTTCCACGTTCTTAGTGCTGAATCAGGCTGGTGAAATTATGAATAATCCTGAGGCTTTGCACAGCTCAGGTCTGGAGGGGCTGAGATTTTGCAAAGACTTGAACATGATGGCTGCTTTGTGCACTGTGGATTATTTCCTCTGATTATACAGAGGTAACAGTGAAGGAAGCAGAGCATGAGTGCAGGAATTTTTGCTGGATGAAGGTCTAGGTAGAGATTTCTCTTCACAAACCTGTAGGAAAACAGTGTGGTAAAGGAACTGCCTGCCTTTATGGCATTTTGGTGTGATAAGCAGCAGAGGAAACCTCTCAAGTTAACTTTCTATTCTCTCTTGCAGAATCATGAAGCCTGGATTACTCAAACAAATTTTGGGGCAGTCTTCTGACTTTTAAATGCTTCCTGGAATGACTTCGTGAAAAATGAGCAGCCAAGCAGGTACACTCGTGGTTGTTTAAAATATACTATTAAATTACATCCCTCACTGTAATAAATTTGGTCTCATGAGGCAAAACATGAAATATAGTAGAGCTGAAGTAGAAAACATTGTGTCCTATGACAAGAGGGAATAGCTTTACACTGAAAGAGAGTAGGTTTAGATTGGATATTAGGAGAAAGATTCTCCTGGCACAGGTGCCCAGAGAAGCTGTGGCTGCCCCTGGATCCCTGGAAGTGTCCAAGGCTAGGCTGGACAGGGCTTGGAGCAGCCTGGGATAGTTGAAAATGTCTCTGCACATGGCAGGGAATTGAAGTGAGGTGATCCTTAAGGTCCCTTCCACCCCAAACCATTCTGTGATTCTGTGACTTTATCTGGAAGTTAGGGAGTCAGAGTATTAATTAATGAAGAGATACAGGGAAAATAAACCTCTTTAATTTGCCTTTTACAGGCAAATGCTACTTATTTTAGGAATTTCATGTCACTTCAAACTTTTGTGTGTGACAGATTACCTCCAAAATTGTATCCCCAGCTCATGGTGACCTCTCCATGTCCCTGCTATTACTCTTAGCACTAAAAGGCTACTATTCTTTATGTGGCTGCACAAATGAGTGTTCACTGGATCAAAAAGTTTTTTAGTCATGCTTCACTAATTTGCTTATTTTATAAAATTAATAACCATCATGTCAGTTGCTGGAAACTTGGATTGTCCTGGGTGTCCAGATCAGTCTGCTTTGTGTGCTGGAGCAGAAGCTGTGAGAACTGCCAAATAAAGAAAAAAAAAAAAGGAAAAAAGAATCACCACAGTCACACACATTACTCATCAATCTGAAAAGTAACAAGATTTATACTGAGAATTGTTTTTATTAAAGTAATCTTCTTGTGCAATAACATTAGTTAAATTTTAGTACATGTATCTAGTTGGTTATATTAACAATAACTAAAATTGGTGATGTTTTATGGAGTGAGTTAACAAGGCAGAGCCCAAACCTGAAAAGACCTGAAAATCTCTGGGCAGTGTTTGGGTAAGTCCAAACAAACCTGAATATCTTGGTGTTTATACAGTGTTTATGTTTGCTTTTGCATGGCTTTTACTGCCTCAGAAAGCCATTTATGGAAAGGAAGCAATGTGAAACCTGTTCTTCTCATGTGATTTTCATCATCCAGATATTTGAATAAGTGGGATCTGCTCTTTTTGTGCTGTTCTGTCCCAATAAATTACTCCTGGAGGCATTAAGAGGGCTTGTGAAAAACACAGTGATAAATAGCCAGAGCACAAATACAAATGTTGCAAACTGCTCATGCTGCTGTGGCAGCAGCTCTGCTGTTAATTTATTGAGCAAAACTGATGAGGGACCTCTATACCTGTGTGAGCTCTGCTCTGTGTGGAGCCTCATTTTACAGTGCTGAAACTGATGCTGAAAATCCCTTTTTTATGGGATGACTTTTACAACAGTATCGCGATTGGTCAGGCACTGACTGGGTTACTCTGGTTGTTCCAGAGGAGCAGAGGATTAAGGAAAACAGAGGAAGAAAGGAAATTTCAGCTGCAGAAGGATCTTGTAGCCTGTGCCACCTGCAGCAGCTCCCTGCCCTGGGTGGACTGTGCCTCTGGGCACGGACGGGGAGGTTGTGTAAGAGAGGAGAGCTCTGCCAGGTCCTTTCTCCTGACATATCCCAGACCACAAGTATGGCCCCCAGATGTGAGGGAGAGAAGCAGCAGGGGCACGTGTGAGTCATGGCCCTCATGACAGGGGAATTCCTCGCTGGCTGCTGGCAGCTGCCGCGCTGGGCGCTTGCCACTGCCCCAGCATTACGGAAAGAGCCCTTCTCAGCTGAGTGCTGAATGCTGATTTCTCACCTCCCTTCAAAATAGAAGATCCTGACAGAAGGGTTTTTTTGATTAAACAGTTCTCATGACTGTTCTTTGAGAACTGGGAGAAGCCCAGGTTCACACATGCCCCAGCACATCCTTCAAAGGTGACTGAGTCAAATTGCCTGTCCCCTTGATAAGAAAACAATGAATAAAATATTAATCAGTGAAACGGCCAGGTTGTCTAACTTTCTATGGAATTTAATTAACGCAACCCTGATTTCATCTCTTAAAAGTCCCCTTGATCTGCCCACAAGTGTGGGTGACCTGTGCTGGGAGCTGAGGTGGGCTGGCTCTGTCTGCTGCATCACTGCATCTATATGGGAAACTCAGAGCTGCTGCTCCTCCTTACACAAGTTGGAGGTCGATCCTTTATGTTAAAAAATTTCAAATCTAGTTCTTTTTCATGTGTGTATGAAATGAGAGAGACCTGTGAGTAAGGAAAGAACAGAGCTCCACTCCTGGCTCTGCTGTGTCTAAGTGGGAGGAGGCAGTAAAAGTACCTGGAAAATGAGGATACATTCCTGAGTATCACTGTATTGAAAATTACACATAGCACATTTAATAAGTTTTTTATTGCAAAATTTAGATGCTACTGCAGGGGTATTTTAGAAATAGCTGGTGGTGTACCTGTAACTAGGATTGCTTGAAACTTTCCAGGCTTCTCTATTTCCTTGTAATTCTGTCAAGCTCCAAATATTCACATTAAAATTTCCAGTGCTGGTATCAGCTCTGGTTGATTTATTTAGAGCAATTTAAACCCAACAGAAATAAATGGAATAAGGAAGTTTGAGGCAACGGAGGCATAGGTGTTCTCTCGATTCAGAATAAAATGGAATTATGAAATAACTGAATTTCCTGAATACTGGAAATTTGGAGCTCTGCTTCTACATAGTTCTTCAGCAGGGAATGTTATAAAATACAAGTGGTGCTGATTTACCCAGGCACATGTATCCTGATTTCCTGAAACAGAAAGACACAGTCAGAAGGCTGAACTGAAACCTAGTGGGCAGATTTTGTTCACTTTTAAATTGAAAACTTTAATCATTTGGGCATAACATAGCACGCCATATACCTTTTCTAGTCTTTGGAAAATTTTGACTGATTATGACTCAGGAACAAGAGTATAAGTATACTTACGTTTATATTATTACACATATATAATAACATTTCTATCCTATATATATTATATTTACCATATATAAAAATCGAAATTTATATTTCAGTTTAAAATTACACTTGTATATAAAATTTATATTATGTATATACATATGTATAAGGGAGACTGTTTTCCTTGAAAGCTTATTATTTAGAAACAGGTTTCGGGAAATCATGAAATTAGTGTTTCCTGCAAAGTGTTTATTTGGCTTCCTTTTGTACCTGTGCTTGGTCTAGCTGTTAATTACATGCCCATGTGCTATATTTAGTGAAGGACCCTGGTCTCACGCAGTTCAGAAGGTGGAGCAGCTCAGGAGATGAGTCAACTGGGGAGAGGAGGAGGCTGGTGTTTGATGGGCTTTGCTGTATTTGCTGTGGAAGCGGGGAGAGCGTAGTAAAAGGCAGAGAACAGAAAAATAAAATGGGGATGTCATAGTTCAAGCATCTGAATCCTGCAGAACTTTCATCCAGTCTCAGAGAAGTCGATTTCAACTAAATTCTTCTCAACTGGCTATTAATTTTATTCTGTTTTCTGTGTTTCTATTTGCAGAGTACACTGTCAGTGCTATTTCTCCTGACATATGATGCTGTACAATGTTAAACATTCTGAGAAATCAATTCCCAGACATCTCAGTTTGGGCACCCAACTCTAGCAGAATGTTTTGACCTGAATCTCTTTGTGTTTCAGTTTCCCATCTGTTAAACAAGAATAATAATATCCTCTCGTCTTACAGGGTGTTGTTAGGAGAAATGAGTGTTGTGAAGCACTCATATGCCATACTGATAAGAGCCCTAGAAAAACTCACAAGAAAATTAGCAATTGTGTCTTCCAAGCAGGTTTGGAGTAGTATGTGGTAAATGAGGCCTCAGGCCACACACTGAATAATGACACTGTCACAAAATATTGAATATCTGCTTATTAAGTGAACACTGTCCATCCTGAGGTAGAATCTGGTGGAAAACAAGACATAATCCTATATTTAAAGAATGACTCATAATGCAGATGAATAAGGGTTTATGGCCAACTTTATTTCTGATGTTTTAATCACTTGGTTTTGCACCTATAAAGAGTGTATGTGTGGAAGGATACCTGTGCCTAAATAGAAACAAAATCTGAGTTCAGAAATGCTTGGTTTTCAATGAAATATGCAGGATCTTCATTCTTGTCCCTGCAGAGGAGATGCTTTTTGGTGCCAATGGGTTTTGGAAAGGAAGAGACACTGCAGTTCTCCTGTTTGGGAAACAGTTTTCAAGGAAATATTAAGTGTAGCTTCTTGCCTCTCCTTTGTTTCTAAATGATGGGAAAAGCTTTACGGCTGGGAAAGTGGGTATAAGAAATAGTTTTGACATTAGTGCTTGGATTCTTGCACACACCTGGATGTGCTCCTGCAAAATTTGCATGGGATATTACAGCATGTTCTGTTATTAACACTTCTTCCTATGGCTTGTGGAAAAGGGAACTCCTAAGTTTTGTAACAATCAAGTGCAGAGCTTTCACAGGGCTCGACAGAGTACTTATTAAAGATAAAAGAATATTTTGGCACAAGAACAGAAGGGTATTAATTGGCTATGAATAAATTCTGTCTGGAAAATAAATGTAGGGGTTTTTAACCATCACGGCAACAGGATTCTTAAGTATCTTCCCATTGAGAAGTTTCCTTTTTTCCTCACCGGATGTCTGGTGAAAATAAAGACGGGGTTTGCAGATCTGAAGATCTGTATGAGGGCAAATAGTGCTTAAGACCCTAAGAAAACTGTTTCTAGTCCCATATCTGCTATTTCTTATTCTTAAAACCAGTCCTCACAAGGTTGACATTTATTTTTTCCACTTCACACAGGAGAAACTGACTCTGGAGGGATGAAAGAATAAATCCAATCTCCTCAGCTTCATTAGTGAGGACTCATGAGCAGAGCAAGGAACCAGAAAGGCATCTCCAAATGAGACAGGTCCTAGTTATGAAAGAGTAGAGTGTTCTGCCTCCTTGTGCCCCTCTACAAACTCTTCCCTGCCCTCTGAAGGATGGAGAGCACCGATGGAAGAGGGCTCTGGCATGATGCAGTGGTGGATGCTGTCTGTACCCTCAGGGTTTGCTCTCCTATTCTTATTCGCTGCTATTTGCAAAGTAGGGCTGAATTGGCTGCTCTGATAGAGGATCCCTTCCAGGCACAAGGAAGACAGGTACAATTCCAGGCCACTTTGTAAGGCTCTGGGAACAAAATACAGCTGCCCCTGCACCTTGTGAGGGGTGTAAAGCATGTCTGATTGCTTAGCCATCAGCAGGAGGCAGCTTAGGGTGAGCCATTCCTGCTGCTTTGCCACTATTAAGATCCAGCAGTACCTTGATGTTTCCTCACTGGCAATAATTTGCAGGATTAAATACTTCAACCCACTCTAAAATTAGTTCCAGGAGGCATTTTGTGCTTTCATTTCAGAGCTCTCGTGAGCCTTTCCTACTCTGTAAGTCTGCTACAGCTAATTACCTGATTGTTACAGCACTCTAGAAGATTTCAAATATCTGTCTTTTCCTCTGCTCTAAAGACCCAAGCGGGGTTACAGCACAGAACTTGTACCAGGAGTGTTTGCCAATGAGCTCAGACAGCTTCGTGAGATGGGCAAATAAGCCACTGCAAACAAAATTACCTTTGTCCAGTGTCTCCATCCAAGATTCAAAGCAAACCTATTTTTGAGCCTTTAAAAACATCTCAGAGAGCCATTGAAAGTAATGCTTTTGTGTCTTGAGACCTCTTCATCTCTCTGACCCATTGAAGAGGCTCCAGAATCACAGCAGACATTCTCAGCCTCCAGTACTGTGGTTTAAGAATTTGCAAGGAATATTTGGTGTCTTATTTTGAGAGCACCTTCTATGCATGATGCCACTGTTTGTTCTATGCAGGCATGTCACTATCATAGCCAGAGGTAGAATAATTTTTGTAGAAGTGAGAAATCTTATCACAGCAACAAAAAAAGCACAGCTAGAAGAAGGCTGTCTGCAGAAATCCACTGGTAGTAGAAGATACAGATTTCTTGAAAATATAGTTTACTCTGCTTCGTGTTTCTGGCCACCCTTTTTGGTCAATGCTGGCTATGGCCAGGCCATGATCCTTTCTGGCTTTTTCCCACCCTTCCCTGGCCCCCTTGAGATGATTCACTCTCTGAATATATACATGTGTCATGTACAAAATCTTACTCTCCTGACCACAGCAGAAATCCAGAGGGGTTTGTTTCTTCACTTGTGATTTCAAAGGCTGATTTTTTTCCACTTGGCACCAAGCCCAAAAGAAACAATCTTTCTCTCGTACTTCTCAGGGTCATCATTGCTGTTAGGATCTTTTAAAACCTGCTTTTGCTCATTGCTTCTGAGGCATCAAGCCAGGCCCAGCTTCATCCACCAGTTCCCAGCCTTAATTTTTGAGTCTGGTGTTCATGTTGTTAAACCTGTGGCAATTCGAAACCCACTATGTGCCTCCAGAACCAGGAGCAGATATTTTCATTCTTTGAGTGATCACTGAACAAATGGAAGTTGTTCCTTCATTAACTCTGAATAAAAGATGTCCAGCACCTTCAGGGAGACACTTGGTGAAGCTGCCCACCACGACAGCTCAGTGCAGCTCTCATCAGCCATTGCTGGCAGCCTCCAGCACAACATCTCACTGTCTGAAATCATGAGTTTCAAACATAGTGGCCTGACATGAAACTTCTAAATTGTAAATGCCAGGGCCCAGTAGCAGGGCTTGGCTGCTCTTAGGTGTTTACACTTGGAAATGATGTTTGAAAACCGGGTTCTGAGAGCAAGACCCAGCTCTCTTTGAAGTCAACAGGAGTTTCAGCCTCCACTTCCACAGCCCAAGGGCTGGGCTCTTTGTTCTTTTGTCTAGAGCAATTTGTGAGTAATTCCTACAATCCAAGTGACAGGCTGGATTTTCTAACATGTTTCCAAACTCTGCTCCTTCTGAGACCAAATTCCTGTACTGCGTCTCCCAAAATAAAATGCCGAAGGAGCATGGATGGAGGAAATTCGTTCAAACTGAGTAAACAGCTCGTGAGGGTAGGCCAGCAGGATTCATTCATGCTCATTCAGCCCAGGCTAGCTGGTTTGATTCCAGTTGGAGCACTCTCTTCATTACAGGCCCCCTGGGGAATGTTAATCTGTACAGTATAAACATTTATAAACATCTACTAAATCATTACACTTCAGCTGCCCCATAAACACTCCTGAATGCTTTCCTTAGGCAGCATTGGTTAGGTAACGTGTGGCTTTTTGGAATGAGTTTACGGGTGTTTGGCGCTGGTAGAAATATGGGGAGAGGGCACTGGAGGTTAAATAACATTGTTTAAGCTCTGTGACTTTTTTAGGATAAAGACAGAAGCTGTTTGTGATGAATTAAAGTGGACCTAGCTGGTAAAGGTTGAGGATGAGCCCAGGTTGTAGAGGGGCTAAGACAGTCTTTCAGCTTTGCACACTGGATTTTAGTGATGCTGTTGCCAGGGAAATCACAAAATACACTTTTCACCAGTCCACTTGACATTTCCGGACCAGGCAATACATCATTATTCATCTATGACTGCAACACAAAATGCCTCTGAAAGAGCTGCATGATGCAAGGGAAAAGTGCAGACATAACTTCAGAAAACTGAGCCAGAACTAACATAACCCCCAGAACTGCAATCAGCTGGGCTGCAGGCCCAGGGCTCACTTGTATNTATATATATATGCACACATACATACATACATACATACATACATACATATATATATATATATATATATATTTACTGGCAAAAAAAGAGTATGTTTGTGAACCCAAATGAGCATATATATATGTATTTGTGAACAGGAATCAGTTTTGAATGCACACTTAGGAAAGCATTGAGCTCTGTAAAGCTGAACTTCTCAATTGTTGAATGTGATCTATTCCCTAACCTGAAGGTGCTGGCAATGATGGAGCATTCCCAGGGCTTGGCTCAGAGTGATTCCATCCCCACCTGCAGAAGTTGTATTGAATATAGAAATAGTAAGTAAAAAGGAAACAAACAAGCCAAGCCTTCCTGTTCTCAAATGGGTAAAGGAAAACTCCCTCAATTATTATTTTGTTTGTTTGGAGAGGTCTGGAAAATCTGGGAACTGATAGAGGTGTCATTAATTACTGTGAGGATTGTGTTCAAGTAATGTAACCTGAGCAGAAGTTAAACATGTTGTATGTGAGAGAGTTGTGTTTACTGACAGCCTGATGAATAAGTAACAACTTGATTTCTAAAAAGCATCTTAGGGAAAATGATTTAATTGGCTGTAATTATATCATATCCTACACTTGAGTCAATGTGCCTGTGTGCACAGATCTGGTTTGCTTGTACACATCCCAGGTGTGTGGCTGGACACAGTGTCTCATCTGCAGGAGCTGCTAGCAAGAACCTCCTCTTCCATCTCCTCCCTCTTGCATTCATAACACGCAGCCACTGCCTTCCAGCTACGACCACACCTATTTCGGAAATGAGGGCTCAGAAAACAGATGATTTTTTTCCCTGAATGGCTTTAGATGCACAATGGATCCTTTTCACAGCCTCAGGGCCTTGGGACAGTGGCTGTGACATCTCCAGACCATAGCCCACTCTGCCCTGACCTGCTCGGACACAGGCGTCAGGCCAAAAGTATCTTGCAAGGAAATGGGACAAGGAAATTTGTTTTATTCTTCAAGTTTACCAAAACCTCCCTAAAACATGCAATCAAACTATACCCATCATAGGCTAAAGGTGACCTTACCATGTTCACACTTCCAGCTTGCAAATCTCCCTATATGTGCATGTGTATATATATACATACTCTGTATCTCATCAGTAGTAGAGGGTGATTTTCCCACAGCTTTTCTGTGGCATGTAATGAGGTGAGTAATTTAAAATCTTCTGTGTATGGTCAAGGTTTGAGCTCACGGAAAGCATTACACATTATTAGTTTCAATTGGTCTTTTAACATCCATCTTAAAGGGTCAATAAATGAGATTGCCTAGAGGTAAAGCTGTTGTTATCATGTGTAGGGTTACAGTCACAGCTGGAGGGCTCGGGCAGGGACAGGCTGTCTGTCTGCCTGAGTAGGAGACTTCAGTCACCAGAGTCAGGGTTCTATTAATTTTATAGTGCCTTAAATTCATATTGTAATTATGAGAAATAAGCAGAGTAAGAGAGAGAGAGAGATCTCCTTTTAATATGTTTTAAAAAATCTGGAGCCTATTACCCCACTTAATTCCAATTATATTACAGCTGGGCTTTTATCTCAATACACTGCAAATAAATTCAGGCCAAGGTAACTTGGATATATGTTTCCTAACTCAAAAAAAATGGGCCTGTGTGCAGTAGACAGAAGAGAGGAGATCAACCAGCATGAAGCCTCAGGAGTGTCACATTATGAATTTTAGATTTTTATCTTTAAATACCTGGGCTGAAATTTGGTGACTTAATTCAAAAGCAAAAGTAAACTCAATGGTGTCACATAAGCTCCTAGTGGACATCATTTATCCAGCTGGAAAGATCATCATATGCTTTACCATGATGAGATCTTTGCAAAGTAAGGCTTGGAATATCCTTAGTTAGGAGGACTGAGAGTTGGAAACTTTTGAAAGTGAAGGGTGATGTACATCATTACACTGCTGTGTGGGATGAAATGTGATACAATACAGCAGTGGCATAGATGTGGGGAACCTGTAGCTACAAAAGTAATTTTTGTAGAATTTGCCTATTGGCTTGAGGAGTATTGACTGAAATGCTCTCAATGTCTGAAACTATGTTATATGGATACTTCAGTTCTGGTTTAAGGGCACAGTAAGGAAAGCTTACATGACATGGTTTCTACGCATGCTTTTCCATTGCATTAAAAATATTTAGAAGAGAGGACAGCAAACATTGCTTTATAGGATAAGTCTTAAGATGTCAAGAGCTCAAGATGTTTTTCAAGCACAAGGGTGGTGCTTCCAGGCAGTTCTTATTCTCCCCAGCGACCAAGACTTTCAGTTGCAGAGTCCCCGGGTGTTTACAGGGACATTTAAGATGACTGGTGTAATCTAAACTCCATTAGAGCCGTTTAATATTGGCTGGGCACGATCTACTGCAGCCTTTGCTCCTATTTCTTCATAGCCCAGTGGTGGTGAGCACTGTTAGTTTAGGGGACTGAACACCAGCTGCTTAAAAAGTTTGTGCCAGGCCCCTGCTCCAGTGAGGGTGTGAAAAGGTGCTCAGTGCAAAGCTCAGGCTCTTCCAGCTGTGGGGAAGAGGAAGGGATGTACTGCAGCACCATCAGTCTCGGGACTGGGATGGCACTCTTTCTGTTGGCTTTGCATGTCTTGAGAGCTGTGCCAGGGCAGTCACACAGTCTCCAGGGAGAAATGTGTGCCCTTTTGAGCCACTCCTGCCCTCTGCTTCTCTCCCCAGTTCTCTGGGTTTCCCTTAACTAACGTTGTCCTTGTCAGCGCACTTAAATCATCACTTCCTTCTCTTTTTTCCTTAAATGTAAATACCATTACATGCTCACAGGAGGCACCTTTTTCATCCTGGGTGTCTGTTCCCACATAGCTGATTCTTAAGTTGCTCCATCAAATTAAGGACCAAGAACATAAAATTTTTATCCAGAAAAGTCAGTTTCCATTTTGCCTATCGTCTTTTCTCCAGTCTTGTCTGCAAAGCGAAGTCTGGGAGTGTCTTTCACAAAAGATATTGGCCAAATGACTTTCAATAGTAAATGGGCATATGGAAATTAAAGATGGTTCGTGAACATCCAGAATCTGGGAAAGGAGGAAAAGTTAGTCTAAGAGAGCCTTAAAATTTAGTTCCTGCTGAGGAGACAGATAAGTTGTACACAGTCCTTAGGTTGACCCGGTGCATAAAAACAAATCATGCAGCTAGCGTTAGAGATAAGCATGGCTTCAGAGTTCCCTGGACAGTGTTTTCCAACACTAATGTACAGTCCAACCCTGGGACTTCAACAAATGAGCAGATTTGGCTGTGGAAACAGTTCTGCTTCCTCCTTACCTTGCAGTGTGAGTTTGTGCAGAGGGAAAAGTTTACTCTTAAAAGTTTGATGCTATTACTGTGGTTTTGTGAAGTGTTTGTGTCTGTATCTCAGATTTTAGCAAATATTATGCAGTAAAACGTGAGCATGAGACCTTGTCTAACTTCACTCTGCTTTTTACTTCAAACCCTTTTAGAGTTGGACAGAACTGTGTTTGGTACTGTCATGTGAAAGGCACGAGTCTCTCAAAATCAGTCCCTCAAAGACTAAACTTGTCACTATCACAAAATCTGTGCTGTGTTTTGCCTGCAGTAGGCAGGATACTTACAGCAGGGAAGGCAATAGCTGTGCAAGCCTCTGCCTTCTGGAAAGCTCCTTTCTCAAGGTGGCAGTGGATGTGTTTTGGTGAGAGGGACACCGGGAAAGCACTGCAAACAATGCTTTGGCCAAAGTAATATAAGCTCTTCAACTTTTTCCAAAAGTGTCAGTTCAGAGCCATTCCTTAAGAAGGAATGAGTAAAGGGTTTGATCCAAAGGCTAGTTGTCAGTAGCAGTCCTGCCATTGGCTGCACTGGGGGTTGGATTTGGCCCTAAATCCTACAGCTGTGCCCATTAAAAATTAAGTAAAAAGGCTTGTCAAAGTATTCCAACCACCGTAAATAAACATGTTCCCAGTATGAAGTGCATTTAATGGAGTTTTGCAGCACTGGTCTCCCAGGCAAACATATTAGTCTCTGTTTTCCCTCCCTGTCCTAATGGCCACAGCCAGGAGGGGGGCTGGTTTGAACTGTGAAGGAGGCTGGTTTTTGTCCACATTGAGTGGAGAGGCATAAATTGGCATTCCATATCATCATAAAAAAAAACTTCCAAGCAATTATTAAAAGATTCTTATCTCTTGCTCCCTACATGGATAATGAGATCCCTCTCTGCTGGACTGAGACAGCCTGTCTCTCAGTTCACTTAATGAAATGGACCCAAGTTTGCAAATTAGCATAGCCCTGACTCCAAACGTAACCTCTTGTTGTCTAGTTGTACATCAAGGCCCCTGGCTTATGTCTTTTCTTATTAACACCCCGTAATCATGTCAACCCTCTTTAGTTTTCATTTCCTGTTTCCTTTTACAAATTCACTTTTGAGTTTTGAGCAGTGTTGGATGCCTTTGGATGCACTGAGATTTTATTTTTGTCTCATTTTTAACATGATTGCAGTATAAGTTTATCAGGGGGTCCTGGGGTGGATCAGGGAATCTGTTTTCTGTTCCATATTTTTGCTGGTTGGTTGACATGTGATCTTAAAACAGCTCCTTTTGTATGTCTGTGTTCATTTCCCTTCAACATTTTAGGTTTTTTATTTTAGACTGTAAAATCTCAGTGACCGAGATTTTGTCTTGGCCTATATTTGGTTGGTGCCTTGTAGAGTGTTTTTTTGTTTCTGTGAGGTTGTCTGTGTAACAGACTATTAATAATAATAAAGAACACTGATATTGTGCCCTAACAAACACAATATGCTAAAGGCTTTCTAAGAAGTCAAGAAGGATGAACCCTTTGAAACTCTTTTTCCTTCTCTCTCCCCTGATGTGAAACTTCATTGTTGGACCTTGAGAGTAATAAATCAAAGCAGCTGAAAGAAGAGAATCATGATTTCTTTTGCCCATGTGTAGCTGACCCAATCTGCCTTTGATAAGGCAATGCCCTTCCACTTTATCCACTAGCCTACTAATTATCCTTCACTTTCATGAGCACTAAAATCCACTCACACATTAGAATAAAAGAAGAAACAGGGATGTGATCAGTTGTGTACAGATAAGAAGCAGCCCACAGTATTAGCTGGATAATAACATTTTCTAAGACTCCTTTTTTTTTCCTTGGAATTCATTTTCTCTCACTTACATCCATCGCAGTAAAAAGTACTTACAGTTTGTAACACAAAAGATAACTCTTCAGTGCAAAGCTTTAGTGTGTGTCTTTAAAAGATTTATTCCTTTATCAACTATTAATTTAAGAAGGGGTGCCTTGTAGGTAAGGCAACGACATCAGTCGTAGTCTTTAGGGCAGCAGATTTATTAATTTAATAGGTTTATCCATTTTACAGCTTGGATAATCATATTTCACTAAACTGGTACACAAGGAGCCCTCAGCCCATCTGACAGCTTTATTCTTGTGTAAGTTAACGAGCACATTTTGTGCTCATGACCTTGTGAATTGTACAAGTGTGAGGAGCTAGAGAGGAATGACAGACCAAATCCAAGGAACGTGTCAGCATTTCAGTTTTCCTGAATGAGATTTATAAAGGGAACAGTGAGGAGCCTCAGCTGCAAAGAGAACTTAAACATTTGTGAATTTATTTGGTTTAAGGAAGTATGCAAATTTTTTTAAAAATAAAAATAATGGAATGTTAATTTAAAAAGTAAGGACTTAATTGTTTATCAAATACATCCGTTTAACAGTAGTATTGTTCCACTGATTATAGAGGAGTTGTTCTGGAGAATTAGAAAAGAATTGGGCTGAGTTTGTCTAAGGTAAATTCCTTTGGTACATACTCATATTTACTCCTTGTGTCACTCCATGCTTTCTGTGGCCACTAAGTTCTCTCTATAAGTGTCTAAAATTCTTGAAACTGGCTGGGAATTACAAGATTAAGGCAAGAATGCAGCCAAGATTTTAAAAACACCTCACTAAAAATAATTTTATATTAAAACCCACATGTATATGTGTTGCTTGAGAGCATTTCTTGTTTGCTATATAGGAAGGAAAGCAAACACACACTTCTTTACTGCTTGGCATTTCTTTTCTTATTGAAACTGTTGGGACAAAAAATATTTTCCTATTTGTTTAAAAGCTTCACTGAAAGCTGCACGTTTTGTAAAAACCATGTTTCAATGTCTTGCTGAAAAGATGAGTTATTCAGGAAGAAGATATTTCCTGTGCAAAATAACTCTTAACTGAAAACTAACTTGTGTCAGAAAATTTAACATAAAAGTTGGGGCTGATCCTACTCTGCCTTTTTAATAAAAGCAAAAGCCGAGCTACTTACACTGTACTAACTGCAAGCTCTTCAAATGAAAGAGCAAATACCTGGGACCTCATCATAAAATGGTCCATTTGGCAGCAGGGAAAGAACTGAAAGAATTGTAGACCTCAGGGATTCATTTTCATTTATATTCCAACTCCTTTATGCCATTCTTGACACATAAAAGAGGAGTATTTTTTGCAAATCAGAATTAGGCCATGGAGACAGAAATTTTTGAGTATTAGTTGAACACGACAAGGCAGTGCTGAGATACAATGTGCCCTTAATTTACTCTCCTCTATATCCCTCACTTGCATTTCACTCATTTTTGACAGCAGGTGATGCCTCTTAAGCTCCTCTTCGCAGATGTCAAGGTCTGTCTGTCCAATTTCAATGGAGAGCAAAGTCAAACACTTGCTCTGAAAATTTGGAAAACTTCATGTCCTCTTCCAGTCACTTGCACTTTCTGGTTTGTACACATCAATCATATTTGTGTATAAAGCGTTATATGAGGATATTTGTGTTTGCCAGAGAACTCCTTTTAAAAGGAAATATTATTAATCATGTTGCATTTTTGAGCTGTTGTATTTACAGCAGTGTTTGAACTTTCACCATAAAGTACACAAACAAGTGTCACATGAGGAAAACATTCCTCTTGTTGCTAAAAATTTAGTGCTGCTGCCTGCTGTGCACTAGAAAGAAAAAAAAAAGACACCATATGAACCTTCTTTTTGTCCCATTTTTAATTTTCAGTGTCTGAAAATCTAATTGTGTCATGCCTTTAGCCATGTTCCCTGCAGGTCCGGCAGGACTGCTCAGAGAGATTTTTTTGGTTGTGTTTTTTCAGGATCCTGTGTTTGTTTTCCTGGCTGGAAGTCTGTGAATTGAGGTGACGTTTCCAAGGCATTGTCATGTAATTGAAACTCCCATTTAATTTCTGACTATTTGAGGGACACAAAGCAGGTGGCCACTTTTGCCAGAGGATGCCATAGCCCATCTTGCCTAAAAATGGCGAAAAAGGAGCTTTTTGTTAGAGATGACACCATGGTCCCAGCAGGCTCTGGAGGTTTTGATCATTCCCTTTTCTCTCCTTCCAAACTGGAGCCTGTTGTTCACAGGAACATTCTCAGTCACAGGGATGTGTTTTAGTTGGCTGTGGATGCATTCCTGCTTGGGATCCCTAATTATTATCAATTTGCAGATTGCCTGGAATGTCTTATTAAAATTCGTGCAGAATGATTGATCATAATCAAAAAATTAATCACCAATCAGCCCTGGCAATTAACATTAGCAAGTCTATTTGCATATATCTGGTAATTTATGCTGCTGCTGGAAGAAGGGACTTTTCCTGAATGTTATTGATTAGGGGAGAAGAGCCAGATGCTTCTTTCACTGGGACATGAGCCTTTATTAGATAGGGCTGATAATGTATAAGAAAATGAATCCTGCTCTAACATGGACATCTTCAAATGTCTGAAAGGAATTTCTTACTTATTAATAGTGGGATATTTTGCTTTAAAAAAGCTTTGACTTTTGGCTCTTGCTTACTGTAGGTGCTTTTAATCCACTAGGATAAAAGCACATCATAATATCAGGCTGGACAGTGAGATTTTCATTGCAAGAAGTTACTTAATAGATGTAGTTATTTACTGTTATGAATAAGGAATTTTTCAGGCTTGCAATTAATTTGATTAATTGTGGTATTTAATCTGTGAAGAACTGCATAACAAATTCTTAATAGTGGTTGACAATAGTCTGCATTGTTCAGTCAGTGGTTATTTTTTACAAATTTTTCATCTTCCTGCAATTTTTTTTTTCTTTTTAAACTGCTATTTTTATTGATTCATTTGTAAAATGAGGTTTTTACCCAGTCATCAACACTGATTTTGTTTTCAAATTTGCTTGAAATTGCTCATAGGTTATCACCTCTGTTTGAAATGTTATGAGGCTAGTCAGAGTTTCTGGTATTTATAACCTTTTTTGCATTTTAACCTTTGGTTTTGCTTCACACCCTTCTGTGTCTCTCATGCCTGGCGCTGTAACTGCAGCTACATGAAAATGCAGGGTCTGCTATCATAAATTCAGATTAGTTTCTTATTTATAACTGCTTAAATATTAGGAACAAATTAATTTGAGCCAATAGGCAAAGTGATAACAGTTTATCCTCTGGCCATTGTGGCCCTACTAGTGATAGCAGAATTAAATCTATTCCACTAACCAAAGAAGGTCAACAATTTAAGTGACAAAATAATATTGAAAAGAAAGACCTGAAAAACCAGGATTTCTGTCTCCAGTGTCTGAATTTAAAACATAGAACAATGCAAAAGATGCTTAATTTAAAAAATTTGCATTCTTTTGATTGAGATTAATTCTTAGTTGTAGCTTTACTGTGAGCTAGCAATCTTTGTAGTTCCTAGAGGATTTTAAAAGAACCTCTTGTATTGAAACTCTAAAGCTCTGCTGATTTTAAAACTGAAAAGTGCTCTCTAAAATACAAGAGTAAATAATAGGAAGCTCTATCCTTAACATAGCCAGATTGGTTTGTTCTCTGATGTCAGCTCTGTGCTTATCTTAGTCTTTCTTTAACACAGATCTTTTTTCTTATTTATCTGACTGTATACACTAATCTGTTTTGCAGCCTTTTTAGTGCCTGTGTCCTTAATGCCATTAATATATTTCCCTGGGTCTCTTGACTTGATTTTTGTCCCATTATTAAATCCTGAAGTTGATTTGAAATGGGAGCAAATCAGACTCCAGCTCTGATACAATTATCAGACCCATAGTTACTCCTTTTTCTTCCAGTGAAGCATTATGTGATCTGAGAAGAGCCTCGTCAAAACCTGAGATCTTGGATTAACCAGTTATCACATCTGGTTTTTGCTGAAGTTAGTTGGTAACCATGAGATCTTGTCACTGCAAAGTTCAGAGGTTAATTGAAATCAGAGAGGCATAACCCATTCAATTGTCCCGTTAATTACGCCCAGCTCCTGCCTGCCTCCTGCAGCCTCCTGTCCCCAGCGGCCACAGGGGACAGCTGCCACCGGCCTCCTGTCACCCAGCTGGATGGCTGGGAGAGCTTGAGCTCCTGAGCCACTGGAGCCCATCAAAAATGCCTGCAAGAGGGGAAAGGGGCATGTACAGGAGGGGAGGGAGCTGGTGACATCCTCATACATCATTCCCCAGCCACGGCGTTACCAGTTTGTGCTGAGAGCTGTTAATGCTCTGAGATTTACGGCAGGTGGGCTTTGGTTGGGAGAACTGGGGAGGCATTGGTTGGGATCCTGGGAGACTGACAGGGGTTTCTGGCAGGGGTTTACAAGGATGGTCTTTATTCCTGCAGGAGTTCATATTGCATTGGGCGAGTGACATTTTATGGTTAAAATATATATCAATTTCCCTTCTTCTTTCACCAAAGTGATACGAGCAGTGGGATGTTGCTAGTAACTGTTAATTATCAAATGTTGTGAGGGTAACTTTCCCAGGGTTTCTGCAGTCAGCAGTTACGCACTATTTACCATACAGTAACCAGAGAAGCTTGGCAGATTTCAGAACTGAAGGGACATTAGAATGTTAAAATAGATCTAAATCTTGTAAATCTATACTGACCTTGCGGAGAGATGGGAGGGAAATTATTGCCTTCAGTGGGATCTGGCATGGATACGGAGAAAAAGAAGTCTTCCCACTTGGGGTAGTTTTGAAGTTTTGAGTGTAAGGATGGAAAATAACCTTGAGAGATATTACTTAGAGATGGGTGGGCTACGCGTGTCCTAAAAACTGGGATGCTCAGATAAGGAATCTAAAACCTTGAACACTTGTCCGAATTTACCTGATCTAAAAGCGGTCTCTGTCTGTATGACTGTCAGTGCTGTGTCCCTTGGGAAAGGCACCCTGGAGTCAGGACCCTGCTCTCGTGTGCTGCACAAATATCAGACAAATCCAGCCCTGGTCTTTATTCCCTGATTTTAATTCTTTTTAATCTGGGTTCAAGTGACTGTTCTCAATAGTAGTGGGTGGCAGTGTGAGTATTACAGCCTGAAATGAGGGCCATGTTCCAATCACAATGAAATGTATAAATCACACAAATGATTCTTAGGAGTAATTCTCCAATCTCTTGTTACTCATCCCCCAGAAATAACAATGTAACAGTGCCGGTAGCAATTTTTTCTTTTCCTCCTGCAAACACATTAAAATGAAACATCTTTGTATCTTCTTTCAAAAAGGCAAAAGCAAACCCTAAACTTGAAATCTTGTTAATGCAAACTATTTTTTTTTTTTAATTTCACAACTCTTATTAGTTTAAAAAAAAAAACAAAAAAAAAATTCTAAAAATTCTCTTGTTTTTATAACCAGCAGCAGCATTTTCTGGTTGTTTCTTTAACCACAAAAAAAATATCAAAGTTACTTGGTTCTACTTGATTTTAATGCACAAATATCACTTTGAAATGTGGCTTAGCTTCTGACAAACAAATAAAAATTATCATTTCTGTTCTGTATACACTTAGAGCTAATACTTCATAAAAGCTTCTCCTCTGATGGGGTGACAACATATATAGACTATACACAACCATGAAAGGTTTTTTCTCTGTAATTTATGTGCCCCAGCCACACAGTGAGCCCATACACTGCTGAGGAGGAGAAGGTAAATCAATCAAGGGTGATTTCCAGTGAACAGCCATATCACATCTACCACCCATTTGCTCTTGGCTGGCTGAGAAATGAAGCAATTTAAACCTATTGGGTCACACTGAAATGGGGGCCAAAATCTTATCAATGTGCTGCACACAACGGAGCCTCATTTCATCTTCATTTCCAGAGGTCCATGGGCTGCAGTGTGTCCCCGCAGTCCATCAGTGTCTCTGGCATTGCAGCCAGCTCCTGGCTGCTCAGCTGATGCCAGAGGTGGGAAAAAACTCCTCATTGCTATGAAAGGGATGGCTCTAGATCAGAACTTTTTTGATCTACAGGAAAAAATACAGAAGAAAACACAATTAGTGATCGGTTATAAAGCAGATATGAAGATAAGCCTGAGAAATCCAGTGTTGGGGTGGAATATGAGATGGGAAAAGAAATGTTATCCATTCACTTGCTTAACGTTTCATATAATCTTGGAAATGTTCCACTGCCTGACCCTCATGTTTTCAGATTATTTCTACATCTGTCTCAAAACCATACCCTCCTCAAATGGACCAAGCAGCTAGTTTTTTATAAGTTAAAATAAAAATAATGAAGCATGAGAGCACCCCAAGTGTGCTGAAGCTCCCCACAGCTCGTGCTCGGTGCAGAGGAGAGCACCTGGAAAGGCTCAGACCCCATCCCAAGCCCGCAGGCAGGAGTAACACACGGCATGTGTTCACTGCTGCATTTTCCTGTTCCTTGCTGCTTCATATTAAAAATGAAATTCCATATGGACTTTTTAATGGTTGCTTGTAAATGGGATGTCTGACACCCCAGAGGGACGTATTGGAATTCTGTACCTGATTGCATTTCTCCCTTGTCCCCCACAGGATGAGTCAGAGGTTATGGTCCACAGGAGAAGGAGTTTGTCGGCAGCAGGTTCTCCTCAAGCTGAGAGGAAGCTTCTTCCCTTTAATAGCGTGGGTAGGTTGTGTGTGGATGTAAATGAATTTAGGAATCTGATCCAAAATAAACCGACATGAACAAGAAAGTTGAGGCTGACCCCAAAATAAACTGTTCTCATCCTAAACATTGGCAAGAGGAACAAAACAAAGCAAGCAGAAATAAAGAGGTAGTTCAGGGTTAGGCACAAATCTTCATCCAAATCTGGTTTTTAACCTGCTTAAGGAAAGAATAAAAGGGCTTCTCTGAACCATAACACTTCTGAACAGCCTTTTGAAAACTTCAGAAATAATATTTTTAGTATCTCTTGCAATGTTGATCTCTCCAGTGTGATGTTACCCTACTCCCAAGGGACCTGGGCTTATCTGTGCCAGGGTCACACGGGATGGTTCATAGCAAAATCTCTCACCTGAATCTTCCAAAACACCTCACAGTGCCCTGGGGTGCTCAGCCTTGCAATGCCCACAGTGCTGTTTACACAGGAATGGGTAGGGAGACGAGGTGTCAGCATCTACTATTGAACCTGGGCTGCTGAAGTAGTGTTCTGCACATGACTTCAATAAATCTTCTCTCTCCAATTTAGTTAGTGAGACAGAAATCTGCCCTTGCACCTGGGTGTTATATGAAACAATGAAAAGCAGTCAACAGCAGTATTTGCAATTCCAAATACTTAGAAATCATGAATCGGTTTTCCAAATCTTAGAAATAAGAAAATATTTTTTTAAAAGAATATTTCAGGTTATGTCTAATTTCTGCCTTCTGAACTCTTTTGGGTGCAGTTGGTTTACTTGTGAAGTATTTCAACAGAAATACATGGGTTTGAAGTTTGCTTTTAAAAATGACACTCAGCTTCTGACATATTCCTGTCTTCTAGATCTGAGCTTTAACAGCAAGACCAAACATTCCTGGTATATTTATATGTGCTAATAAATGCAAACTCCTTGCCAAAACCATATCCCCCACAATATGCAGAGAGCATCAGAAGTGAAAAGTAAATTAAATCTGTGACTGTTTCCTAGATCTGTGCTAGAGGTTGCACAAATTTAAAGCAAGTGTGGGTTACAGCCAAATTTTGTTGCATGAGTTTCATTTACAGTAATATTACTGCTGTCAGCTAGCCAGTAACCTCTCTTCTAGCCATCAAACATCATCATTGAAAGTTCAAGATAGGTAAAAAATAATTAATATAATAATATTTTTAAATAGTCTTCTGATTTTCTATAGGGTTTACCTTACATTTTTCCCCTCTTTCTGAGTTTTGTTTTTATTTTTAATATCGTTTCTTCAAATGATGCCAGCTAAAACACTAAAAATGAAAGTTGAGATTCATAAATCACCTGATGGTTGAGGCCAAGGTGGTAATGAAAGCATCAGTCATCTTGAGACCTGTGATATATTCACTGGAATTAACAAAATCACTTGAGCTGGCAATGAAGGACAGGTTGTCTTGTCATCAGGTCATTCTGGATGTATGTGGTTTTATTTTAAGACTGTTGCTGCATTCTCAGGATTTTTAAAGACTGATACCAAATTCTGATAGACTTTATATAGATCTTCTTTTAAAATGTGCTCTTTGTAATATAAAAGCATGGTTGTTTCTGAGCAGACAGGCCCAATCCAGCTCAAGCCTGCTGGTATTTAAACATGAGTAGTCTTTATTTTGGAGCTGGTTCTCACCTGGCCAAAGGATTCTGCCATAACTCTCCTGCTCTGTGACATCTGTGTCCTGCTGCCCAGCCCATCCATGCACACAGGGTTCAGTCCCCAGTGCAGCAGCTTGCTTTAGCTCTGGTGATGGCAGAAATTAGATTCCCTTGACATCAGCTGTAGTTTTTAAACTTTCCAGACACTGAAGACTTCACTGCTTTTTCTGTATGTGAGCAACATGGAGTTTGCCTCCTCCAAGGAGCCATGCCAGTGTTTTTGGGAAGGTTTTTAAAAAAGAGTATATTCCAATTGTTACCCATAATTGATATAATATTGTAAAAATCTGTGTAGCTTATTGGTTTGGCAGCACAAACAACGTTTTGGAAGTGTCCCAATATAAAATATTCCAGCGTTTGTATTGTTCTTGTACACAAAATGCATGGAGAAAATAAACAAAATACCAGATGGATTTCCTTTGAAATGTAATTATTATCCAGGTTCAGTCCCCACCTTTCATAGTCAGAGATTTCCATCACTTTAATAGTGTTCTTTTAAGTTCTAGTATCAGCATCTCCTGACCTGAGCTCTCGGCCAGTGCACTGCACACATGATACTGGGGATAAAGAGAGGGTTCACCTCTCCCTTCTCTTTTATCCCTGGCTTTTTGTCCTGAGAATGGGAATTGAGGTGCCCACTGGTGCCCACCTGGGCAGTCACTTTCTGTGGGGGACATACAAAGCCTGGGGGAGCTGTACTGAAATTCATTTAGTCTCCACAGAGAGCCAAGCAAGAGCATTTTTTTTGCCCTCCTCTTTTCCTTGCAAAGGAGCAGACCAATAAAATAATAATAATATTAATAAAAGGCATAACCAGTCTCCCTTCCCGTTCTGACATGTTGAGTGCCAAAACCCAGATCAAGTCTATAAGGCAAAGTGAGAATTCAGTGAAAACAGGGGCTTTATTTTAAGGGCAGAGCTGTGAACTTTTTAACTCTTTCGGTGCTGCCGGATGTGCCTCTTCACACTGCACACAGCTGCTGAAGGCTTCCAGGGACTGTGGGTGGCGGGTGAGGAAAGGGGAAGAGGTAGTTTAGCTATGCACAATATTTCCCATAAGAAATAAAGCAATAGAGTCTCACCTCACTGCCTGTTTTTCCACATGTATTGAGACGGGAATGTATTTATATAACCCTATTAAAAGGGAACACTCAGTAGCGAACTTGGTCTTTAAATAGCTACTGTTCTGCATATTCCCGTCTCCAAACTCCTCAATTTCAACTCACACCCACTTACATTCTTTTGACATATTCCTCAGGTTTGGGTTTTTCTGTGACTTTGGGGTCAAATCCAAAACTTATTGAAAGCAGTGGAAAGACACTCAGTGAATTCAATGGAATTTGAATAATACTCCTAGAGCTCAGATACCATGGTGATAAATGCAATAAATTACATTGACAAAAGTGGCCCATTCTGGGCGAGCTCTGCTCCTACAGAAACAAATTAAACTGTTGCTATTGACTGCCACAGAAATCAGTTCTGCCCCTTCCCTGGTGGCATTTAAGTAGCTCTGAAAACAGCTTGCAAACAAGGGGAATATCTTTATCTCCCATTTTATGGAATGGAATAAACTGAGACACAGGGCCACGATTAAACCTGGAAGTCAGGCAGTGCAAAAGAGCTGGAATTAGACCCAGATACCAGTCCCTGGACCACCCAGTGGAAAAAGAGTCTATTAGCTGCTAGCAGGCTCACAGACTCTCCTGGTGCTACCAGATCCCAGTGGTGCCAACAGGAGTGGAGAGGGCAACCAACATCATCCTGTAAATCGCTGGGTGTTAATGAACTGCGCAGCCCTGCAGAAGCTGCTTGTTTTTAACACCAAGATGCATTATTTCATCCTTCCCCCACCTCAGTGTTCATACTTTCCCTTTGACTCCTGTTATTTTGGTTCCACTTAGCAAGTACATTCTTGGGTTTTTTTCGCCTGTGTCCCTCCAGCCACCTTAGTTTGCCTTTTTTTTCCTTCTTTCCCTTAAAATCTTTTTTTTCCTCATTCAGTGCACTAAGTGGATTTACGACCCATTTAGGCAGCTTACAGTGGCATTGCTTTTACAGTTCAGAGGCAGAAGGGCCATAAAAAGATTTACAGTTACAGCAAGAGTCTGTTGCATGGAAGTTCGAGATCCAAATTAGACAAAGGGAGCAGGGCTGTGTGAGTGGCCAGTAAAAGAAGCTTGGAAACAAAAACAAATGAAACTGCTGTTAGAGGAGGAGATTGGGGTGGGGGCAGAGAAGGAGGAGGAGAAGTTGCCTGTTAACTTCACGTTACTATTGCAACAGTTCTGTTAATTCTGTTATATAAAGCCCTTTTTCCTCCTTTTTTCCTCTCTCGATGTTGTTGTTGGACAGATTTCCTTTGCAAACACAAATCTCAAACTGGAGAGCAGCAGCTTCACACAGTAGTTGAGATTCCAAGGCAGATATTCCCAGGATGTTGGCAGCTGTTTTTTGCTGCTGCTGGGACTCCGGGATACAAACACCAGAGAATAAGCCCAGAGGCTGAAGGACTAGGCCTGGTCAGAGTGGAGAACTTCAGGCTGCCTTGCATGAGGACAGTCAGGCATTTAGTAGAAGCTGGAGACAGGGAAATAGATTTGATCCTGTCCCACATTAGATTTTTCCTGCTGATTTCAAAAGAAACAAGACCAGGCTTGACCAGATTCATTGGAGTTCTTGACATTGTTTGGTTCCTTGGACCTTGGTTTTTGGTGCCTTGCCTATTCTTTACTCACTGTGGGCTCATAGCCCTCCAGTAAAATTAGTGTTACTGGTGGTGGAGAGGCCACTGGGATCCTCTGTATGAAAAAATACTCCATTATGATAGACCTTTAATCCATGTTCTTTCCCCCCACACGTTCTCACATGGATGTTAATGCTCAAGTTTCTGATTTTCTGGAAGAGGAGAATAGAAATTATAATATTTTCCCTAAATCCCTTTTAGATCTTGTTCTTCTTCCTTCAGAGGAAAAACCTTCTAATTAGAAGAATGGACATATTGTAGAGAGCTTTGGTTGGTATTTTTCTTTCTAGAGGAAGAAGCAGCAAGAGAGAAGCTTCACCTTCAAGCAGAAACAACATATCACTCATCCCCCTATGAACATTCAAAAGCTAATTGGCAATTTCCAGCTGGACATCTCTTGCCCCTTTTCCCGTGCCCAGCCCTGTGTCAATCCATCTGTGAGCGGGACCCTCTCAGGGCTGCACCCGTGCGGTGCCTGCTGCTGGTTTTGTTTCCTGCATGTTCCCATGAGCTCTGCTGTGCTGCCAGCTGGCTCCCTGCCCAGCTGGTGCTCTGTGAGCTCCACAAACCCCAACTGACCAGGCATTGATGGATTTCAGTGCTTTCCACTGGAGAATTTCAACAGGACACTGAGCCATTCCCGATTCTGCTGTGTCAGGGCTGTTCCTCTCTCCTCCTTTTTCAATCTCCCTTGCACTCGCTCTCGCTTCTGTCTCATTCCCTCTTTTCTTCTTCAGCAAGAAGGGCCTTGAACTTCTGGCAGAGACTTGACATATGAGAGAAAGCACTGAAAAGGAGAAAAGACTATATTTTATGAGTGATGGTTAAAATGTATTCTTGAAGTACAATTTTTTAAAGTTGAATATAGTCGGGTGGACAATGCAGCAATTTCCATGAAAAATTCTTAGGGTAGTAAAAGGTTTCATTTTTCTGGGGAAAAGAAAAGATTTAAAATTAATATAGTCTTTTTACAGACTTACCATTTCTGTATTTCTTGTTGATTTTTCCTATTTTCTCTTTTTATTCTTTTTATTTTTCTTTTATATTTATACAAGACATATAATGCCCAGTTATAAAGTTAAAAAAAGACCAAACAACCAGTAAACCAGTAACTTTCAGACTTTATTACAGTTCTATAAATTTTAAAACCAAATCAGTATTTGCAGTTTGAATCAAGCTGGCAAAAACATGAAAACAATTATGGGCCTATTTTGAAAAAATCTACTGTTCTTTGTAGAAATGGGTATATATTTCTAGGGGAAGGTGGGTAGAGCAACCTTCTTTCTTTATAAGGAAACAGGATTTTGAAAGCTACGTTTTAATGGCCATCAATGTCACAGGTCAAAACAGCCAGGATCCAACACCAGGTCTGAGATCATCCGAAAGGGTAAATTACCCTTTCCCCTGTTGAAATTCACTCCTTCCCCTTCTGTTTTACCTTCCACTCCTCACCTGTTTCAGAACAGACAGAGGGCCATACGATGGACTCAGCTGCCCTTGCTGTGTCTGTGAGGGATCCCCTGTGGCACTTCTGGGGAGCAGGAGGTTCTGCCATTCCCTCCAGCCCCTGCCCACACAGCCCAGGGCAAATCCCACATCCCCAGCACAGCTCAGGCTGCCCATGTGAGCTGAGTATCAGAAATTACTTTTCCTTACCCAAGGAGGGGCCCCCACATCCCCTCGGAGCTGTTTTGGACTCTCGGAGCGCCATGTGCTCCGTCGACAAATAACCTGTGTTTTTTTAACTGGGTCATTATGAGCTGAGTCCTACCTCAGGCACGGGACGTGGGGAGGAAGTGGTGGGACCGGGAGCAGGAGGGGAGACAGCAGCAGCCTCAGACCCAGAGGACTGCGAGGAAGCAAAATATGGACAGCTGCCAGAAAAAATGCTGAGCCTTTTGGGAAAGCGTTCCGAGGTCTCGTGAAAAAGGCAGAGAACAAAGAGGTGAAGGAAGGCACTAATAATGCCAGACCTCCAGGAGAGCCCTCGGCCATGTGCAGGTAGCTCCAATCCGTGTGGCCAGGTGGCACATTCCCATCCTGCTCTGTAATCCCACCTTTGATGAGGTTGTCTGTGGACATTGAGGCCAGAGCCTCTGGGCTTCTGTAGTCCAGGGTCAGGAAGCATAACAAAAATGAATGGGAAAAAATGGGGGAAAAAAGCTTGAAAATAACAGCAACTATGTAAACTCTGTAAGTCTCCATATGTGGTCTAGCTTTTGGGGCTGGAAGGAGTATACTCAAAGGAATTTACGTGGCTGAAAGTCTGTGAGGTCTTGTCAATGCACAGTGTTGTGTTAGAGAGTATCTGGGGATATTCCTGGATGTGTTTCCTCCCAGGCTCATCTCCTTGAGTTTATGGCCCTCTGACTTGTTTATTAAATTTTATTTTTGGGGTTCAAATCATTGTGAAGACTCATTACGGGGAAAAGAAAATGCCCATCTCGGCTTCTGCTTACTTAAAACCAATACAAAAAAAGCTCATATTTTCAATCCTTGATTTCTCTAGAATGTTAGTGTAATAAGTCCCTCTTTTGTTCCACAAGTGGGTACATTCAACGTGGGTTTGGAACCTGAAGTTCCAAAGCCTGCAGGCGGCACCCAAGAGCATGGAATATGACTTCTCCAAGCTTTCTGTGTTGCTTGGCCACATTCTGATCTCTGTCACCTTACAAGGCTTTGCTGAGTGCCAGAGACAAGGATGTGATTCTGTATTTTCATAAAATGAGGCTTCCCCCATGTACAGCTGAAAAAAACCAATGATATTTGCCACAGCTCCTTTCTCCCCAGGGCTGATAACTTCATTTTGTTGTTCAGTGGTCCATGGAAGGCTTTTTGGGTGCTGGTTTTTGGAGAGGATATGGTAATAGATAGTGCTCCCAACGAAGTGGGGAGCTGCAGAGCCTCACTGCATTGACAGGAGCAGAAATGACTCACAAACATACCAAAGCAAAATGGGCAGCTACAGGGATGCAGGAGTGGCACAGTAAATAGGATATCCTGCCAAAACGCAGTCTAAGTGGCCATTAATGGACATCTGAGTTTTGCTAAATAATTAATGTGTCTGTTGTGTTTTTTTCTTATAGATCTTTCAAGGAATTTAGTTTCTGTTCCTTTGCATTTAGTTTCTGTTCCCTGAAATGTTGCTTTTGAGCCTGTCTTCTCGAGCATTTATAGACATGGTCTGTAAGGCAGATTTCTAATAGCAGTTCCTGTCTGTTATGGTCAAAAACATTTAGCCGCAGGTGTGTAAGGAGGCAGATATCTCTCTTTGTTCTCCTGGTGCAGTTTGGAAACTGAGGTGTAACCAGCTAAAGTGGGATTGCCAAAGGCAAGCTATAGGTCTCTATAATGGGTAAGAACAAGCTTTGTCCTTTGACTAACACAAAGAAAAACATTAATGGAGCTCTAAAAGCTACTAAAATGAGCTGTCTGAATCCTAACCCTCCAGGGGTTCCAAATAATACTCTTTTGTCCAACTCCACCCATAAAAAATGTCTATTCTATTGTTGTCTGGACTGAAAATATCAGTATTTTGCACTGGCTTTGCAATCTCTGCTGACTCCCCCAGTGCAGAAATATCATAGAACCACAGAAAAGTTTGGGCTGGAAGGGACCTTAAAAATCATCTCCTTCCACCCACACCCCTGGGGCAGGGGCAGGGACACCTTCCACTATCCCAGGGTGCTCCAAGTGCCATCTGGCCTGGCCTTGGACACTTTCAGGGATCCAAGGGCAGCACAGCTTCTCTGGGCACCTGTGCTAGGGCTCCACCACCCTCACAGGGAACAATTCCTTCCTAATATCTCATCTAAACCTACTCTCTTTTGGTTCAAAGCCATTCCCTTTTGCCCTGTCACTACGAATATAATATAAACTACAGATATCATATAAACAATGGGAGGGAGAAATACTGATAAGAACTAGTCCCCTCCAAACATAACTTTTTATGTCCTTTTTCTGTTTTTCCTTTGTGTCTTTGTGGTTGGGCTGGCTCCCCCAGAGGGCTGGAATAGGCTCTGTTTCTTGTTTATCACAACCCCTGACTATCTGGGGAGTTTTGCCACCTTCATCCAAAATCCTGGCTGCTGGTGTGAGAAGGATGTCGACCGTAACACAGCAACTCTCATTCGTTTTATCACCAGCTCTTTTCCTTGAGTACCAATTGACTTTGGCTTCAGCTTGTAGCTCCTGAAGGAACGTAAATCAACACAATCATAGCGTCGGTGGCTGATTCCAACACAGCCCAGTGCTGGGGGAATCAGCAGGGCTGAGGTTTTGCGTTGGTCCTTGCTGAAGGTGCCAGATGTTCACCAACATCCACTGCAGAGGTGGGTGTGGATCAGGGAGTTTGGAGGCAGATTCAGGGTGCCGACCACTCCAGCCCTGAAAGGGTAGACAGGACACTGAGTGCTCTCCACTGCTCTTAAAAATAGCAGGTAAGTCACAAATGAAGGCATGAAGCTCCAAATGATGGTCAATTCCCTGAAAAAACCCAAACCTTTCACCGTATCCGCTTAGGACAAGGTGTTCTTCCTCTTTTGAAGCACAAAGGAAGGAAATGTATCTTCAGGAAATGTTTATTTTACCCACGGATTGTCTGAAGCAAGGTTTGACAATACCCGGAAAGAAAAAAGTCCCCATAAAATTAATATAAAAATAGGTGGGGTTATTGACAAAATGCATGATTTTTATGAGCTAGAGAGAAGAAAATGTGCTGTAATGCTCTGTGCCAGCGGCTAAAGTGCAACCGTGTGTCTGCAGTGCAGCTGATGTGTGACCCATGGACCCTCCTGACTGCAGGCCAGGTGACCCAGGCGACAGGTCCCTGTCCTTGTCCTCCCAACTCTTTGCACATCTTAACCCAGCCACTCAAAAAGAGAACCACTGAGATACTTTACAACATTAATATTTTACATGTCAGAAGTGAGATGCTGCTTAACACCTAACCCTGAGGGGTAATGTACCCCTCCAAATTAACCTTAATTTAACCCTCCAAATCTGTAGGAAGCTTCTTTCTTTCTTCAGACCCCACCAAATGTTAGACACATCTCTTCTGAACACTGAGGTTCAACTCCCCCTCCTTTTTTCCCCCACTTTTCTTTTTCCTAGCCATGGGGAGCGGTAGCAAAAGCCTTGAAGGCAGCTGGTCTCTAGAAAAGAACCCTATGAGGTTTAAAGCCTTGACTTAAAATGAAGGAGTTAAAAAGAAAATAGAAGAAATATTTAATTTAATTCTCTACAGCAGAGATCTGCCCAGTGCCCTCCTCACAGGCTTCCACAGAGACATCCCCTTGGTGGCTGCCTCATCCCAGGCTGGCGGATCCCTGCAATCTGCCGCAGACCTGTGACCTCCTGCTCCTCCAGGCTGGCTCCAGCGAGCCACGCTGGGGCTGAGCTGCCTGAAATAGGCATGGAGAGAGGCTTCCACAGAAACCTCTAAATGGGTTTTAATGTCTCCCTGCCGTAGGATTCCCGGAATTAATTTGTGTCTGGCTTTTGAAATCAGGGATGTTGTGTTGAAGAAGATGGATGCTCCTGAGAAGTATTGGAAAGAATGAAGGGCTGACAGGGGTGGTTTATGCAGCGAGCCTGGCCATGGATACAGAGTAGTAAATGTGGTTGGTTGATTGAGATCAGATTTTTTTTTTTATTTTTTCCACTGGCGACGCCCATGTAGTTTATTTATTTATTTTCCCCTTTCACTTCAAGGCACCTAACAACAACACTATATTTTATAAATCCCTGTGATTATAAATCTAGAAGGATGTCATTCTTGGTTTCCTCAGAGGCCAGGAGTCTATACCCACAGGAGACGGATGGGAGAAGTAGCCAGCAAACCTTCTATATTATTGCAGAGAATTGCAGGAACTGGTTTTGGTTTACACCGCATGGGGAACGCAGAGTCTGCACAGAGCATCTCCATTTACTGTTTCCTCTGCGAGCAGCCAAGGCAGGACTGCTGACACTCCCTCCACACTGCTCCCAGGCAGGGAATGATGCCCTGCAAAAGATGCAAAGCCATGGATCTGGCACTGTTTCTGCTCTCTTGCTTTCAGGATACAGCCTAAAAAAGGTTTAGAAGTGCTTCACACAACTGTACAAAGCCGGTGTGAAAGTCCAGACTGGTTCAGCTCCTTTCTCCACTTCCACTCTATGCCTCGTCCCAGCAGAATGGCTCCAAGAACTGCTGGAATAAAGCATGCCCTTGCTTTGTCTTGCAGGCAGCAGTGGCAGATGAGACTTTGAGTTCCATAAGGTGTGGGCAACAAATAGAGATTGTTGCTGCAGGATGAGTCCAGTTGTGCTGCAATGTTAGGAAGTGTTTTTCCAGTTTAGAAGATGATTTTTAAAAGTAGGGGATTTAGTTTACATTTTTTCGTGAGCTACAAGGTCACTTGTGGAGTGAGAGCTGGATTTAGCTTTAGAGTCATCTCTCAGCTTTGAAGAAAGGAAAAACAACAGTCATGTTTGATTTTGGAGCTTTGCTTCATCTTCGTGCTGCTTTGGTCATGGGGCTGCTTGTGGTGTTGTGGGGGCAGCCCCACAAGGTCTCTGGTCCTTCCCTCCTCTTCCTATCATTCACGTCCTCCCCAGCCCTACCGGAGTCAAATATAAACTTTCTTAAAATGAACACAAGATTCATTCCACTTGACCAAGCCTGACTTCCCAGAAAATAAACAGATAGAGCAGAGCCAGCCTGCCCCTTCTCCCGGAGCTGCCAGCATCCAGAGAGCTGGCGGGTGACCCTGAGCAGCTCTGGGCTTTTTGGAGTAGAGAACAGGGTGAAAAGGAGAGGGATCCCACCTAAAGGATTCCTGGGGTCTGCTGTAAAATAGCAATTTAAGTGTCTTAATTGTCACAGTTCTGGTTTCTTGTTTCAGTCTCAGGTGGACCCTGGATGGGTGGACATGGCTATTTCCCTGCCCTGGAAATGGAACCAAAGGTACCAGGTCAATAGGAACTATTAGTGCTATTGATAGAAGAGGTTTCTTCAGAGCCCAGAGCTTAAACCAATCCAAACACGGCAAAGGCCCTTTTATGATAATT
Organism: Origma solitaria; assembly: GCA_013397895.1. Taxonomy (NCBI): domain Eukaryota; kingdom Metazoa; phylum Chordata; class Aves; order Passeriformes; family Acanthizidae; genus Origma; species Origma solitaria. The sequence goes on along the minus strand of VZRL01001315.1, from coordinate 696,359 downwards.
TTTGCTGTTATCTTTTGTTTTCAAGGGGCAATGGTTTAAAGTAAAACAGAGAGATTTCGATTAAATGTTAGGAAACAATTCTCCCATGTGAGGGTGGTGAGGCCCTGGCACAGGTTGCCCAGAGAAGCTGTGGCTGCCCCTGGATCCCTGGAAGCGTCCAAGGCTGGTCTGGATGGGGTCTTGGATCAATCAGGATGACAGGATGACATCTCTGCCCATGTCAGGGGGCTGGAACTAGATTATGTTTAAGGTCCCTTCCAACCCAAACCATTTCTATAAAAGTGAAAAAAAAAACCCCAAGAAACCAAAAAGACCCCCATCATCACAAAAGCTCTGTATATTCATTAAAAAGATGACTAGAAAATACAGAAAATAATATGCTGAGTGGTTTTCCAGCCCAGTTTTCCCTTCAGAGTGGATTGACTTAGTTTCTGCCATGCAGAGGTCACCCAGTGCTGCACTGATTGGGGTGTGCCAGCACTGTGCCCTCTGCCCATGACAATGGACAAGTGAGTGGGCACTGGAAAGGCTTCAGTTCCTGCTCTCCAGGGCAGCTCTCCCAGACTCTGGACTTCCCCTGGCCGCTGTGCCAGGCCTCCTCTGCTGGGACACTCTCTCCTTCCGTGCCTCGTAGCTTCACAAGACAGTGAAGTTCTGCGGTGAAGCTGCCCTAAAACCACAGGACCAGCTGTGACCTTTTGGACTTGAAGTCCATGCTTTTTTTCTTACACTCCCAGCCATGCAGGTGTTATCCTGCAATTCCCTGGGTGCAGGTGATTCTCTCTTAAATAGCATGGGAAAGAAACAAGTGTAGACAAAATAATAAATACACCTGTATAGGCCTCCCTTTCCTTGCAGGCAGGAGATGTTTTGGGACCTAGGTCAGAGTTATCTGATATGTCCCGGATCCCCTCTCCCAGGACTCATCACCTTCTCTAACTGATGATGTTTATCTGCCTTTCTTTTCCCAGGACAGGTATCTTTGATCTCATCTGGTCTCCCTGTTTAACACTCTTGCAATGAAAGCATGAGCTTCTGATCCTCTCTAATCCCAAAACATCCTGTGTGATTGTTTGAGTCTCTCAACTTTCTTCATCCACCAACAATACCTGAAGTTATTTAAAAACGAACAAAACAAAAAAACGGAAAAAAAAACAACCCGCCAAAAAAACAATAACCAAGAAAAATAAGTGGGAGAGCCTTTACACTGCAGCAAACCTGGTCTTTATGGAAAAAAAAAATCTTGAACTGCAATGTTCCCTCCTGAGGGCTGACTGCAGAAGGCAGCAGTAGCCACGGTGCAAACTCAAACACCTTCCTCTGTGGGTTTGCTTTACCTATGCTGACATTTACAGGCAATCCTAACGACGACAAGTATAGTTAATGAGGATTAGACAACACTTCTGCAAATTACTTATGTACTGCTAAGGATAACATTCAAAGTTTAAAAATAAAGATCCAGGGAAAAGGTTTATTTTCATGTTAGGTTTCAATTTGCTACTATTTTTTTTTATTTACTATCTGCTGTTTTCCTCTATAAGCATTATCTATTCAAGACATAACAGATTAAAGCTAATTGTTAGGCCCCTCTGTTTTCCCTTCTTACTGTTTTATCTCCTAAGCAACTTTATTTGGTACAAGACAAATAATCTGAATTCCTGAAGTCAGAAATAAGGAGTGGGAGTCCGGGAAACTGGCTGCTGATCTAATGCAGTTTTTGCAAGTGTGGTTTTGGTCAGAAACTCTAAATATGGCACCGTGTTACTGTACACACGGTGACTGCACCCTGTGTGTCAGGGGCTGAGTCACAGCGCTGTAGTTTACTGACAAAAACATGTTGTACTACTCTCGGTAGTGAGAAGTCAACAGAGCTGGGAGTGAAAGTGTTCCATTTGTTGCAGGGTCACCAGCTGAATCATGGAATCATGGAAAGCTTTGGGTTGGAAGGGATCTTAAAAATCATCTCTTTGCACCCCCTGCCATGGGCAGGAACATCTTCCACTAGATCAGGTTGCTTAGAATGGGTTTGGTGCCTGCCCAGGTTTTGCTGGCGGTGAGAGGGGTGGGAGCAGCAGAAGGGACATCGTTTGGCACGTGGAGGTCAAGATGTTGGTTTGTGTGGGATAAAGATGCTGTGGAGGAGGGATCACTTCCTGGCACCCTCTGTGGGGAGCACAGTCAGGAGAGCTGTGATGCCCAAGGCCATGATGCTCCTTCTCTGAAAGTGCTGGAAAAGTTTTCTTTCCAGCACCCTGCAGATCACAAGTGTCTTTCCAAGCCTTCATGCTGTGCAACAGAGTTGTCTCCCTGTGGCTCTCTCTCCTCCCACTGCAGGACAGGCTCCTTCCACCAGCAAACAAACCAGCAACAGTTCGATTTTTTCAACTTCTGAACTGGCTTGATCTGAGTGTTAATGATAGAATTTACATTACTAGAATTTTTTTTTCTTTTAACAAAGCCCCCTTTTTAAAAATCTTTTCAATAATTAGTATCCACTTCTTCATGTACCAACAATACCTGATGTTATTTAAAAAAAAAAACCACCAAAAAACCCAACAACTGAGAGCTCAGCTAGCATTCCCATACTGTCCACATTCATCGTAACCTTTGGTATTGACTGACTCATGCAGTATGCATCTGCAAGAGTTATTAATGGAAAGTATTAAAGAAATTTAGTTCAATATTTGGTAAATAGGAGGTGTCTTTGTGCTTGAATTCGTGCTTCAAATGTCTTTGTTTGTGTTATTTATATTAATATATTTCATGGGCTGCTTAATAATAGCAGCAATTAAGATAATAACAATAAATACTAGCAATACTGAGCTCTTCTGCTTTTCATCTAAGGAGGTCAAGACTCAAGGGTGTACCTCTGGGGCTGGTATAATGCAGATCTGATCTCCTCCTGCTATTTCTTTTTGTGGAAAGTTAGGAGTGTCATGTGAAGATCAGATCGCCTGTATTTTGGCCTCTGGAATGTCTCTTAGGCATTATAAATGCCAGTAAGAAACAAAATTGGAAAGAAAACAAACACCAGGACATTGAAAAATATAACCACAAATACTGACCTATTCGGGATTTTTTTTCTGATTTAGCAGAATGTTATTAATACTGTAATTAAAGCTATTTTGTAGCCTGGGGACTTGAGAACCTGGCTCTTATTAGAGCTGGATCCATAGCGTGTGGTGAAAAAAACCAAGAGGAGATGGCCCAAAGGAGAACACAAGAGGGCACAGTGGCACCTGTGGTGCACTTTTTGTCTCTGGCTTTTTGCATTGTGGAGGGCAGGGTGAATTCAGAGCTCTATTTACATGACATAAATAATTACGGTAACAGTGTTCATTAGTGGGAACAGTAAAAATTTAATTTTGTCAACTTGAAGTGGATTATTTACTAGAATTATTTTTTTTGTGGGTCAAAGATAAATGTGATGACTGTGTCATATAAGGTCAATATGGCAATAAGCCCCACTGCAAGTTGGACAGAATTAATGTGGGCAGCCAGTAAGAAAGTACTGATTGTATTAAATAAGGTACAAAATGCACATTCCAGGCAGGTGTTTCTGCACTTTCCTCATCAATTCCACTGTTCTTGTACCGTACTGTGCTGATGGAAACCCATTCTGTGATTTCAGAAACAAAGGACGCTGATGCTGCTTTTCATTTTCTGCCCAAGGAGAATAAATGTTTGTGCAAACCTTTTTTCATGTGGCTGCCCAGAAATGACCCAAGTGGAGCCAAGAAGCTGAATATTAAGGAACCTCCCCCTGGGGATGCTGCTGAAATGAGAGGTCAGTGGCAAAAATTTTCTTCTGAAAGAGTTAATGGTGTAAGTAGATATTTGTAAGAAAGCGACACAGAAATAAGCAGGACCCTATCTCAGATGTTAAGTTGAAGTTCAGAGATCACAATTGTCCTTAGATGTCTTGTGCAGGACGCTCCATGGGGCAAACAGCCTCTCTGTGCCATGATCACCTGCATGAGTGGTATTTTGTGGAGCGAGAGCTGGGGGAGTAAGTCCAGCAAAGGGCTGCAAACAGCCTTTTTTGGGGTTGTTCAGTCATGGTTCTGGTGTTCATAGGAGGTTACAGCCTGGCTTTTACTATGGCAATTGTGGTTGAAACCTCGGAAGGCTGTAATCCATGACATGACATTTCACAGTTAAAAATGAACATCCACTTTCTTTTTTTTTCAAAGAAGCCCTCATCTTCAGGTCTCCCATACATACTATTTGCAAACACAACTTCTCCTGCCCAAACCTCCTTCTGGGGGTTCCTCTCCCTCCCAGGGGTCAATCAATCCGGTGCTGTACGTGGAGCCGCGGAAGGAAGATGTGATACCGCAGCGCACGCAAGAAAGTACAGAAACAAGATCATTAACATCTTAATATCCTGCCCTGACATCTCACAAATTATTTTAGACTTCATAGCCAATGTAAACAGGTTTGTTTTCAACTCCCCTAATTGCCTGCTAATTGAGAGCAGATGCAGGCCTTAACTTTCGGTAGATAAAGAGCAGCCTCTTCTCTTGGGCTTCGCATCTATCATGAGGTCTCTGATGTGTGCTCTGAGCTTCCCTGGTTAGTGATGCCGAGGCAGAGGGGGATTGGAACGGCTCCTCTCGCCTGAACCTCAGCGAGACAGGAGGGAAGGCAGAGCTGTGGGACTCATCAGTAACATCATCATCATTATTGTTTCATTTCGTACTCCAGTGCACTTTCTGCAACAGCGCAGGTCTCCTTCTGGGGGGGAGTTCTCCGAATTATAGATGGGCTTCTCGTTACGATAGAAATCACTGGGTTTATGAAAAATGCATTGCTGTCATATTCCATTATCTACTTCCTCCCATGCTGCAATCCTGTAGCTTGCAAGTCATTAGATTCTTTTTCAGAGTTCCTTTGAAATAATCCTTTCAAAAAACACTATTCATTGGGTATGACCCCGGAGAGATACTGTCTGGTACTAAAGCTCTCTTTTAGTTCTGCGAGGGAGACCTGTAACAACAAGATAAGTGCATGTATATTCCAAGTAATGTCTGGAGTTTGCTGCCTCCCATTAAATGCAATAGGAGCTTGCAGTTCAAATGGTAGAATTTTGCTTTGTAAATGTAGGAGAAAATGGAGTTTAGATATATAGATAAATTTGCATTTGGTAGTGATTTAATGTTCCATGGTCTGTTTTAGCTCCAACTTAAATATTACATTAAAACCATCAATAAAAAAAAAAAAAAAAAAAAAAANNNNAAAAAAAAAAAGAAAGGACAAAAAAAAGAAAAATGTGCTAACTGCTGGGTTCAGAAGGAGTGGATGTGATTTTGTTCTTGCTGTCAGTGTGGCAGTGAGCTGCCTTTTACCTTCTCCTCTTCATTTAGCAAGTCAGCAGCAGCAGTTAAATGATAGCCCTCCGGTCTTTCTTCAGGACTGTTTTTGCAAATGAAAGCAGGAACTTCAAATCCTTGTGCTTTTCATATCACTTACAAGGTGTTTTGTGAATTTTAACATTTTTGCATCTGTCTGTGAAACAGTGGAGGGGATGCAAGTGTTTCAGAGTGAGAAGTGCCCTTTGTGCAGGGAGGCTGCATGGCTTTGTACCACTGGGTTCAGGAGGTCATAAAGGGATGTTGAAGAGAAAAAAAACAGCCAAAAATGAAAACGTTTGGTGGCTTGTGAATAATAAATGGGTTGGGAAAAAAAAGAAAGAGTTCACATCTAACTGGTGTCTTTCAGAAATACCTAAAGCACCTCATGTCTGGATTATGAAATATTATTCAGTCCCAGAACCACACACTGTCCAGGTTTTCACTGTGATTTCTCCATGAAGCACTTTTTCTCTCCCAGGGCTGGCTCCAGGCCTCCCTGTGAACATGGAGTCACCCCTGCTCACGTTATCCCTCTCTGGAAAATTGCCACAAACCTTGCAGAATCCAGTCCTGATCTACCAGCAATGTGAGGGGTTTAATAGGAGGGCAGGGGGCTTGCAGTCAGTAGCACAAGGCATAACAGACTAGAGCAGTGGTCCATTAAATCAGCGTGCTGGGGCCCAGGCATTTACAGTCACACAGTCAGATGTTTCCAGTAATTATTTCCCTATAGCATTTTTATTAGGTGCTCCATAAATAATATTCACTGCTAGGCTCTTCTCATGGTCTTTTCCAAAAAAAAAAAAAAAAAGAAAAAGAAAAAAAAGAAAAAGAAAAAAGCAAGGTGGGAGAGAAAAGAAAGAGAATTAACTTTAATTTCAGCTGGATTTTGAGGTAGTTTTGTCTTTGAGCCCTATTGGAGCAGATAAGAACCTGGAAAATGTGGGCAAATTAGTTCCTCACTGAGCAAACATTGTGGCCTAGAACAATCGTTGGAACAGCTTAATGCAAGAATCACAGAACCATAATTGAATCACAGAATGGTTTGGCTTGGGAGAGACCTTAAAACTCATCTTGTTCCACCCCTTGCCATGGGCAGGGACATCTTCCACTATCCCAGGCTACTCCAAGCCTTGTTTAAACTGGACTTGAGCTGTTCCAGGGATGGAGCAGCCACAGCTTCTCTGGGCACCTGTGCCAGGGCCTCCCCACCCTCACAGGGAGCAATTTCTTCCTGCTATCCAATATAAACCTGCTCTCAGTCTGAAGCCATTCCCCCTTGTCCTGCACAGCCTTGTAAATGTCCCACTGGCAAGTTTCTAATTCAGATTTAGATTTGTCTTCTTGTTATGAATCTCATGCAGACCTGGGATTGACAAGCAAGTTAGTGCTGGGGTTGAGATCTTTTTCCTTTGTCCTGTCTATTTGGTAGTATTTAAGTAGTTCAAATCCAGGATCATCACACCAATGAATGGCAGTGCCCTCTCCTGTGTGGAAGAACCTCCCAAAACTCAGCACTGTTGCTGTGTGTTTAATCTGCTCTTACACAGATTGCCAAGCACTGGCTTTTCAATGCAGGCTACTGTGCAAAGGCTTTTTCCAGGAAATATCACTGCCTTGTCTCAGTTATAGCATTAACGTTAAGCAATACAGCTTCTTTCCTGGCACCAGCACTTGTGTTTTGTGAAGGGCTTTTACTCAGGTATTTAATTTTCACCATCAATTTTCTATTCAAAGTAAGATTCCTCAAACAAACTCAAGGATCTGTGGACTTATTTTTATACTTCCTGGACTGCAATATTGCAACCAACCCCGAGCAGAATTCCGAGGAGCAACAGTAAAAGGAAGTGGAGTAAATAATCATGGTTCAGGTTTGCTACAAGGGTCACAAACACTTCCACGTGTGTGTGCAAAACCTCTAAGCAGCAGGAGGTGGGTATTTATATAGATCAACCCACAGGTTGAATACTTTTTTTTTAAGCTAAAAAGCTGAGTCAGGGGAGGTTTGGGTTGGATATCAGGAAAGAAATTTTCATGCAGAGGGTGAGCACTGGAACAGGCTCCCCAGGGCAGTGGTCACAGCACGAAGCCTGTCTGAGATCAAAGAGAGTTTGGATGCTCTCAGGCACAGGGTGAGATTCTTGGGGTGTCCTGTGCAGGGCCAGGAGTTGGACTCAATGATCCTGATGGGTTTCTTCCAACTATTCTATGATTCTATGACAAGTGTGGATGTGTGCACAGGGAGCACAGAAATTGCTAAGAGTTGGGCAGTATACAGAGCTTCAAACAAAGAGGGTGGGTTTGCTTGTAGAAACTCTCAGCGCCTGCCCAGCTCAGGTGGCCTTGTTCCCTGTTCTCCAGCCGTGCTCAGGAGGGCTCAGTGGCTCATGGCTGTCCCAAAGGAATGGGGTGTTTCCATGCAGCTCATTGGCAGTGGGCTGGAGGTGTCTCAGCAGCCCTGGCTGGTGGCTGAGACGTGTGGTAAAGACATTGGACCCAAGGCTAGTGTCAGACCTAACAGAACTCTTCAGCCCTGGCTACAAGAGCCAGGTGAGGGAGCTTCAGCAGCTCTAAAAGATGCTCTGCGCTTGGCCATGGCTGTAGCAATGTCAGGGATGTCCTGGCAGGAGGAAGAGGTGAATCTTCTGCTCCTCAGAAAATCTCAGCTCCAGATCACTTCTCAGTTCCTTTTGTTCTTTGTTTCATTTCTGGACTGGGGAAGTTGCAGCCTGAAATTAGATAAGAACCCATTCAATATAAATGTATGTATCTATTTTGTGCTATAGGAGGACTCAGTTCAGTGAGCCCAGGCCATTGGTGTTTTATAATTTCCTCTTGCTCCAGCAGGTAAGGGATTAACCCATTGTTATTCCTCTCTAAAGGAACAGAGAAAAATATATACTCTGCAAAGACCATGATTTTTTTAAAAAAAATCCATTCGGTTTTTAAAGAAATATTTTATTGGAACCATAAGGTTTCTTTTTTTTGAGAGAGAAAATTTGAAATCCGGAGTTTATTTTTCCTTCAGTGTCTCTCCTAAGAACCAACAGGAATTGAGATATTTTTTTCTTCTCTCTTGTGTTTGTGCCTACTTATTAAACACACATGTGGCCTGGATTCCTTGCGTAGGTGCAAAGAGGTTTGGAAAAAAAGAAAAAGTAAAAAAGGTGCAACCCAGTCCATTGACCTGTCTCTTTGCCCTTAGGACTCTTTCGAACAGCTGTGAGAAAAAGAAAAGGGTGGGGGAGAGGTAAAAAAAAAGAGGCAGTTTAACAAGCCAAATCCAGATGTTCATTTCATACACACACCCTGAACAGCTTTTGCATGGTTTATTTCGTTTTCTGAAACCATTTTTCACCAGCCTGTTTTCTCAGCTGGGAAACTTCTGGTGTAGTGTTTTCAAAAAAATATTGCATTTGGCATTACAAGAAAACAGAGCCTTTAAGACATTAAAAGGACAATATCCTTGTTTGACTTGGCCCAGGGAAGCAGGGCTATAGGAATTTTAGATTTTTGTACCACCCAAAGAATAGGTAAAAGAAATTTTCCACTCTTAAACTCAGTTTACATGGGAATTTGAGAGTTGATTTAGTTTGATTTTTTTCTCTTTAGAGACTTCTCTGTGGACTTTGCGTTGGTGTAGATAGACTTTATTAGTGTGAAGGAATAAACAAAATGATAGCAATTTGTTTGATTTTAGATCATGATGTACCATGGTTCAGAACTCAAACTGATGTCGAATGAACTCTCTTTTGTTTTGTGTTATTTTCACCAATATCCACATAAGGCAGACAGACAAATCTGAAATTGCTTTTTACTGGCACAACTGCTTTTTTTTTTTTTACCATTTATATCAACCCTGTGAACAGCCCTGATTGCAGGGGGGATGGTGGCAGAACAGGGTCTACACTGAGTTTAGAGGTGCCCAAAGACTGGGGGGCAATGAGTGAAATCAGGGAAGATCAAGTGCAAACCACACCTATGCTTCTCTCACCTTGGTAATCAGGGGATATATTGCTCTTCAGAATGCTCAGTGTAAAACCCCAACTCCACTGAAGCCAGTGGATGATTTGCAGTTTGATGTCCTCCAAAATTTAGGTAAAGAAAACCTACATATGTTCAACCCATGAGCTCCTACAAGTTCCATTCACTATTACTTATTGTTTTAGAGAGAGACTTGATACAAAGTCCTCTATGTAAAGGAAGGTCTCTCTCTAACTTTGCAACAACTTTAAGCAATGCTTTGGTGACCCTTTTGGTCACCTTTAATTAAAACATTGAAGATATTCTTATCAGAATTGTCACCACCCTGTACAGATCTCAGAACCCACTGCCTATGACAAAAAGCAGGTGATAAGAATTGTGAGAATTTCAAGACATGTTTTGTGGTTAAATTAAATAGACAATGAAAAAAACCAAGGTATTGAACAATCGTGATTTATAAAACTGCAACATTATTTTAAGAAGTAAATAGAAATTCTTAGAGCATTAAAATGTCTCACACCATGTTTCCCTTTCAATTTGCTACTGCTAAATAAGGACAAGACATCAGGTGTCTCTTGCACACAGAGCATGGCAGGGTTTGGGGATGTGTGCATGTCTGTGTACACACAGGTGTGTGCATCCTTCAGCCTTTCAGCACCTGGTGATGGCAATTTTGGCATTTTGCTGTCAGAACACCACCAAATGGGCTATAAATACTTGGTCCTTGAAATAATATTCACTTCATGCAGAACTAAAAAAAAAAAAAAAAAAAATTCAACAAAAATTTAATTAAGACTTAAAATTCATTAGGCAGTTCATTTGTCCGGTACAGCACTAGAGTGGAAAGCTGCTGAGCAGTCCTAGTAAGTTCTACAGAGCAAACTCGGGGTCTTTTTAAAGCCACTGACTTGGTACACAGATTGAATAATCCTGGAGAAAACATGTATTGTCTGTCTGTTTCAGGAGACAGGAAATTTGTGATGTGAAACAGTGCCCTGATGTAGTTTTCCCTGCTCCTCTGTATCTGGAGTATGCAGTACAAAAACCTGTGTCTGTGTTTCTGTGCTTATGTACATGCATATTTACATGTACGTTATTAGACATATCTATAAAAAAGCTAATTACTTGATTAAAAAGGACAGTCTGTTTGTGTGAATATCAAGCCTAGAACCCAGGCACCTTCACATCTGACTTTGTGTAATTAGACCTCCTAATATCTAATATCAGAGATAGAGAAGTCCAGAAACTTCTGCAGAGATATTGTCAAGACTCTGGAATTATTCTGTCAGCCTATGCATATACAATGAACTTAGAAAATGTCATTTTAGAGGTATCAGGCTATGAATTTATACAAATACCATAATCTACATCTCGTCTAGAAGGATGGCACCATGGAAGTGATGTCAAGGCTACATCCTGTGCTTGCACAGCATGTGGAGCCTCAGCCTGTGCATGGAGCAGTTTATGGAGTGCTCTAAGACAAGTCCATAAAGATGATTCAGGAACTGACAAGAAAATGAGAAGGTAATGTTGCTGAATGCGGAAATTTGGGATAACACTGCCCTGTGCTGTCAGCCTGGGTCCCTCCAGCCATGAAAAGGGATAAGAGTAAGTCTGGTGAAGTGGGAGGGCTCTTATCTCTTTCTGTCTTTCAGCAAAACAATGACCCAGGCCACATGGCCTCCCAAAAATGCCTTCTTTGTTTAGCCAAAAATTACACCCGGTAAACATTTCCAATCACAGCACAGAAATGATTGCATTTGCTATGACAACCTTCCACAGACTTTGGTTCAGTAGTCTGCTCAGAGAGGGGCTAACACCTGCACTGGGAACACAATTTTCCATGGTGAGGAATCCCAGCAGTGCTGTCTGGGATCTCATTTGGTGCCCCACAACACGGGACAAGCTCAGCGCTGCTCCCTGCAATTCCATCTCCCTTGAGTTTCTCTGCAGCTTCAAACCAAGTTTGCCTAATATTTTACAAAGTACGGGGAAATATTTCCTGTTAAAATGATCAAGGGGAAATCATGATATTCCTCTTTGTCTCTCCTTGATAAATTCACTTTGATACCTCTAATTGTCACTGCAGGAAAGTTGCATGTCATTCTTAGTTGTCATCTCTAAAGACTGTGAGAAGAAATGCATTGTGTTTTGAGGGAGTTTTTTGCCAATATTGTTGCACTGTTTTCTGGAGACCTCTTTGTCATAGATGGTGATGATGGTGATGCTCACAGGGAATTAAAAACCCAGCCGTGAAGGTACAAAGGGCAGGTGGCAGACTCTTATTTCCAGCAAAGTTTTTTGTGGTTTGTAGGTAGGAGTGAAAGAAAAAGTTTTCGTTTAGAGGAGGACATCAGGGTTGAGGTAGGAGATGGGGATTTCGGAAGGTGATTGTCTATATCAATGCAAAAATTATAATTGGTACTCTCAGAATCATGGACTAGTTCAGATTGAAACTGGCATTTGTAGATCAACTTGCCCCTGCTTAAAAGAGGGCCAACTTCAAAGGTAGCTAAGGTTTCTCAGGGCCATGTTCTGTCAAGTTTAAAAAATCTGCAAGGTTAGGTGTTTTACCATCTTTTTGTGCAACCTGTTCCAGAACTTAACTGTCCTCCTTTCAATTTATTTTTTAATGAAGTAGGAATTTGTCTTGTTGCAACTTGTGATCATTGCCTTTCATCCTTTCACTGTATCTGAGAAAAGTTGGACTCAGTCTCCTGTGTAGCCATCTATCAGTAGTAGAAGGCACCAGTTAAAGACCCTTCTTCAACTTTTAGATTTTTCAGGCTGAACAAATTCACCTCCCTCATTTTTTCCTCATGTGTTTTTTTTCTATCTTGATAGTCTGCTGCTGGACTGAATTTAATTTGTTGATGTTGTTCTAGCACTGTGAGCAGGGAAAACTGGGTTTCAGTTGTGGCTAATACTTTGTATTAATTGTCTACTCTGTTGACATCAAGATGCTCAAGCCTTGGCCATAACAGTAATATAATGACTCTCATTCAAATGTTGGGAATATTAGGAAGTACTTGCTTGGAAGAGCTTCTCTCCTTACACCCTGTGCCCAGGTCATCCTGCCCCATTCCTCTGGCTCTCTGTGATAACAATACAGTTAATTGCCTTTTTTCTCATGGCAGAACTGACTGGTTTGTCCTGGAGATGCTGAGTTTGTTTTCTGCTTTCACTCCTATGGACTTTTACAAAGGAATCAGAAACATCCAGGAAAAAAAGCAGAAGGAGCAGAAAGCCCTCAATTTCTTCTTCTATGAATAATTTAGTGCCAAGTTAACTGAAACGTTTGAAAAAGAGATTTTTTGGTGCCCAGCTTCATTAAACCCTCTATCCCCAAATGGATTCTCTATCAGCGTCAGCATCCAACACTTCATCCTGTCCCAAGGCCTTGTGGAAATAAAATGCAGAGGAAGGGAGAGGCAAAGCAGATTATTGTTGCCATTAGGCATGTCTGTGTGTGTGCACATGTGCTCTATAAACTTTCAGTGAGGACAGGATCTGTATGGAAAGAAGGAACGAAGCCCCAAACCATATAAACCTTCCAAAGCATGCGTTCCTTCGAGGGTGGGCCACACTCCTAAAGAGCGTTGTGCCACACTCCAACCCTCCTTTCTCCGGAGCACGAGGCTTAACCAGAGGATTCTGCTCTCATCCACTGAGCCTTTACCATAGTGAGTGGGACCCCCTTCTCTTGGCAGAGATTTCTGTCAGCGATCTGTCTTCTGCAGCTATTTCCGTGGGAAGGCCCTCCATCTGCTGCTTGGCAGGGAAGAGAACTTTCCTCTCAAATGTTTTCTCTCTCTCTCGCTCACCCTGTTTAAGGTATACCCTTTGGAAATCTCCAACTTCCAAGATTTATTTTTTCACAGGGTACATACTTTGTTTTACGTGGTCTGGCTTTCTTTTCTTCTCACAAAACGCCACCCCCGTGCCCTGCTTATCCTGGCAGAGGGAGAAAAATGCTGTTTGCTTTAGCATTACCTTGGGTCTCAGTATGCAACAGGTCAAAAGATGTGACAAGTACACATGCTAATCCCTTATCCTTTCAGCTAATAGAATAACACAGATGGGAAAGTTTACATTGGGATCTGACATTCACCCCGAGCTGCAGTTAAAAAGGAGATGGGGTTGGACATTACATTTCAGATCAGGGGAGTTACTGCACAAACTCACCTTCTCACTCAGCATCAGGTTGCTCCTGTTATCCTAAACCCCGTTTGCTCTGCTAAGAATGTCCCCCTTCCCCTTCTCCTCTCCTTTCCAGAGTAGTTTGTAGAATTGGCTGAGTCTGGGAAAGCTTTTGCAGAATAAAATATTCCCCAAGAATCAGTGATGTTCAAGTGAAAAAATGTCAACATTTTCCACTGAAACACCACCATTGGTGACTTTTTAAACATTTGGCATTTCTGAGCGTTGAAATATCACATAAGAAAATCATTCCCACCAGATACCAACCAGATAGCTTCTTAGAAATATTAAACTGATTTCAATAAAATTCCATATTGCCAGTTTTGTCATGTCTAATCATACTGTTTATATTTCATTTGGTTCTGTTTTCTGTTTCTTTGAAACCTCCAGAATATATCCTCTGACATTCTGCGTGACACAGCCCACTTGTAAATTTGCTTGCCTGAAGATTTACCACTCTATGTTATTCCTGCAGGGAGCACACAGAAGAGTAAAACCTAGGATTATGCCTCAGAGGGGAAAAGCTGCAGCGATGACTGACTTAAAGGGGTGGTCCACATCACCCCAAACACCACATCCTTGCCACCAGGTATGTACCATTTCACAGTGTCTTTCATGAGAACCTTCCACCAGCTCCCATGATCCCTCAAGACCAAGATTCTGATTACTGGGAACTCTTTACCATTAAGATTTTGAGAGTATCTCTGTAATGAGAAGAATATCTAGGATATACTCTTAGATACATGTGGGCCTCAGAGTATAAATGTGAAGAAATTGTACTTTCTACAATTTTTAAAAAAAAAATCTTAATTCTATAAACAAAGATCTATGTTAATTAATGAAAAAAATATTAGAAATCCAATCAAAACCACACTTTTAACTTAAAAAGGCACATGTATGTACTGAATTTACTAGCAATGAAAATATTCCATTTTATTAGAAACTGCACCTATATGGTTTACCATGAATACATTGTTCATGGAAAACACTCAGTGACCTGCTTTCTGATTAGAGAACTAACATTTGGGTTTGACAATCACTGCCTGCCTGTTTCATCTGGTTTCTTTGAAAATGTGCAGTTTCAGAACTGCTTTTTCACGTTGCGTTTTACACTTCTCCATAAATTTCACGGCAGAGAGGGCGTGTACCTCTCTCAGCCTGGTACCTTCCGATAACTGTGATAACTCACTAATGATTCAGAAATCAAGATCTCAAATCCAAAATTCAAGATCTTCCTCTTCCACTTGGCAACAGCTCTGAGGTTCAATCACAGACCATGCAGAGGAGAGCAAACAGCAAGCTCAGGTTGAAGAAACTCAAAGCCTCAAATTTTGGTGAAAGGTCCATGTAGGTCAACGGAGAAGTGTTTTCCAACAGTGAGTATGAGGAAGACTAGCTTAAACTAGAGGCTTGTGTTTTAGAGAGTTGGTTGAGGTGAGAGAGATCCCAGAGTCGGGGCTGGTCTGCAGAGTGGTGGACAAGGTTCAGGACACCTCAGCTTGGGCAGTTTGCTGAGATTTTAGTGCTGATCTTCCTTTCTGCTGATGTTTGAAATGGGCACTTCCAGGGAAGCTGTGTGTCCCACAGAAGCTCTGATCTGATTTTGGAGGTGCCATTTTCCTCCTTTGTAGAAAACACTGAAGCAGCAACTTACTGATTACCTGCGTTTCACTAAATGTGGGTCAGGTCACTTTTCCTGCACAGGGACCAGCATTCCTATTGTCTCTGCTGGATGTCCAGGCTCCTTATTTGGGGCAAGGTACCTAAATGCTTTTGTCATCCTGACCTT
Source organism: Origma solitaria (assembly GCA_013397895.1). Classification (NCBI taxonomy): domain Eukaryota; kingdom Metazoa; phylum Chordata; class Aves; order Passeriformes; family Acanthizidae; genus Origma; species Origma solitaria. Next base: position 681,032 of record VZRL01001315.1, on the reverse strand, counting down.
TACTCTGTTGTAATTTCACTTCTGACTTCTTGACAAAGACCTCTCACAAGGGAGAGAAATTAGTGCCCATCACAAGGAAAGCTTTTGCAACATGGGTGACTGCCCACAAAAGACACAATTGAGACCACCAACTGCTTTATTTGTTTTTCTTCCAATCTCTGCCGATTGAGAAGCTCATGAGACACATCTCGTTTCCCTGGAGGTCCCCAGGGAAGCAGTGGTCAGACAGTCCTTTTCCAGCCTGCTTTGGGCAATGCTGGTGGTACAGGCAACTCACAGGTTATTGAATTCTGCCTCATCAAGGCTTGATTCAATGCTACTGGCAGCTTACTTCAGCCACCAAACTCTTATTATTTAATGGTCAACACTTTAATTCACTGCTATTCAGAGTCTGATTTGGACAAGTTACATAGAGAAAAATGGTTTAGTGTCCTGAACTACAGATTGTGAAATACTAAACAAAAATCTCCAATAATGAGGCTGGTGCTAGAGAGGTTCCATTGTGGGTGGGAGCCACTGTCCTGGCCTTTTTGAAAATAACCCCCTGCTCACTGCAGTGCCAGGTGAAGGCTCTCAGATCTATATCTATCTGCAGACTTAAATTAAAAAAAATCAGATATCATTGGATTTTCCTTCACTGAGTTATCATAAAAGCATAGAATCCTAAAATACCCTGAGTTGGAAGGGACACACAAGGACCATCAATGTCCAGCTCCTGGCCCTGCACAGGACAGCCCCAAGGATCCCACCCTGTGCCTGAGAGTGTTGTGTGTTATGCCCACAGGTATTGTCCAGTGCAATTGGTAACATCTAAACTGCATCATCCTTTTGCTAATTTGAGCAGGAATTTTGGTATCCCTTCAAATCTCTCTCTTCCCTGCTTCCTCCAGTTTGAGGGAGGCCAGTAATTTGCTGGTGGCTGTTTAACCTCAGGAGGCCTTTTTGCTTTCCTGTCTCCTACCCCACACAGCCTGAGATGCTCTTGCCAGCAAGCTGAGCTGAGGCTTGCCTCATTTCCTCCCCTGTAATTCCACCCTTGGATGAGAAAGGCACTGAATAGATTAAATTTACCTCTTCCTCTGTGGCTGGACTATCAGTGCTTCCTGTGTATGGGAACAGACCAAGTCACAGTGAGTTCTAGGACTAATTCAGGTAGAGACAGAGCCTTCACTTTAACTGGACTTTGCATATGAATATCTCAAAGAATTAAAAATTTATGGTTCTGCTGTGTAAATAAAATATGTCAACACATCCATTTTATAAAATTATCTGTGCTATACTTAGGACTTGCCTCTACTGATTTAATTTGGAGCATTTCCACCAACTTCAGTTTGAGCTGGATTATCTTAGAAATAATTTTTGACAGTGTCATTTGTAGTTCTTTGTTGGCTTCTTTAATTCAACCTATTTTCATATAAGAAAGATCTTTGCTTCCTAACACAGGAGGTAAAACATAGGCCTGATCTGTGTAACCTCACAAGCCAGAAACTGTTAAAAGATCATGTCCACTACAAGTTGTAAAATCTTTTTTTATAAAAATGTCTCAATTATCCGGAAGAGGTGTTTTCATGATGAGCCTAAGGCACAGCATGAATGCAGTTTCATGTAAAGCATACAATTAAATACATGTGTGTGTAGATTATAAAACTGTTTGGGAAAAACAGCTCAAAGATAAACACCTGATGAGTTATTTGTCTGGTAAGATAGCCTATGTTTATTCTCATTCCAGAGATCCTGTGTCTGATCAAACCAGATTTAAAACAAAACATTCAAAATATAGGTTATTTTTGGACCAAGAGAATAAAGTTTTCCCCTGCCATGATGCCTGCAAAGGGAGCTGGCAGTGCCAGGGAACACGATGTGCTGGGACTCCTGCTTATCACAGTTGTTCTCTTTTAGATCTCTTTTATTTCTTGTTTGCTTGTCTCTGTCTCTCTCTTGGCCTACATTTAGATATTGAGCTTCTTGGACAGAGCATGATTTGGCATTCGTTGTTCCAACAGTCAGAGATTTATTCCAAAGGAGCTCTCAATTTGGGACAAGCTGATGATGATAATAGATATGGAGTGCAATTTGTAAAAGGAAGCTCCACAGCTGAGCTTGGTGCAAAGAGTGCAACACTAGGAAAGGTTTATGAAGAAGCACAAATTTTGCAGCATCTTGTTTAGTTCCTGTTTCAGTCTCTGATTATGGATTTCAGGGAAGAGGTGACCACACACACCCAGCGGAGTTTCCTCCTGGTGCTACCTCTGTGAGGACTTGGCCATCCCCGGGCATGGCAGGGAGCATTGGGCAACATGTTTACATTTCATGTGACTTTCCTGTGAGTCACATCTCCTTTTGTCACCAGAGCATCCCATCCCATCCCATCTCATCTCAGCACTCGCTTTCTGAGAATTTAATTGACTCATCATTCCTAGTTTTCTTTGTCCTTTGCAAGATTCTCCTTCCCTTCACCTGATGCCAGTCCTGCCTTATCCTTGGCACCACTGTGGTACATTTATGAATTTGCAGAGCCCAAATGTACCATTGGAACACCATCCTACACGGAGGAGGAGAAGGAGGTGGGTTAGAGTGGCATTATTCCTGGAAGAGCAGCAGGAGATGGAAAATGTCCGTGAATTCATGGCTGTTTTCAGGCAGACCAAATTCTACCTATGTTCTCATGCCTAATGTTAGCCACAAGATATTCTGGACCTTCAGAGTTGCCAAACCAATCGGAAAGCAAAGCTGAAGTAGGAGAATTAGATGGAATACAGCTGTTGGAGGCCACATGAGTCTGTGTCCTTCACTACCATGGAACTTACTGGCACAGCCATGGCTATTTTTGTGTTCTGACAATTCTGAAAACATGCAGCAAAATATTTGTGAAGAACTTTTGAGTGCATTCAAAACAATCTGTCTTTCAAAAGGGTGTGAACTGAAAAGCTGTCAGTTCCTTCTGGGGTTGAATGGGAAACGGAATGTAATTTTTGTTCACTTAATTGGTTTTGTTAATTTAATTTTTTTAAGCTTGAAATAGAAAAAAAAAACCTCTCAGTGTTTAAAATCGTTAATGAAAAATGCAGATATTTCCTTCTGAAGACTTGAAAATGAAACATTTAAATGTTTTGTATTTTGAGAAAGATATTTTAAACATCTATATATTGCAGCAACTTACACAGAGCTGAGGAACATTCTGGTTGATGATAAAGGAGATTTTGGTGAAACCTTTGCTATAATACTTTGAGCAGCTCTAGGCATCGATCTCACCTCTTCTCCCTTCCTGAACATACTCAGATGCTACCAAAGAGAGGACATGGTTTCACTCAAGACAATAGCTGTAATACCCTTTGTTCCTAAGTTGGCCTGTATACATAAAAAGAAGGTATCATCGTCTCTGTTACTTGGAATTTGTAATTTTTTTAAGGGGTTATAATGTAAAAGTGTCCATACTGTTGCCAGAAATGCAAAGGGTCTGAGGACAAAGGGAATCTGTGTGTTCTGAGCTCCATGGGACAGTGTGTGGCTCATATTCCTGAGAAGTGCAGTTAAAGTGTTGGAAGCAAGGTTCAAGCTCAGACCTTGACTTGGAAGCAGGCCAGTAGAAAAGATATAAATGACCACACAGAGTGGAAGGTGAACAATTAAATTTTCTTTAGGGCAAGGAGGCTGCTGGTCCTTCTCCAGGAAATCAGGGTCACGTCCAGGTTCACACTCACTGACAGGCTGTACCTCACTGTGTAAGTCACAAACTCATCTGGAGAAGTCATTCAGTGAAATAATTTGCCATTCACCTAGGATGTCCTGGGATGTCCAAGAATGCAATATTATTTCTTTAATAAGAGGGAAGAGGCACTGAACCAACAGAGACACATGTTTGGTGCGTGAGATTCTCATGTGCAATTCATATGCAATCTGTTAAAACCATGAAATATGGGAAGAAATGATCCTGTGTGTCTGGAAAGCAGAGAGAGTCTGACAGAGCTCACTTGTGACTTGCACAATAGACAACGTTAGCTGTGGTGCATCTATGGTGCATCTCAACTCCCAGTGCACTACCGGGGTTTTTAAGTATTTTTTATTTTCCCACAAAAAACTTCACACAAAACTGAGGGGTTCTTTTCCATTTCCAGACTGAGGAAAACTTGTCTTGGAAAGTGTTGTTTCAAGTAGTTTAAAGAAAGAGTTTCTTTAACACCTTTCCCACTCTTTTTCCCTGCTTAACATGTTTTATCTTACCTTGGTATCATAAAGATCCTGTGACTACAATCTCGTGACTTATACCTACTGCAGAATGTAAGCTCTCATCATGATGTGATAATATTTGGCAAGTGGTGGCTTGTAATGGTGCAATTTTGAGTAAATAAAAAAAACCTCTGGGCAAGATTCAGCCTTCAGGAGAGCAGAGCTGTCTCTCTGCAGTGGTTATAGTGACAAATGTAAAACATTTGTACAAAGGGAATAGATTAGTCACCAGCTGTTATTATAAGCCTTTCACATTATTTAATGACCAGAGTAGGCTTTAGGCAGCCAAGCAGGAGACTGTATGGCCCCTAAGTGCCTCTTACAGCCTTGTAAAACCAGGGCATGTTCTTACCCTCTCTTATCTCTAATGCTACTTGTGAAACAAAACATGCTGGTATTTGGCTTGCTAACCATAGATGCAAACCACTGCAGAGCTTAGGGGTGTTTCATTAGAACTCCATTAAAAATGAACAATCAATTTAAAAAAAAAAATCAGAATCCACAGAGCAAAGCATCACGATATAAACTACCCAGTCCCCTTTGCCCTTCCCGTGAATAGATGCATGTTTTGCTTTTACTTTGTGCCCCTTGCAACTTTTAGGAGTGGCAGTGTACTTTTATTGATTTATCCACATATTTAAGCAGAGTTTTAAAGCCCTGCACAGATCTAGGCACAGGCTTGTGAAAGAGCGTTCACAAAGAGTCGGCCTGGTGGTGTTTTTTTCTGCTTTTAGGCGCAAATTTCTCCATTGCTGCAGCAGACCACGTGCCTGGAGAGCTCGCGAGTCGCCAGGCTGGCCGGAGATGGTTGTGTCTAGCAGAATGTGTGTGGGGATCGGTGCTAGAGGCAGAGCATGTGCAGTGCTCTCAAGTGCTGCTGGAAATGTGGGACCTGGCTGGAGCCTCGCACATTCATCATCCAGGGTGTGATGGTTCTGAAGTGACAGTCGGCTTGAGAGCAGTTTTAAAGTATTTTCCCTTAGAAGTGGGAAGTCTGGTGGATATCTAAAGCAAACTCTAAGAGATTTTAAGACAGATGAATTCTGGAGGTTTGGTATGGGGTTTTTTTTTTACTTGAGATTATTAAGGCAATTATGAGGGTGATTAAATCGGAAAGCTCCTCTCATCTGTGTTAGCACCACTAGCTAGTGAGATATCTACATGTAGCTGCCAAAGACAGGTCAATTCCAGGGTGACTAAAAGGAAAATAGATAATTGCTAAGATGTACTGGGAGATCAACATGGGGTTTTTGGAGTCTACACTCATCAGGAAGGTGAAATGCAAGTGGAATGCTCTACATGGTGTCACTTGGGACCTCAGGGAAGCAAGTGGCAGCACGCTGAAGTCATCAGGGAACCAAATTCAAAGCAATGGTTGGATACAGCATCAGGAGAGGGAACATTCAACAGCCTCAAACGAATTTAAAAGGTTTTTCCTCAATAAGCTCCACTTTCACACACTGCTCTGTCTCAGTCACACAACGTGTCATTATCAGAGAGAAGGGGCCATTTTCTGCAAACATTAACAATTACCTTTGCTGTCCCAAACCGTCTTTAGAAAGCAGCAAAATACCAAAGTTCGTAAACACTTGTAGCGTTGGAATCTTAGCATGAGGTGACTGAAACCCTTTCCTTTTTAGCTGTCTCTCTTTTATCAAGGTGAGTAGAGAATTCCGGATATCAAAATACTTGGCAAGCAGATAACTTCAGCATCTTTCGGCACAACCTGTCTTAAACATATTGAAAAACTTTGTTTGATCTTTAGTCTCTCAGGTGCTACTTCTTTATGTACAGGCAAAACCACATTTTGAAATGAAAAGTTGTTTGTCCTAAGAAAAAAACCTAGGGATTATGGTGCCTAAGTCTGTTAGCGCCGCATTTAACTCCACGTGGCCTTTTTAATTCCCATTTCCCTGGTTTGGGAAGGCTGTTGCTGGGGGAAGGAGCAGGATGTGCTGTGAGCTCTCTCGCCCAGCGCCAGGCCAGGCGCTCGTGCCGGTGGCCGAACGTGCCGGCTTTGCACGGCACTGCTGATGAAGTGAAGGGATCGTGTGCTGCTGGCTCTGAAGTGAAAACAATCACTCTGAAATCTCGGGGCTTCCTTAGAAATGTAAAAAAATGGGGTGGGAGCATAAGTTAATTGTGCTTTTACACACTGTTATACTTGTCAGTGTGCCAGGCTCTACATTTCTTCCAAGGGCGAAATGAAAACTCCAAATTCATGTGGTTATGAAACAATTTCAGTATGAGCACTCAGCGAAGAATTATAAAGTGGGAAAGACACAGTCCTGTGTCACAGCTGGTTGAGAAGGGCCTGCATTGATCAAGGTTTCTTCCAGCTTGGAGGAGCCTTTTGGAGTGTATTGAGACCATTCTGTGTCTGTATGTTGAATGTATGTAAGGTCCTACAGAAATGCCGATTTGTTATGACATTTCTTTGATTAGAAGATGAGGAAACTGGCAGAAGGCAGCACCGTCATTCCAAGAAATCTCATTTCTCTGCAACTGGAGATTTAGGATATCAATCTGTTTTGCCCTGATTAACACCACAATAAATTCATACATTGGAAACTGGGCATGGCAAGAAATCACAGGCACTGCAGGGGAATTCTGGAGAAATAATGACCACAATGGGAGACCAAACAAGGACCAAACACCATTTTCTCTGCTGCAGTTGTGGAAGCCTGAGGTACCTGAAGGCTTTTGTAAGCTAAGCTGGGGTCAGCACATCTTTGTTTTAGAGGTGGGAGCGAAGCATCATTTTGATGCTTCACAGTGTCAACCTGCATGATTTTGTTCTGGACTTCATGTACTTCATAGAGGCTGAATTTCCAAGGTTAGTGCTGATTTGCATCACCAAGCAGGGAGAACAGCTTCAAATGAGTATCTCATTGGACAAATAGCGTTTTGCTCATTTTTGTTATCTGAGTCAAAGGAGAAAAAAATGCAGAGGGAGAGGGTCAAAATATCCCGAGGCTAAATCCAAACTGGAGCAAATCCACATTAAAAAACTGAGTGTTCCTTTAGCACATGCAAATCTACTCTTTTAGCTACATAAACTCAAATCCTTAAAGCTGTGTCGTAGCCTAACTCTCACTTGGATTCATAACTCTCATTGATAGCACCATGTGCTAATTCAGGCACCCAGGTTTCCGTGTGCTGTTCTTACCATGAAGAACAGTTGGTTTTGAGGGAAAACATTCACATAGATGACAGCTATTTTCAGGAAAATGAAAAGTACTGGGTGGAAAAGGAGGTTTTGACATTGTGTGAAATACGGGGTTTACACACAGTAGTTTTTGCTATGTGTATATAAATGGGTGATTTACCATATATTGATTCACACACCATTTGTAAGCGTCTAATTTATTTATTTATAGAGATGTATGGAAACCATGGTTTGAAAAGCAGTTTGCATAACATCTGGTGTGTCAACAATGTAACCTTTCAATTTACTTGTTGGTAAAAATGTCAATATAATGAACCTGAACTCAGCATTGGTTTACACAAATTTCCTGGCAGACAAAGCAGTAATGATTTGCATGTCAGTGTAAGTGACATGTGCCCTCCAGTTTTGAGTAGTTTACACAGCTAAGAGGGATAAAAAGGGTAGAGCACAGGGCTGGTTCCTCACGTACTTAGGCTGGCAGGAGAAATCTCGTGTATTTGTGTGGTGTGAAACACTTCATCTCATTTTGGCTTCTTATTTTTCAAAAGCTGCCTTTTTTTTTTTCTTTTTTTCTTCTTTTTTTAAAAATATATGGAAAAAAGACAAGAGAAAAAAATACCTGAAGCTGGTTTAAAGTACTTTCAAAATTCATGTATTTTCTACAGACAAAGATGTTGTACTGGGATGTGATAGAGGGATCCAGTAGATTCTTAAATTCTCTTAATAATATGCCACCAGGAATGACAGCAATAATACATGGTTTACACCTTTTATATTACTGCCTGTACAAGATGGGTCATATAAATCACATCACTTTTTTTTCACTCTGTGACTAACTGCCTGACAATTCTGAAACAGAAAAATAATGCCTGCTGTTGATATTGAATAGTAAAGAACCTTGCTTAAGTGTGGAATCAGAATCCATGGATGGTATCAGGTGTTTTATTTTACAGACTGTAGGCTTGCCCAGGGAAGTCATTGCCCAGCTCCTCAACAAATTACCTGTGTGAAAAAGCAAAGCACAGGTTATCGTCTTCCTCCTCTCCTGCCCTGACTCTAAACCCAAAGGTCTGCTTTGAGATTTGAATTTCCATCAAGTAACCAAAATAACAAACAAAAAAAAAAAAAAAGGTGGAAGAGGGAAGGAGACAGTTAGTTAAGCACTTGGGGTGTGATTTTTCTTTTTCCTTTCTTTTGTGTTTAGTTTTACAGCACCAGATGCTATCTGCTTCCCATTGTTCTGCCCACACTATCCGGTTTGGATCTGCTTTGGGGGTGCATGTGTGAGGGAGAGGGGCAGGGAGAGCTTTGTGCATCTGTTATTATCTGATAGTTTAAAAAAATTAAAACCATATATGGGCCCATACTCGCAGCTAAGAAAAGGAAACTTTACCAGCTTTTCCACAGCTTTCTTTTTTTCTTTTATTTTGTGAAAGATTTCTAGTATCTAGATAAATACATACCCTAAGCCAATGCCAGCTGCTTGTAAGAGCTCCCAAGGTTTTTTCAATCATTCTACTCTAGTCACTACATACATTTTCTATTTGTCTATCACTAATATTTCTTTTATACAGTTAAAAAAAAAATACTGTGAACTGATCTTTTACCTTTATTCCACTTGGCCAAACTCCATCATGGGAGCCTGCAGCACATCCAATGGCCCTGGGTGAGGTGTGAGCCCCGGGGCTGCAGCTCCTGGGTGGAAATTGATGCTGGGGCAGAGCTCCCCTCTGACTCCCTCAAATCCAGTTTTTCTTAAGGAAACACAGGCCAGAAAGGCTCTGCAGTGACATTCAACAGGGATATGCACCACAGTGCATCCCCCAGCAAGCAAGACTTGCAGTGGGGAACCCTTTGTCTACAATCTGGCCAGATCCTGAGATACTCCCAGATTTAATGGGATTTGATGACCTGACTTTTAAAAAATTGTTTTATTAAAAATTTCTTTATTAACTCTTTGTGTGACACTTCTGATTGCAACCCTACTTAGGCACAGTTTTTTATTAATATATGACAGGTTTTAAGTAAATGCTTTTTTAGACTGGATCTTTTTAGAAAAAGGAATAAATTCAATGTCATCTGGCAGATAAGGTGCACATTACAGTATATTTGAGAGAGCCTCTATAAAGGTTGTTGGGGAATGTAGGGAATGCTGGAGAATATTGGGCAGGGCAAAGCAGATGAGAATAAGAACAGCAAAAAAATTATGCACTTATATGGCGATAAGTAGTTACACAAAGGTAACACAGCTAAGGACTTTATTGGCTTATGTTGTTGGGAATTATTTTAATGTACCTAATAACAAAACCCCTATAAATGTCTGAATGATGCTGAATTTTTTATATCTATTTATTTATATGCATGGGACTCCTGCAGAAGTTTCCCTTCAGCTCTGTCAACTCAGAACCCCATCTAGCTGGGACTCTGTGTAACATTCCACACAACACAGCATTATTTAGAGTCCCAGGCACACTTCCCACCACATACAAATCAGATGGAGTTCTCACAGGTCATGTTGCTGGCCTGGTTGGTACAGTCCTCAAAAGGTCTTTCCCTTTTCTCACTTTTGTTGGGCATTTGCTCTTCTTTCATCACTTGTATTGGAAAATGAGGACAAGACTGAGCTGAAGCTGAAATCCCATCGAGTTTCTTTGCTGTGTAGCCAAAACCTGTCCAACTCTCTTTCCCATTCCTGTATTTTCCCTGTATGTTAACTTTCTCTGCTCCTTGTTTACACAGATGGAGGCAACACGTTCGATTGTAAAACCAAAAGCACACAACTGCATCTCCAAAGCTTCGGCGCACACGAGCCCTGACCTCTGCTTTCTCAGCTTTAGATTAAATTCCAGATTACAGCTTCTCAGCTTCAGGCTTCTGGAAGGACACGAAGCCCTTGAGCGTTTGAAAGATGTGAGCCACTTGACCACTCTTCTCCATTTTAATACTTGTTTATCTTTCCTAATTTTTCATGCTCTGGACTATTAACACGGCAAGAAAGTGCTTCTCAGCCTGCACAACCACTGTCATATCAGCCGAGCTCCTCCCGATGCACAGGCAGCACTCACCCATGTGGGCACTCCAGATGGGTTTTTGGGGGATACCGAGTCCAGTTTTCAAAGCCCATCAGCACATGCTCATCCACGGAGAGGAGAGCTCCTTGCATTTGTATTTTCAGCAGCGCATGAGGGCTGAAAGCAAAGGCGCTGATTAATGTGTGTTTGGAAGGAAAGGCCCAGCAGACACATCCAAGCACCCTGGGAAACTCCGCGTGCCATAAAGGAAAGGGGAGTGACTAGGGGAGAGTTTGACTTGACTGGAAGTGAGGTGGAAGAGAATAACAACAAAAAAGTGTAGGGCAACAATTAGATCAGAAAAGAACCTCATACAGGGTTGAGTTTCATTTTAGGGTTCTCATTTATCTGAGTTGAGCATGGCATCAGCTCAAATTCAGAACGAAACTAGGACACAAACTTAATTGCAAAACCAGCTGAAACCACAGGACACAGTCACAGAAAATTCTCACTCGTTTGAGGCTGGCATAGGGTTTCACCGAGCTTCAGCAGGAGGTTTTGGGGGCCCCAAAATAGATTCAGGGAGTTAAAATTCAGTTGCTTTCCCAAATTCAGCCCTGGCCTAGCAGAAGTACAGAAGGGCATGATTAGAGAGTATCCACACGAGTAGGAGTGACGGCTGACTGGCACATTGCTTGTCCACCTAACAGTGAGATTTGTAGGGGTTATGTTGTAACTCTTGGTGTAAACAGACATGGTCATCCTAAAATACCTCTCTCCAATGCCGTGGCCATGAGTGACACAGAAAACCAAAGGTCAACAGCTGTTTCTCTTGCAAAAAAAGTCAACCAAGAACCTCAGAGCTGCGGAGACCAGCCAGCCACAGCTCTCACACTGCTCTACTAATTGTCCACTGCCCATGGCCGATTCCTGGAAATAACCAGGGAAAGAGAGGTCTGTGCCTAACATGAACAGACTTGTGGTTTCACTGAAAAGCCAACACAACAGTTCGCAGCCAGTCATTCCAGCAGCATCGCTCCTTCGCCTGACACTGTCTCCCTGCTGCTCCCTGAGAGAATATTTTCTGCTACAGACATCTATCCCACTTTGGATTTCACTCCTCCTGCCACTATTCTGGTTTTGTCTAGAAAGGCAGACTTTGTCTGGCTCTCAGCAGCCTGAAGTGTATTTTTGCTATAGTGGATTCAGACAGGAATCCTGTGGGATGGGTCAAGGCTCAGGACGGTGCTGCCCAAAGAGTACCTCACACAGGTACTTCACCCTGGGTTAAGGGGGAGTCCTTCCACCTTGCTGTGACTCCCTCATTGCCATAGGCGATGGACATGCTGGGGAGAAGCTGCAGAGTTTTTGGTTCTTCATGGTATTTTGGAAAGCAGAAAATATTTGAGATGGGGAGACATGTTGCCTTCAGCTCTAAACTGTACTTTCCTTGCTTATCTCAGAGGCATGGGAACTTTGTGAGGCCTGATCCTGTGCACATGGAGGGAAGCTGAGCATCTGAAGCAAAGCCTGTTTATTCCAGAACAGCAGCTCCTGCTAAGCTGAGTGGGGTTTTGGGCAGCAGAGAGGTGAATCCCATTTCTGGAATAGGTGAGCAGTTGAAACATGCAGGATATTCTGCTGCCTTTGACATTTGGAATTAATGGGCGTGAAACTTCTTTTCACTTCTGCTTTTCGTGTGCATGCTTGGTGCGATGCACTTACGGAGTTTTGCAATCGGGAGATTTCCCCATCAATTTGGGTTTGTTTCTCTGGTTTTTACAAGGGATGAACAGGCTGTCACCTCAGGGCAAAGCAGAGAGTAGTACATCAGGGCAGGGAAATCCAAGAAAAATAGTATCTGAATACTATTTATCTTGCAAGCACATGTAGGCGTTTATTATTTCTGAGGGCTCTCTCGTCAGTCGGACACTGAACAATCATGACATCTGTTGCAAGTTACTGTCCCCCAGAGTCGTTTCACACAGTTTGGAGTTTGCTTTTTCAAATCCACCACAAATAAAGCCCAGAATTATCTCCCTGTCCCCACAAAGGCAAGTAGGAACCTCCTGGGAAAACACTGCAGACTGCAAGGAGGTGGAGAGGTTTAGCAGAGTTTGGGTCCTCTCTGCCCTGGGTTGGGCAGTGAAACCCCAATTCACACCATGAGAGGGACCCCCACGGAGGCCCACAGGAGATAACACAATGATTGTTTCATAAAAACAAAAACAAGGACCAAGTGCAAATGCTGACCTGCAGCCCCAAATGCCTGAGCCGTCGCGCTGGGCTGCATTGGGGATCCCCGTGTCGGTGTTCACAGGTTTGCACATTGCTGCTGCCTCCCACACTGCTGCTGGGATCTGGGAAGGCCACAGCCAAGTCAGCTTTCCCTTTCAGCCCATCTGCCTGTATCAGGGAAGAAATACTGTCTGTTTGTTTAGGTGAGATATTAGTCTGCCCCCGGAGCTCCAGGTCACTGTAAATGTAACACAAGCCCTATTTCCTGTTAGGAAAGGGGAAAAAATATGCCTGTGAATTGTCTCTGATGTGCTGCCAATTGTCAGGGAAGATTCAATTTGGTGGAGAATTACTGTGCTCTTAAAGAGCTGCACCAGTGATGGAGATGTAGGGCAGCTACTCCTTCCAGAAATGGGAGCTTTGTCTTTGATTTCCACAAAACCAGGATTGTGGCTGGTAGCAAGTTGCCCACTCCACATGGCATGAATGGCTTGGAGGGGAGGCTGAATCAGTGCCTCAGATTAATGGGACCACAGTGGGACAAGCAGGGGACACCTGGCTGGCTGAAGGAAGGCAGGACAGGGATTTGGGTGGGGCTGGTAGGTGCTGGGGCAGAGCTTTCTGTCAGTGTTCCACTCTGGAAAAGGAGAAATGGTGTTTTCTTGCCACCTGGCCAGAAAGCCAGCCCAAAAGAGACAAGAATTTGCTCTGCGTGTGTGATGCACGCATGCGCTCACTGCTAATCCAATAAAGCTAATACGTGACCTGTGGAATGACCCAAAGCTGCTACAATAAATAATGCTATAGATCACTCATGCATTTAGCTTTATTTTACATTTCCTGCATCAAGGCCAATTTCAGCAGTTCTCTAAGCAGCCATATGTGGACAGGTAAACTGCAGCCACCCATTTGGCATCTCGTAGAGTAGAGACCATGCTTGCCCTTACAAAAGTGGCAACAAAATGGGTTTCCCTTTTTTTTCATTATGCTCATTGTAAAGAGTAGTACTTCAATTTCAGCCTGGATAAAGGCGCAGTGCACTTAGGTAAAGCTGATGTTTTCCATCATGTTGCTTGGCCTACTCTGTAAGCCTTGTCTCCAAAAACATTCACCCTCTGATGTTTCCCGTTGCAAAGAAATACAAAAAAGTCTATGGACTATGTCCCATGAAATTTCCCGTATGTTAACTGGATATCAGAGTTGCTTTGCAACCTGGCATTTGCAGTGTGTCCATGTGCCAGAGTTGAACCTTCCAAAAAAGAGAACATCTAAATCATGTTAGCCTTAGTGGCAGAGTAATTGTTAACTAAAAGCTGTATAATCCATAAAAATAACTGTGAAGAGATTTAATTTTTATTTAGCCTGCTACTGCAGCAAACAATAGCATGGTTGGCAGGAGACCAGGAGAAATACAGAAAAGCAATTTTAAGGGATATAAGGCATGCTTTTTTGCCATTTTGTTCACTCTTCTAGTAGTTTTTGCAGGGCAGCTGGGTGGGAGTGAGCTGAGGGCCAATACTCTTTCTCTGGCCAGTCCTGCAGGTACCAGCACACTGTGGCCTCGCTCTCCCAATCTCTAGGCACTCCCCTGGTGCTGTCTGAGGATCTCTGAATCAGCCAGGACACACCCAGCATCAGCAAAACGATCCTCCCTGCGGTCCTTGGAAATGGGTAACTCCTGTGCTACGGTCCAGGCTCCCAGGCAATCCTGGAGATGGAACATGTTCTCTCCAGCAGTTTTTAAAATTCATCAAGGTTTTTCATGGAGTATTGCAGCTCAGCAGAGTGGGTGAGCCCGAGCCCATCGGCTGCTGGATTACAATAGGGTTGTACATACTCCCAGGGCTGCCCCAGGGGAATATTCCCAGCCCTTCCACTTCATCCAGAAGTTCCTTCTTCTGTGGAAAGCAGAGAAACTGCTCTTGGTATAAATATAGACTTTTGTTCTTCTTCTTCTACGGTGCCTCTGTGTTTCAGAGTAATGCTGCTGGAGCAAAAATAAAAAAGAAAAGTCTTATTCCATCAAGTGTTGCTTAGCAGAGATGTGGGGTCAAAAGTCAGTGCTGCAGCCCAAACCAAACTCTGTGGCTTCTCCATCATCCCCTGCAATCTCCACATGGGGCCAGGCTCCGTCCCTGTCCCTCTCAAACCCTTGCTGAACACATCCTGGGCTCCTGATAGAACTGACTCGTTGATGATTTCTCTCCTGTTCCTCCAGCCTTTTGCTGGCTGCCTCCTAAATACCTGCCTGCATTAGGGTCCTCATGCTTTCCCTTTTTGCATCTTTGATGCCATAAAATATATGCAATATATAATAACTATCTACGTATTTTATACATGTATACTCACACTGAGGCAAAGAAGTGATTTGGCATCAGTTTGCACTAAATTGATGTAGGAGGGTATTAACAAGAAGGCAAAGTGTTGGCAAAGGCCCCTCTTTCCACTTCCCTTGCCTGTATTCTGAAATTTCCTTTAGAGATTGCTTCTTCTCTCCAGTCATCCTAAATCCTATTAATCCCTTTTTTATTTTAGTCAATTGAAAAAAATGCCATTATTGCTAAGGAATTTTGAGATCTACTTAGAAAGGGTAAAATGGATTTAATCTGGTTCTTGTGTGATAAATACATTTTAAGCCTCTTGGTCTGTCTGCACCAAAGATGTCAAAACATAATCCTTTAAAATCAACATAAGTGATAGTTCCTTTAATACACTTTCTAGCCTACTGCTCTAAAATACTTCCTACATTTAAAAATGTATATTCACAGGAGACCAGTATTGTTTAGGACATAGGTGGGCATATCTGAAATACCCAGGCAAAAAGTGTCTGCTACTACAGCATCTTGAACTGTCGGGAAAAATAGCTATTGCTCACTAAATCTAGTATCCAGATCCTGGGGAAAAGATATCTTCTCCTGAAAACACCTGCAGGGTAAAGTTTATTCCCCTTTTGTCAATCTGAGTAACAAAGTAAGGGTGCCATAATAAATGATGGCAGGGGCTGAAAAAGATGTAAGAGGATGGAAAAGAAATCATTAATCCACTGCACCAACTCTGATAATAGCCAGCAGATACCAGACTGCCAGCACATCTCTTTTATCCATGGGTTCATCCCTTCTTGGGCACTGTTTATTTTGTTAGAGTTTTTTGGGTTTGTTTGGTCTGAGTTCTTTTCCATCCAGCAGCTCTGAATCTTGGCCCCTCTGTGAAGAGCTCCAGGCACACAGGAGTGCCCACCTTTATCTCCTGCAAATGTATTCCCTAAAATTCTGCCTCTGCTCCTGCCCTGCCTGCGATCAGCTGCAGCTCCGTCGGTAGCCCAGGGAAAACAGCTTAACAAGGTTAGCACAGTGTCACTCTGAAAGTAGCCAGCAACTCTTTGCAGTTTATTATTCGTGCTGTTAAGTATGACCTGGAAATCTGTATCGTTGTATAACCAGATGTCAGTTCCTTCAATTCCTACAAAGCCACTCTTTTTCTCCCCTTCCCCCTCTCTCGCTGGCTATCCAGAGACATGAAAAACCAACAATGTGAGTTCATGCTCCTGACAAGATGAGTATTGTCAGGAATATACAAGCTGTGGTTTTTCCTTTCTGCATCTTGAAAGTGAAGAAAAAGGACCTTTGATGTATCTAAAGTTCTGTTATTCTTTTCTCGTCTTTGAGCTAACAAAAGGTGTCATTATATTATCACACTTGTGTCCCTTCCATGTTTATCCTGGCCCATATTCTACTCTGCAACAACAAGAACATAAAACATCCCATGAGAAACTCTAGGTTAAGTTTATTTGACTTATTTTTTTTAACCTATGTTGTAATCAGGATTGTTTTGCTAACTTAGTTCACCGAGGTAGTTTTTGGTAAAGGCTAAGATTTGCTTAAGTGGCCAGAAAGAAAATACATATGACTGGTTTATGCCTTGCCACCCTGAACTGTAATGTTTTGTTTATTATGACTTTAGGCATGTTTTATTGGTGAGTGGAGAGGTCACAGCCTCACATTTGAAACCTGTATTTGTGCTTTACGGGTTCTGGGATTTGAAACCACAGGCAGTCGCTGAACTTTTTGGCTGCCTTAGGTAGCGGTGACCAAGCGGCCAGACCAGGTCCTCTCCTCTGTGGTCACCCTGCTGGGAGCCAAAGTGTGACATTGGCCTGGGAAAGGAGGTCTCCAAAAGAGCACGTGGGGCTGAAAGAGCCCCACTGCCGTGTACTCTGCTGTCCTCTCCTCATTCCCAGCCTCCTGGCATTTTTAATGTTCTTGAATTTGGAGCTTTCTAGTCAGTCTGTTCTGTTGGAAATAAAGATGTTTGGAGAGAAATATGTGTTCTACCCCTCGTAGAAAATATTGCGAAGGTACACCCAACTTCTGTAGTGGTGGATCCAGCTATAACAACTCAGTAAAAAAGACTTTTCACTCTACAAATGGAAAAATGGGTTTGGGATGTGTCCAATGCCTTGTACTTTCAAAGAATCCCATGGTGGAACAAAGGTGATTTCACTCCAAGGGCTTTAGCCTCAGATTGCTCAGTGAGAGCAGTAACATTGCCAGGTAATACCTGGAGATGTGGCAAGTGTGGAAAGATCTGAGGCAATTTTGCTTTAAATCTTTGAAAAATAAGAGGCAAACTTTCCCATATAAAGGATTCAGTGGAGTGGGGGATGTTGAGGTGTGTGAAGAGCAGCCACATGCTAATTGTTGTGCTGTTTGGTTTACAAGCTGAGCAATTATGGTGTAACACAAACATGCAGACTCGCTGATCTTAAAGGTCTTTTCCAACCTAAATGACTCCATGATTCCACATATCTACTGCAATCAGTGGCCTTACACCATTCTCCCCGGAGGCTCAGTATTCAGGTTTTTTACTGCCACACATTTCATGTCCAGCCCATGTCAGGGGTGTTCAGAATGAGCTCAGGCTGAAGTTCCCATCCCCGAAGGTGTCAAGGCCAGGCTGGATGGAGCCTGGAGCACCCTGGTCTAGGGGAAAGTGTTTCTACCCATGGCATGGGGTTGGAATGTACGAATGAATGAAGAAAATATGGTTAAAAGCAGGACTCTGTGCCAGCACCTGGACTTCAGAGAGGGGAAGAGATGAACCAGAGGGGGACAGACATAAGGACCTCTGTCTCCTGAGATGATGTTTGGGATGCGAAGGAAACACAGTGCAGTACTGTGTGACAGCAAAACCTTTTTTGGTACAGACTGGGATATTTTTACATTTGCTCCAGTTCTCTCTGCCTGACAGTGGTCCCTTGCCCATCAGCCCACAGTGGGAGCTCTCTCTCCACCACTCAGTGTACATTGGCAGAGATTCTGCTTCCCACTCTGAGAACATCCCACTCTGCTACCAGCAGGAGATGTGAGAGCTTGGCTTTGTTTGTTTTCCTTACCCCCACTCGGAGGAGGTTGTTCCCGAAAATGCTTATAACTGCTCCTCACTTCAGGTATATGTTCCTCCCCTGGGTTCTCGGGCTGTGGTCTGTGCACTATGAGCAGCATCATTCCTGCTGGTGCCCACAAAGAAACAGCAGAAACTCACGCAAGGATTGGCATCTCAGGGGAGAAGTACCAGAATTGTCCTTTCTTAATCAAACCGAGTCCTGGAGCTCAGCTCTGGCAATTGTGAATGGCAGATCAATCATCACTGGGGCTTCCCCCCTCTTATTTGTGCATATTTATTTATTCTACCATTTTTCCATTCCATTTTGGGCTGGATCCTGCAAGCACCAGCTGACAGGGTTGTGCAATCCATCCTGCAGTGTCCAAAATCTCATGTTCTCTGTGGCAGAGCAGCCTCTGGCTCCGGGCACAACCAAGCTCTGGTTTCTCCTCGCTGCAAGGCGCAGCTCTCAGCTCTGTGTGCTGTGCAAGGGATGAGACTTTGCTGGCCTGGGAGGAGCCAAGCCCTGGTCCCCTGGGTGAGCTCCTTGCACGTTAAGTGGAAACTTTCATTATTTACTAACTGGTGAAAATGACTTTGCTATTGACATGGGCTTCATTATGTCAGCCACTCCACTCTTTGAAAACGTGGGCAAAACAGAAAAAGAGTGATGGCAGGGAGGGGGAAATTCCATTTCTTCCTAAATTGAGTGGAAACATCTTCAGGAAAATTAAAGAAAAACCCGGGAGAAGAAGAGCAAAAGAAATAACTGTGGCCAAAGCCACTTTCCTTTTTCTTTTTCAATCTCCTTTCCAACATGCTCCTGGTAAAATCATTACAAAGGCCGTTTATTTTTAAAATTGAAAGATTGGGGAGAGTCATAATGAGATATTATGTGTAAAAGTTGCACATAAATTTCCTTCTGTCATATTTTGGGCTCGCCTAACGCATCCCCTTGGCAGGCCTGAGGGAAGCTGATCGCTTTAGTATAGATTGTGTGTGCTTCAATAATATTGCCCAAGGACAGAGCTACTGGGTGGCTGAGTTGGCTACATGCTGATTTAAAAATTAGCTGGGCTTTTATTTGCCACACTAAATTGCTCTCGCTCTCTCAAAAAAAAAAAAAAGAAAAAATAAGAAAAAAAAAAGAAAAAAAAGAAAAAAAAAAGAGAGAAAATAAAGAAGTTTTATACCAGAATGAAACAGCAGGTTTGGCGCAAGATATTTCTTATTTTCTTTTTTTTCGGGGAATGCAGCTCTTTTACCCATTGGAGAGTTTTGTTCTTTCTCACCTTTTTGGAGAGTCATGGAGGAAAGGCAAAGTGACAGTGGTGTGTGAAGCAGAGAGACGGCCAATGTTCTGTGTCTCCTCTCTGGAGCCTTTCCTTGCTGTCCTGCACTCTCTCTTGGATGTGGAACTGGACAGTCACAGTGTCACACACCACCCTGGCCCTGCTCGCAGTCAAACACATCTGGCACCCCTTTTCAAATGTACTGACACGAGATGCTGTAAGTTTCCTACAGAAGAGTCCTGAAATGCTTTTTTAAAATAGTTTTGGTGACTAGGCGTGTTTGAAATTTCCTGTCACTTTTGCAGCCTGGGGTCTGTGTCCCTTCTCTGAGCCACAGGGGACATGCCTGTTTTTTCTGTGGAACTTGGTGGGCCCCGATTTCCTTTCTTTCTTCTTATTTTGTTTTTATTGTCCCTATCTCTGTCTTTCTGAGGTTTTTGTGCTTCCAGGATCTCAGCTGAGGGATCTCCACAGTTGCCAAGAGCTGGGACATTTCCATTTCCTACCCTTTCTTGGTTGAAACCAAAAACTGGTCTTCAAGGAGGCAAAGACCATCAAAGACCATAAGAAAAAATAGTAATTCATAGCAGTCTTTGCTAATATGCTTAATTTAGAGCTCTGGAGTCCAAGTCCTAGCCACATCGCCGCTGTATTCCATTTTCTATGAAACACTTGACCTATTTACTCACTTTTTGACCTAGCAGTCTAAGAAATATAAGATGGAAAAGACATGACCAAAATGAGAGGTTTAAATAAACAGCTTTTAGTGTGGGAAACGGCCAAATTTATTCTAAATGTAAACATGTATTTTGAAAATCTGAGTACCCTCAAGGTTTGGGCAGATCTGAGTGGATCTGAGCTTTACATCTAGTCTGTGTCTCAGTCCTGTGCCAAACGAAAACTGGAACTGGAATTTGGAAAGCCAGTACTTTAGCTCAGATTTAGGTAAACATGCTCTGAACCATCTTTACCTAAATCTAAAAACCACCCCTCCCAAGCTTGTCCTATTGGGAATTATAGTTAATTAAATTAAGATTTCGGTCTTCTTCACTGCTGTCTTCATCTCTGGGTAGCAGCCTTGGGCAAGGTGGAAAGTGAAACTTGCTTCCTTTGCTCCAAGGCAGCTTTGACTCCAGAATCAAAAGCTCCATGTGCAGCTATTAAAGCTCCCTCACCACAAGGTGCTCTGCCAGCATTTCTGAATGCCCTGTTCCTGCAGGTATCCCGGCGAGCTTTCATCTTGTGTGAACTGTAACAGGAGGCATGGGCGGTTGTTAAAGAGTTTGTGCTGCTAACGTGTCATACATCACGCCATTAATTAAGAGAAATTCTTCTTTCCCCACTCGGGTGGCTGCACGGCGCTGCCAGCGTGTGTGTATTAGCCGTGTCTCCCCACCCTGGCCTAACCCAAACTGCTGCATGACTGATTGCACCCCAGAGACGCTCCAGCCTCTGCAGGTAATTCAACTGCCGAGGCTCCAGACCCAAGGAATTAAAGAAACCTCTGCGCTGGGCTCTGCTCTCCTTGTAATTAGTGCCAGAGTGGGGCGCGGCGGGTCCATGTGTTCCCAATCACAGCCCACGCAAGGAAAATATTTTCTTTCTGGGACAGTCTGAAGGAACCCCATGGGGATCTGGGGGTTATGTACAGATATACATATATATGTGCATGTAATAATAGTAATTATCCTCATTAGAAAGTTAGCTCCAAAGCTGGCTGATGTGCTTTAAATTTGGTGGGAGAGCTGGAGGATGTCCCAAGGAATCACTGCCCACACACAGCCCCTCACATCACCCCGGTGTTGGGGAGCACTTGGATCCTGAGCCCTCAGCAGGAGGCTGATGTTCACCTCCCTTCAGCTGGAGATGCACAGGTAAGGTGGGGACATCCTTTGTCTGTCAGTTTTCTCACTGTGTGCACTGTAAAATTTCCCATAGTTGCTTCTGTAAAATTTTTCCACCCAGCTTTGATCCCACAGCAGTTGCGTAGGGTTTCATTTATCCAGGGTAGCCAAAGAAGCAGCACAGACTCACCTAACAGCCCCCCAAATTTCTGTGCATCTCACCAACACTCCTCCCTCCAGGCTCCTGAGGGTTAGGGACGCATAAAGGGCTGCTGGATGGCTGTTTTACACAGGGCAACAATATTATCCCTCAGACTGAGCCATAGGGTATAATTAGAGCTGTTCAGGAATGTTGTCATTAAAAGTGTTTTGGTTAGAAAACGCCAGTTCTTTGAAACAAATTTTTGGAATAAAGGGGGAGGCTTCTAGTGTCAAAGAGGAATGAATTCTAGAATAACCACTAGCCCTGGGTAAAGGAGAGCTGTGCTCCAGTCCCGGTTCCAGTGAAAGTGCAGGTTACGTATACACAAAAACCAGCACTGTAAAATAGCAGTGAACGATTCTGCGCTCTCCCAGTGTTCAGGAAAACTGTAAAGCAAGGGTTTCAAAGAGATCTGCCCTGACTGATCAGGGATTCTTGATTATTTCCTCTATTTCAGGAAGCACAACCAAGTTTAAGGACTTGAGTAGCTCTCAAAAATGAGAACATTTCTTTAAAATGAAATATTGAAAAGCTGTGGAGGAGGGATAACCTTCAGAAGAGCTCTTGCTGAAGTGACCGCGCTGCTGGAGAGTGCAGGGCCATTCACAGGACCATAGAATGGTTTAGGTTGGAAAAGAGCTCTGAGATCATCGAGTCCGGCACTGCCAAGGCCACCGCTAGTCCATGTTCCCAAGTACCACTTCTACACATCCTTTAAATCCTTCAGGGATGGTGACTGCCCTGGGCAGCCTTTTCCAGTGCTTGCCAAATTTAAAATCCAATCTAAGTCTCCCCTGGCACAATTTTTTAGGGGGACACCCAAATCTCTGCAGTCACAGGCAGACCTGGAGAACCAAAATCACTTTGCAAGTAATTGATGAACAGCCTGGCATTATCATTGCGTTGCTAACTCAGTTAGTAATGCCATTCACACAAATCCCACACACCACTAGCTAACAAAATTCACTCCATCATGAAGATAAAAGGGTTCTGTTGGAGCCAGCATGGCTGTCCTAATAAGCCATTATCTCACATCCCACAAAGAGCTCTCAGGTGAGCATCATTCAGCACCCAGCACTCATTGCAGTGACCTAATGCTGCCCAAATGGGACACCCCCAGGAGCAGCCCCAGAATCCCAGTCAGCCCTACTGCCAGGAGCAGCAGAGCTGCAGATGTCCTGCAGGAATGTTTCTGTCAGGGTTGCTCTGTGCTGTGCTGGATGGGGAAGGAAGGTGCTAGGAAAGCTGTCTGGAAAGCAAGTCAAGTTTCCAACCTCGGTACATTATAGGATATAACAAATTAACCAGAGTAGACAGCCGCGTATCATACTTCATTATGTTCACTGAGCTCACCTCCTGAGCTATACAGGAAAGAGAAAGAGCTTTTAAAAATATTTTAATAAAGCACTTTGGTGTTGCTCAAGGACTTTGTTTTATTACATGATTGTTGCTTTAGTGAAATCTACCCAATTCTCTGAGAAAGGTTGGCTTTGATGAATAGTCAGGAATTCTGGAAGAAATTATTTAATGAGGATTTTCAACATTTTCATAAAGAAAGCTGTGTTTCTCATTTGAAAATGACTTTATAATTTGAAATTGGAATAGTTTTCCTTTAGATAGGAAATAGTCCAATTATGAAACGGCAAAGTTCTAAATCTTTAGATATCTCTATTGACCTGATATCATTATGGTATGTATAATTTAAATTTATTATGGCAAAAGGAAAAGGTTTGAGATAATTCCTTTTAAAACAAAAATCTGCTGAGAGAAGTGATTCAGAAATTTCAAGAAGTCTTGAATGTAAGAAAATCTTTTTCCTCCTCTTTCAAGTACCATTTGCTTAGGTGCCATTTAATGTTGGTTTTACATTTGGCTGTATTTCCTCGGTTTTAAAGATTCTTAGTTTGCATTTTTAAAAAAAAAATACTTGGGAATCCATGTGGTGGCCACTGAGGACTTGCACTACTGGCAAATGTTGCTACAAGCTGGAGATCCAAGAAATCAAACATGAGAAATCGACTCCTAGAGACTCAGTATCAGGAAAGTTTTCACACTAAGCCTGTTTTGACTCACACAGATTTTTGCTCAAAATTTGAGTCAGGAACAGAACTCAGCACACTCAAATCACATGTGAAGGATCAGACAGGTTCTGAATCTCAGCGTGTAGCTGATACCTGTGACTGTGTCCACCTTATCTCAAGACCAAACTGCAGTTCATACCTGAACAGCCTCTCCAGCACAGAACCACCATGAACTTTTCTACAACAAACCCCCAATGCTCGGTTTAAAGTGTTATTTTTAAACTTGGAAACAAAATCCCCCAAGCTGCATATTCATAGACGTAAAAAATGAGGCACTTCATATACACAACTATATTTTCAGAAGTGTTTGTGCATTTGCCCACCTTATTTTGTGAGGACCTGTGCAGGGAGGACTGTACAGATGGCCAATTCTGCAGTGCACAGCCACTTTGGGAGAACATTAGCTGCCTCTGAGCGTGTGGATTAGGAGCACTTTTCATGGGCGCAATTAACCATCCCAAAATTTTGACGACAAAGGAATCGTTATACTCCTGAAAGTGTTTATTCTATAAATATTGTCCTTTCTGGTTCAGCAGTGTATTATTCTCATTCCTGCTATCCCTGCTCTTGCAGTCCCGAGCTGGTGTAACTGGCGTGTGGAATGCAACAGCTGGTTAGGTCTGCAATGATCCAAGAGCAGCAGAAGACAAGGAGTGCAGAGGGGGCTGTGTCTTCTGCCAAGTGGAGAACTCAGCAGCTGCTTTGTATTTTCACATGAACAAAAATGTTTTGTTAACTGCCTCGCTGCCGAGTCTCTGGCTGTGGGAAACAGGGGGTATTGCTGGCCCCGGAGGCAGAGTAATTCTCTGTTTTTTCCAAGCAGTGGCTGACAGCACCTCGTACAAACCTGCCACAGATGGAATGATTGCGGGACAGGGTTCAAGCAACTTTATCTTCTCTTTATTGCATTAAAGGTGCCCATATGTGCAAGAAGCTCCCCTTAAAAGAACATTCTTAAGATTGCAAATGCTCAAAAGCTGGGAAATGTCAATGGAAGATACATTCTCTGATCATCTTTATTTGGATAAAATAAAACTTATAATACAACGGGGTGGGAGAGGCTTTAGATGTCATCTAGCTCTCTGTGACTCAAGGCAGGATTGGCTCAATCGGCCAACAGTTGTCAAACTTGCTCCTTAATGTCTGAAGTTCTCCTGATTTTTTTCAAAAAGAACTGTGGCTTTTTGGGATCCTAAGGAGGTTGCATTAAACCTGTCCAGAACTGAAGCTCAGCATCTTATTATGAAGATGGTAAGGTGATTGAGGAAACTACTGGTAATTAAAAGAAAAGTGAGACTCCTCTGTTTTGAATAAGAGTATCAGAAGTGAGACTGAGAAGAGAGCATTTTACTCTTCAAAGAGAATATTGCCTGGAGAAACTGAGATAAGAGTTACAAGGGTAAAAGTTGAACCCTGTGTAGTATATTTACATCCATTGTTGCTCCTACTTTGCAGGTGCTTGGAAGCTGTGGTAAGGGTAATTAGGAAGAGGCTAATCAAGAGTCTTAAGGTGCTGTGTCTGATGTGTACAAATAAAAGAGACGGTATAGGGGAGGTGCAGTTGCAATCTCAAAAATGGATTCTGGAGGAAGTGGAAAAGGTGCCCAGCAAATATTCCTGCTCCAGGCTCCATCTACAAAAGGAGCAGATGCCATGAGACTGTGAAATGCCAGAGTCCAGCCCAGGGGAAAGGTGCTGGGAGGTGCAGCTGGGACAGCTGGGACAGGAGTCCCTGGTGGGGCACAGCCCTGGAGCCCTGAGTGGAGTGGAGCACAAGCCTGTGGTCACTGAACTCATTGCTTTCAGTTGGAAATTAAATCAGTCTAACTGGGCTGTGAAACACAGTGTGTGTAACGTGGGGTGCCAACAAGTCCTACAGAGCCAGAGGATTGCAGATGGGAAGGAAGTATTTTCTTAAACTATGATGTGAGGAAATGGGACAGCCTTCACCCCCGTGGGCATGTGGCAGGGGATCACGAAACACCAGGTTCCAAGCTGAGTATTTGCATTTATCTCCCAAATGTTGCCCTGTGCCCTCTGATGCTCAGGGCAAGACCTGCTGAATTCTAGACAAAGACAAGGCAATTAGAGAGTGATCCAACTGCAATGCTAAATGCCTGTGCTTTGTCTTCTGTTTATTCATAGCTTCCTGTTTAAAGACATCTTGGAGTTTAACTTGCTAAACAAACCTTTGTTATTCATAAGTGTTCCTGTCTTGAACGATGGAGAGGGAGTGAAGCAAGGTGAGACTGAAAAAAAGGGTGAACCCTTTTGGTGAAGACAGTGACTCTTTTTATAGAAATAGCAGCTTCTGGAGGAATAGAGACCCAGAAATATGGACCCAGGAATACTTTTAGGGAAACTGGGGAATGGAGAACAATTACAGCCAAGTCTCGGAAAGATATAAATATCAGAATAAAAAGAGACAACAACAGAGTAGTCCAGAGTGGACAAAAGCCACATCCCATCAGTGCCCCGAGGGTGGGCCACATCCAAAATCCTTGCCAAGAGCACTGGGAGGACCAAGCCATGGCACCTCAGACTCCTCTCCTTGATAAGGTTGGAAAGCACTGAGTGAATAAAGCTGTGAAGCGCAGGAGGGGTGAAGTAGCTCTCCCAGAAATGCGCTCCTGGCCCAGCCTCTGCCATGGAGCTCATTCTGTGCAGATCTCAGAGGTTTGCTGTGCTCAGGTCAGAGGGGTGCTGGGCCCTCACCTGCCTGGAGGTGTTGGAGAAGGGCCTCGAGCTCAGAAGTGCCAGCAACTTCAGCTCTGAAAACAACATCTCTCTTATCTCATCTTGGACACATCAAACTCATCCTAGACTTCATCCTTCAGGACCTCAGTGGCTTTTCCTAGCTTTCCTCCTTCAGGGCCTCATCTTTTCCCATCCTCGTCAGACTGCTCTGAGGAAACATCCGTGGGTATTTGAGAAGCATTTGGATGCTGTCCTGATGAGCCTATTGAAAAGCCCACAAGGAAATGAATAATTCTGTGCTTGATGAAGGGTTTGTAAGATGTGCCATATATAGTGCATGGGGCCCCGTGTTTAGGCAGGGGAAACATAGAATATGGAGGAGCTGCTCCTTCAGAGAGCAGGATCACCTTTATGCTCAAAATTGTGAGAGGGCTTTGGAGAAAGCCAGTGGGTGACGATCTGTGCTGCAGAGTGTGTGCAGGAGCTGCTCAGGGTGCTGCTGTGGCTGCAGAAAAATGTTCTTTGTGTTTTCAGAGGAATGGCAAAGCACATGTTCAGCTCTGCATAGAATGAAATACTTCTCTGAGGACTTCGCTGCCCATGCTTCAGATTAAGCACAAACTGAGTGTGGCCAGCCTAAGGGAGCAGCTTGGGTTTGGGTGAGCTTAAACAATCGGCTTTGAAGCTGTGGTGAATCTTCAGGTGCTTGTTTGTTAGAACTTGGCCCCCAAGTTAAATGGCAGCTCCAAGAATCCCTCACAGAAGGGAGGACTTATCACATCCAAATCAGATCCCAGTTGAATATAGTTTAGAGATTATATTTGTAAAACCTGACGTGTGGATGCACTGGCTTTTGAGACAGAATTTTGGATACTCAGTGCAAACATATCTCACTTACGTATCACTAACTTATTTTATGACATGGCTTCAGGAAAAAGAGGGGGGAAATGATACTTGAAACACACATTTTTTAAAACAAAACTCAGTTTTAAGAAAACCTAGATAAATTATGAGTTGATTCTCCTTCAGCCATTATTTACTGGACATTTTTAGAGAACATCTATTTATTTATTGTCCTCTGAGACCACTAGAGAGGAAAGAAAATGCAGTTAGTCCATCACTTCAGTGGATAAAGAGGGATGCAAACTCTTAATAAAGTATCGATGGCACCCCAAGGGGACAAGCAGAGATTTGCATCCCAGCGGCTCAGCTGACAGAGCTCATGAGTTACTGCAGCAGCCAGGCCCTGTCAGAGACAGGAGCATGATGAGAGGAGAGGGAGCAGAGCATGATTTGTACTGGCATGCAGCGAACAAGCTAAGCTGTGTAAAAATGAATACACGAAATTAGAAGGATTAATGGGACAAGTTAGTGCAGGGTAGCAGGGAAAGTCCCCTGTCTAGGCACTTCTGCCAGGTTCCACCCAGACAGGTTATTTTTTTTGGAAGTGCTTTCTTTTGTAAGTGAAATTTCACCTGGAGAGCACCTCATGAACAAAATTCAATTCCTCCCTCTCAGCTCCACCTGGAAAAGCCCTTTGAGCTTTTATACTTTTCTTTTATTAAGAAAATCATGGTGGTTTCCACAGGAGCCTGAGATGTTGGCTTGATATAAGGAAGGCTAATGGCATATTAGCCATCAGAAATCATCCAGTGAGTTCATTTGCATCGAATGCTCCTCTTAACCTCATGTTGTAAATCACTTTTAAATAGCCCTGCCGCTTCACCCCAGGGCTGGCTGCTGTTCAGGAGGGAGCAGAAGAGTTTCTGCTTGTCTTGCTAAGGCCTTTGAAATCACTTGTGATAAAGCTCTAGAGGTGTAAGGATTTTACTATTTAAATCACAAAGCAGGGCCTAAATATTTTTCTGCAGTAACAGTTTGCTAAGCAGCACATTCTGTTCCTTTCAAGCCAGTCCACTCCTACCACCTTGGAAGTTAAACAAAGGTCTCTGTGCTATATTTCTACCATTTTCCCTATTAGGTGGTTGAGCTTTGAGGTTTTTTTAGTCCTATACCTGGTTTTGATTTTACAAAAGGCAATTACAACATTCACAAGATGACAGTCATTTCATGTGACAGAAGGCTGACTAATTGAGGGAAAGGGATGATATTTGGGAACGAAAAACAAAGCTGTGACATGTAAAATTACATATAAAGTGAGCTTTTTAAAATTTTTTTCTCCTCATAAAATTCTCAACAAGTGAACTCCAGATGTCAGCATTTAAACACTGTCAGGTATTTCTTGTATTATTGTAGTATCTACAGACCAACAGGGAAATGTCAGGTATTGCACAATCCTAACCTGGGGGGCCCAGTGTGCACAGAAGACGTGGACAAGTCAGAAAAAGTGAAAAGCAGGAAATATTGGCACTATTTCAATTCAGTTTCTTTCTCCACTTAAATGACTTCAACAAGTTTCACCTATCTAAGATTAATCAGAATTTAAGGTAATGTAGAAGTTGGTGCCAGGGAAAAAGATCTTAAAAAAAAATTCATAGAAGATAAAACCCTTGAAATGTAGAGGTGCAGCCACAATCCCCTCATGTTCTGCTGAGTAGGAAGGTGAGCAGAAGAATCAGCCTGGGCAGCTTCGGTGCCAGCTGCTGTCATTGCTCCTGGAGGATTGAAGCTCCATGGACAGGTTACACCTCCGTGCTGATCCTTTTGGCAGGAGAACCATCAGCTGTGTCCTGCAGGTCACATCTTCAGTCTTATCAACCACATTCACTCCTTAGTGAGTTGTTGCTGTCTCTGGAGCTGTAGTAGTTTGGGTTACAACACTGTGGAAGGTGAAGCAGCTTCTCTGCTGGTCTGGGAAGAGGTGGGGAGAGGCAGTTTGAAGGTGATGCTGCTACACTGGCTCTGACAAGTGTGTGTGATCTTTTAATAGATTTTTTTATTTTTCCATGACTTATCATTTTCTCTTGATCTAGAAGAAAACTTAAGTCAGTTTTGAAGGCCTTACTTCTCCTGTCTTCAAAACTGACTGGTTTGTACCAACTAAAAGAGATTTATTGAACAGCTTGAGGATTTGTAAGCCTGATATTCCTAGACCCCTGTCTCAGGAGACACCAGCATGAAACCTTAGATGGATCCACAGGGAATATTAGCTTTTTCCCTGCTTAACCCGACAAGGTTTTATTCAGTAACACAAGTCCTTCCTCCCCTGTTCACCACCTTTATCCGTGCTCATGTGTCCTGGTGGGAGCACATACAGGCAAAGCCCTACCTGTGATAACATTCCCAGAAGGATTGTCACACCTACACACCACACTGCAAAACAGCGTGGCCAGTGTTGACTCCTGACTTTTGTGAAAGGAAGACTCCTGGTCTGAATGCAAAAATACACAAGGAGTTATTCAACACAGCAAAGGCAAACAGCACAGGAGCCTTGCTGCTAAGGAGAATTAAAGCTCAGTTGGACATGGTCAGAAGGGTAATGGGAGTCAGAGGGGGAAGAAGAAAAATAAGTATAAAATAAGTATACTTCAAAAATAATGTTTTGTTTGGATTGTTGGTCAAGGGAATGAAAAACGGGACAAGGCTGCTGCTGGGAGTTTCCCTGGGACAGGGAATGTATGTGTAGGAGCATCTGGTATGCTTGGTTCTAACACTCCAGGTCTTTTACCATATCCTGCCCAGCACTGCTGAAGCAAACCAGGTGTAAGTGGTTTCAACAGAACAGCCAAAACCACATCTTACTCAGAGAAATTGTGTCTTGAACATGAAGGCTTTGTTCTCCAGGGCCAGAGCTCCTCTCTCTGCACTGGTAGCCCATGAAAGTGTTTACAGAGGCCAGGAG
Source organism: Origma solitaria (assembly GCA_013397895.1). Classification (NCBI taxonomy): domain Eukaryota; kingdom Metazoa; phylum Chordata; class Aves; order Passeriformes; family Acanthizidae; genus Origma; species Origma solitaria. The sequence goes on along the minus strand of VZRL01001315.1, from coordinate 651,087 downwards.
CCCAAAGGAATTGAATTCAGGATCTTGAAAGCTTTGGCCTTCGCAAAATAAACCTTCAAAGGAGATTTAGAACTATCAGCAACAAAATACTTTCTATTCTCATCCATGAGAGCCCCCTCCATTCCTGTCCCATGTTTATTTAACAATTTAAAAAATAAATCCATTGCTTTGAGCTCAGGCGATTGATATTTTTAAGCCCTGTGGCGTTATTTTTCCATGTACACTTTCCATAATATTCTGTATTTTCTTTTTCCTTTTGTTATTTTACTTTAACCATCATTTGGTCTTGCTGGCAATTACAGCCCTTGTTTTTTCCTAATATTGGTAATAAGATAGGTGAGGTGAGGAAATGCTGATGACAAAACCTTCTACACACCTCCTCTTTACCCAAGTGGTCCCAGCTGATGCCTCTTTTCCACGGGGTGGTTTGGCTTAAAATAGATCCAAAAGGCCATATTTTGAAATATCAGCATTAAGATTGTTTCTACAGAGCCCTTTCCCTGTGCTGTTAGCACAGCTCGATGTGAGCTTCACAAAAGGTGTCTTCAGGGGGCTGTTTAAGTTTCATTAAAAATAAATAAAACCCAGATTCCTGGGATCTACTTAATTGCCCCCTAAACTGGACAAACACCAGAGCAAATTTGAACTGTTTGCTCCAAATTACTCTTGTGAGTTTAGCTCATTCCGTGCTTTCTGGATAAGCAAGACTGGTCAGAAATCAGACCAAACAGATAGAGCAGACATACAATTCTGGAAAAAAATTGTAAGGTTTTTTTGCTGCATGCAAGTAGTTGGATTTGATTATTATTGTCTGATGAGACTGATTGCCAATATCACATTATGTTGTTTCTATTCCCTCCTTGTGTGGCTGAAGCATTCCAAATGGGAGGTAGGGAGGAGGAGGAAACAAAAACCAAGAGCAATTAAAAACAAACAAAAAATCCATAATGATCTTTTTGAGCATATTTTTAAAGGGAGTTCCAGCCTGGTGTTTTAACTGTGTCTCCTCTCTAACAAATTATATTATTTTTGCTATCAGCCTTTTCTCTTTTATTTTAATGAATACATTACAGAAAGGTCCCTGCATTACTTGGGTTTTCTTCCATGCCCATAAGTGGTTATAGTCAGTCATAAACACCAGAGCACCTTAAAAATGGAAACCAAGAGGAAAAGAAGGCCAATTCAAATATCTACCAGTTGGTTCTCCTGTCAGCCAGGCCGCACTGGAGATGATTCCCAGCAGCTTCCCAACTACATGTAAAAGGAGAATGAAGCTTTTAGTCATCATATCACCACGGCTTAACTCACTTCTCTCACTCAAAAAAACCTAGCTTGTGATCAAGTGATAATAATACAGCTCTGTGCATGGGCTATACAAGTTTTCAATCTGGACCAGTCCCAGCAGTCAAAAATTCTCTAATTGAGAACATCTTCTGCAACTGGGACCATCTTCTCCTGCCATTCCCCAGTGCCTTTGCCAAGGCTGTAGGTTTCACTGGAAGACAAGGCAGTGGTGAAAGATCACATCTCACCAAACCCTTCTGTAGGATGAGGACACAAAGGGAGAATCAGCAAACCCCATCACCCACAGGTAATAATTTGAAGGAGATGATGTCCCTTGTGCCAGCTGAGAGGAGATCAGTGCACCAGAAGACTTGGGGACACATCAAGAGGCTGAGCAGTGTCCCTGTGCAGGAGGCAGAGCTGGAGTGTGAGCACACACCTGGCACACACGCGTTCACAGGCTGGTGCTCCTGCAGCACCAAGCACTGCACACCTCAACTGCTCCAGAGTTTACTCCTGGCAGAGGTCAGATTTTCAGAGTTCCTTCCTTTTTTAATGATCTGACAGTAGGAAGAAACTGTAGTAGGGGAAACTGGGGCTGGGGGTGGGGGGGGGGCGGAATCTGCGTGGATTAACTTTACTTTTCTCAGCACAGCCATTTTTTCAGGACTGCAAGTCAAAACTACCTGACTAGGAAAAAAAATCATGTTAAAGATATACGAAGGGAAAAGAAGAGAAAGACACTCAGTGAACTCATCAGTGTTGTTCTTACAGCTCACACTCCCTTTGCCCACCTCCTTAAAACTCACTTTGCATGGGAGCTGTGCAGTTTGCCCCACGAGGAGGAGGCATTATCGAGCACCTTGGGGCTGAAGGTGTAGGAGGTTCCTCACTGCAGAACATCCATGGGTCCTCTGCAGGGCTGAATATACCACACAGGGCAACCGATTCTCGAACCAGTTCACATGCCATTGCCTGTGCAAAACACGTGTCCAGCCACCAGGCTTGCATAAATTGGCTGTAAATAGTTAATTAAATGCATTTGTACCCCACCACCTGATTTGCATGCAGAATTGTCAAAACAGCCTGCTAAGATTAGACACAATGTACTCCCCGAACACAATTGTACCACTGAAACAGTCTGAAAATCTGGCGCATTGAGTTAAATTTTCACATTGTGCCTTCTTGTGTAATAACAATAATCTCCTCTGCCTTGGAGTATAATCGCAATAAAGAGCTTTTTGTGATTCATTCAGTGTTTATTCACTCAGTAAACAGCCCTTTATTGCTTTTTATACTACAAAGCAAATGAGATTATTGCTTAAATTGTCCGGTAGCAACTAGCTTCTGTCCTCTGGCTTGCTTATTCAGTTTGTTTTTGTGTTGTGGTTTTGGAAAAGAAAACTTGTTTAAAATTAGCTCCCCAATAAATCACAGTAACAATGAAGTGAGAGTTTCTGCAGTGTGACAGATTTGTAGCTTTTTATGTTTGTAATGATGATGATATGTTTTCTAGCTTATTTATTCCCTTCTGCCTTTATTCTCCCAAACTCTAAAGTCTGCTGCTGTGAAGGAAACTCTAAGATGCTGGAGTTTGGGAAGGGGGAACTTGCAGTCCTTGGACTGCACAGCTGCCTTTGCAGCATTCCCAGGAGGGGAAGGTGCAGGAAAGAAGCAAAGAAAATAAACAGGCAGGAGTCTGAAGCTCAGAGTCCAGAGGCATCAACACTGATTCACATCCTACCCTGCTCCTAAAAGCTCCAGTGAGCTCTTTCCCTATGTAATAAGGTTGGTGATGTTATCTGCTTTGAAAAGTGCCCCAAGACCTTTGGATGGTTAACAATAAACATTTCTGTTATTCAGTGGCTCTCCAAGCAGTTCTCAAGAGCAGCTGTTGTGAGCACAGCATCTCCTGTGAAGGTGTGTGGTGGAGCAGCCCTGCAGACCCCAGAGCCTGGGAACTCTGTAATGTTCATCACGGAGAGCAACTCAGCTGTAGCCAACATTTGTTCATTCTCTCCTTTTCTGAGTGTGCAAATGGAGCAGCCCATAATTATTCCTCATCACGAGGCCAAGTGGAGTATTCATCAAGGGAACGGGAAAGACTATTTCTCTCTTTCAGGCAGCAGCACGTAAATGGCATTTCTTATTTCAGTCCTGCCAGCTTTGAGACGTTAGCAAAGCATTTCCCTGATAATTATTGATCTTCTGTATTTATAGAAAGCTGGGACCCAGTACAATTCAATATTCAGGAGATGCCAATTTTCTATGAATACCTGAGAATGACTTGGTCATTTTCCATTTCTGTAATTGCTTCTGTATTGCTGGGGCATGAATTGCATTCTTTAAAATCCACCTAGGAATGGAACATGGATGAGCAAGCTCTGCATGAATTTCTTTCTCCTCACTGAAGCCAAGCATGTTGTTTTCAATTTGGGCATTTCAAGTATTAATGTCCAACTTCATTTACTCACATCTACTGCCAGCTTCCACACTCAAATGGATACCTTAAATTAATTGATCTAGAATTGCAAATTGGGGATCTCAACCTGTTAAATAAGCAGCTGGGTCTGTATTTCCTCTAATGGAGTCTATATTTTCTACAGGAGTCTCTGAATTTAGCTAGTCTTGACAGCTTTTGAGTGACCATATTTCTCCTCTGGGTAATAGTGTTTCCTAGATTTAGCTTTTTTCCTTCTTCTGTGTTGTTACATTCAGTTCTCTTATTAGTTTATAGCAGCTATTTTTAGTGTAACCTAGACACTGACATGTTTCTTGAAAAGAGCAGGTCGAGTCCCAGCTCCACTGAAGTCCCCAGCAAAATCTTTGCTCACTGGCACCAGGAATGAGATGGGACATCCCCATTTCCTCGAGATTGCAATGTGGTTCTGTATCTCAGAGCCAAAGGACCTGACCTGGCTGTTCCCAGGATAAACCTGGCACGTGAGCTCGTACCTATCCTGTGCCTGAGCTGGCTGGGGAATTATGGGCTGCAGAGGCTGGGCTCTCTGATGGGATGGACATCTCCCAGTCCCTGGAACTGGGAGCAAGGCCTGGACTACCATTGTATCACAGTTTTGACAGAAAATTCTCCAGAGGTCCCTCCTTGGAATGCCACTCTATAAAAGCTATCCTGACCCTGGCCATGCAAAAATTATTTAAACAACCCATATTTCTCTGATGATAAAACAATAATTAATTGTCAACTGCTGCATAACATCATCCATATTTATATTAAAGGGGAGATGTCAGAGTCAGTAGTGACAGGGAAGCAGTGTCATCTTTTTGGGAACCAGGGCCAGGCAGACACCAAACTGCAAGGAGGCTATTGGATATGACCCCTCAGCTCTCCCCATGCCAGTGGCTCCAGCAGAGGAGACAGCCCAGAGCAGAGCCCTGTGTTTCCCAGGTCTCAGAGCAGTGCCCTGTGCTTTCCAGGTCTGCAGTGGCAGTGCATGGCCAATGCTGTGCTCCTCTGCATCCCCTGAGACCCCAGCAAGAAGTTTCCCTAAGAGATTTCTGCCAGTCCTGGCACAGGCACCCCCATGGATGTGACATTTTTGGTTTCCCTGGGTAGGAACACACCCTGCTTCATAGTTTCCATGCACAAGAAACTTGCTAAGTGCACGGCCTGATCTATGATTAGATTTTTTTGTTTCACAGGGCAACAGTGATTTATGAAGCATATTTTCATGTGGTGACCAGAAAATGTTTCCATTTAATGATTGGGCAGTGTACTTTCCTTTATCAAACCTGTTGAAAACATTTTAATGTTTTAAAAGTATATTTTCACAGGAGTTTTGCTGCTCTAACCAGATTTCTTTTTGAATTGGCTCTGCTCAGGTTTGCTAATGCTTCCAGGTTGCTGAATACACGTGTGGAATGTTGGAATAAGGTGAGGAAACGCAAACTGATGGCCAACATGCCATGCAGGAACTTACAAGTGTTTCTTCAATTAGCAGGCCTTACCCTGAGGTTTTGGGTGCCCTTGATCACATCACTTTGCTGCCTTACATGTCAGCTCCTCGTCTGGAAAAGGAGAACAGTCCTATTCCTATTCCCTTGCAGTCCCTCAGCCTGTTCATCCTGTCAAATGAAGGCTCTGGTTGCCCAGCATGGTGAGGGTTTGCAGTCCTGGCTGTCACGGAGTATTAATTAATCATTCAATAAATAATGTCAAAGAAATATTAATTAATCATTGCTCCAGAAAAGAGCTCACCACAGACACTCTCTGTGGCCCTCAGTACAGCCTCGGAGCTGCTGGAAATTCACTGTCTTTCGAACAGGGCCCATGGACATGATTAAAAGAACTGCCTCAAATCATCCCAACTTTCTCACTATTAAACAGCAGCTGCAGCTTCTTCTCTTTTTGATTTTCGTTTCTTATTTTTTTTTTTTTTTTTTTTTAACCTGGCAGCCTTAGTCAATAAGCCATAAGCACCGAGCTAAGAAGAACTGCTGTCATCAGACAAAAAGGCCTCCAAGTCCACATCCCTAACAACCTATTTTAATAACAAGAGCAATAACGGGATTTATTATGCATGCGGCTTTCTGCAATCATTTCTGAAGAGAAAATTAGTTTGAAGCCTCAGGCGACAGTTGAACTCTCAGAGGCGCCTAAAATAAAATGGGGAGGGGGGGGAGGGGATGGGAGGGGGCTGAAAAAATAATAACTGGGGAAAAAAAGTGTGATGGGGAAAGTTATTGGAGCAAGAATGCCGGTAAAGTTTATCTGTGAACTGGTTGTGTCCCCCAGAGGGAGGATGTGGTGGCTGGGAGCTGTTGGGGACGCAGGTGACACGAGGGCTGGCAGAGCATGGTCCAGCATGCACCACCAGTGGTGTGGCCCCAGAGCCTCGGGTTACTGCATGGTGAAGTGATAAATTCCAGAGGGACTCTGTGCCAGGGAGTTAATCTCAGCTCAGGTGTTAAAAGGAAAAACAAAAACACAAACAAACAAACAAAAATTAAAGAAAAAATGAGAGATAAGATGGTCCTGAGCTTCTGGAGGCAGGAGGAAAGCAGGGCTGATCACAGGGTAGGGGCAGGAAGGCAGGAACACTACTGGAATGTTCTGTCCTGTGTGGATGTCTGGCAGGACCCACTGTCACTGCATCCAACCTGCCCCTTCACAGCCACCAAAAAGTGCCTCTCTTCCCAGCCAGCTTCAGGTCCACCTTGAAACAGAAGTTTTTAGGTCCTGGCATCAGCCTGCCCTGAAAGACCAGCAGCATCCCGTGCTGAACGTAGGGAGAGGGGATGCAGTTTGGGACTGGGACTGGGGTACTGCTCCAATTCACAGCACCGACACTGTGTTTTCCTCTAAACCAGGGGAGGCCAAGCTACAAACTGGTTCCTCTCAGATGTACTGGATTGCTTCCTCAGGCTGCACCTGCACAGTCCATGCCCAGAGCCCACCTCAGCCTGTTCCTGTGGCACAGATGTTCGCGAGCTGGCATGGCTGAGACAGCCTGAAAAGGAGAAATTCCTTCATCAGCGTGATGCTGGCAGCTGCTTCCCAACAGGTACCCCATGCAGCCTGCTGCTGTGCAGGATGGTGTCTGTCTCCAGCAGTCATCCAGGGAAAAACATGGAATTTCAGGGAGAAAGCCCTGAGGGTGACTTCCCCCCATCAGAGAGAAAGACAGCACTGATGGGCTCAGCTGAGCCAGGGCCAGGTGCCCCCATCCCAAACCATCCCTCTCCCTCCGAAGCCAGGGCAGGGCTGCTTTCCCCTGCCCCTGCCTCTGCATTCCCATTTCAGACAAGCCCTTGACAGAGCAGCAGGACTCGAGGCCCATCAGCAAACAATTTTTCCATCTAAAATCTCAAATAAAAGTAACATCGAGGGAAAAGTGTGTTTGTATATATGTGTGTCTTCATCAAAGAAAGACAAAGCCAATCACTTTTGTGTATGTAAGACTTCTTTAAATTAAAAGGAAATTTTTTTCCTCTTCCTGAAGAAAAACATGAACTTCACTGCTGGAAACAGTGTGGACCCAGCTGAGACCAAGGATCTCAAGCCTGCTATTAGATGCTCCTTACTTTTTGGGCTCTGGTTTGAGGACACATTACTTTACTTCAGCTCTGGAGTCTGAGGCCGCCCTTTTTGAACTGTAAGAGGTGGCCAAAGAAAATAGCACGTGGTTATTGTTTAAAAAGTCCTCATACCAGAAAAGTATATGATCACTTAAAGGCAACATCAGAGAGTGGGGTCTTCTGCTGGCTTCATCCAGGGCCTTGGCTAACCAGCTAATTCCATAGTGATATTTATGGCTGGTATATAAAAAAGAAAATGGTCTGAAATCCTGTGGCTGTTTGGTACCCATGTCTTTAATGTCTAACTGCTTATTCATTCTAAAAAGTGGGATTTAATAAGACAGCTATTGTATGTTATTTAAATTCCAATTGATTATTAAAAACATCTTTATTTAAATAAACTGCAAATTATAAAGTACTTGGGGAAGTGCAGCCAATCAAATCAGTGGACTGCCTGATGAATATCCTTTTCTAACCCCGTCATTTTATATATAGAAAAGAGGTTGACTTATGCAGCAGGAATAAAACTAACTTAACTGCCTTTACGGGTCATTTCTTTCTTTGATGAATACTTGTAACTCCCTTTAACAGTAATAGGACCTCTGCTTTCCAACTGAGCAGAAAATAAACAGTCCTCACTGTAGGGGCTCCACTGCCTTTTGGGGGGCTCTGAGCAGGGGTAAGCAGAGGAGGATGAAATGTTCCCTCCTTTAATAATGCATGCCAAAAATATTCCTGAATAAGATCCCCTTTCCCTATTTCCTGACAAATGCTGCCCAGAAGGTCCTGCTGGTGCCTGAAAGGAAAACAACACCCTGTACTCCACTCTTTGGTAGACCAGAAAGCTGGGCTGATAATGGATAGATCTTCTCCAGACTTTTTCCCAGCACTCTTTTAAGATTTTTCTCTCTAACATACGTTCCTAGTCTTTGGTGGCGTTTTCACCTGAGAGAATAAAGACGTGTTGCAAGCTAGAATAAATAAGAAGTGCTCATCCCATCCCTCCTTTCTCTTTTGGTTTGGTTTCTTCTTCCCCTGATTTGTTTTACCTTTTTAATTTTTTTTCTCCCTGGTTAAACTACAAGATTAATGAAGGGTTCAAGGGGAAAAAAGGAAAAAAAAAAAAAAAAAGGTTGGTCTTTCCTGCCTCCTTTTCTAAATGCAAAGTGAAAGTGCAGCTGCTGTTGCAGAGACAGGTTCTGCAACTCCAGCAAGCACTCACAGCACAGCAGGCCTGACTCGCAGCCAAGAAAGAGAAAATCTGATATGGTATTTATGTCTCTGTTTAGGGAAATTAAGCCAAAACAAGGTGGTAGCTGAGAAAGGAGACAATGAAACAGCGGAGAGGAAACTTGTTCTTTGAGAAAATAAGAGAAAAGAGAAAGGAAGCCAGTTTAGGTGGGCTCCTAAATAAAAAACCAACACTTTGAAGTCCTGTATCCTGGTGGGTTTACAAATTAACTTTGCAAGGAAAATGGCTTGTTTTTCCTTTGTGAGCCTCGTTAACATCTGAGGTCACGCACTGAGGTGTCTTATCAGCAGCAGGTATCAATCAGAACAACTCCCCTAAAACCTGTGTAACTGCACCCACTCACACAAGATCCAGGGCAGGAGCAGCAGACACATCCCTGGGAGGTGTTAAAGCCAGGGCAAGCACCAGAGCCTCCTGCAGCAATGTGCTTTCCTTTCCACACGTCTCTCTTTTTACCTTATTCATTCTTTTAACTTATTGATGCAATCTTCCCACATGTATTTTGATTCACAATTACAAATTATTTGCAATTAACAGATCTGTTGACTCAATAACTGTTCTATTGTATTTTTTCCCCTTTTAGTGTAGCAAAAAAAATCCATTCCTAAACAAGACAAAATCTTTAAAAAGATCTTCATTATATTTCAATAGCCATCTCGCTTTTGTTCAAAGAAAATACATCTGTTTATTAATTAAGAGGAATTTGCTTAAGTTAGTTCCACTGAGCAAACACTTTGTTTTACCACATGAGGCCAAATACTTTGAATTTTCCTGTGCTGTGGAGTGAAGCTCTGCAGTTACTGAACTGAATGCTCCATAACTCGCAGCAAAAGCAAGAGTGGGCCAAGTCTTGCAGATTTTATGGACATCTCTGTAACCTTCCAAGTATTTCTAAGATACCCATTCACACCAGCAACTGAGCTCCAGATGAATCAGTTATTATGAATACTTGGCCTGTTAAACCTCCTTTTCTCTGCCCACAGTTGGTGAAAAAAATCTGTTATCGTCTTGCACTTTGCTCAAAATTTCGTGCTAACAAATTTCAGTCTGGCCAAACCCCCATTTTTTTCCAAGTTGTTGGCATTTTTATAGCATAATGTGAAATTGGTAGTATAGATCATTAATGTCATTTCCCATCTGTGCCACAGCTCAAGGAAGGCTGGGGAGAGCCCTCTGCAGAGGTCTCACTGCACATCTAACTTTTTTGGAGGGAGATGAGCGAGAGAATATCACCCCAAAAAGTAGTCAAAGGATTTTCCCCTGCAATGAGGACAAAGATTTTCTGCCCTAATCCATCGTGATTTGATTGGTTTTGTCCTCATTTTGCTGAAAGAGGTTGGTGTCAGAATGGGCTGCAGGAGAGGCTGCTCATCCTGCCAGTAATGTGGCAGTTTTAACAGATCCCCAGAAAAAAAAATAGTGCACATTGTGCCTGGAAGTTCCAGCAGGGTTGCTCCTCTTGAAAGACAAGGTCCCGGCTTGAGCAGGATTTGGACCTTGACCCAAACCCTGCACCCAGCCAGGCTGGCCTTCAGCACTGCAGGAGGAGGGCAGGATTTAGAGCTGGAGTTGGATTTTATAACTCTGCTTTCACTCCAGGCTTGCGTGTGAGAAAGGTCTGGATGGATTTATACTGCACCTCAGTGAGTCCCGGCATCGCCGTGTGGGGGGCTCTGCACAGGCTCGCTGTGCTCAGCCAGATGATGCTCTGGTGGCTTTATGGGCCAGGCAAAGCCACCTGAGTGCTGGGGCAGGCACTCAGACGTGTATTTTTGGACAGCTAACCCACATTTAAACGTCATTTACACTTATTAACAGCAGCGCAGTGACATCTGGTACAGTAACTCTGGCGGATTATGTGAGGCAAAGGGTGAAATAACTTCACCAAAAGGAAAAGGCTGGAGCATTCCCTTTTGTGTATTGAACATTCCCGTACGCTCTCTGCTTGCTCTTTTCAGACAATGCCTTCTTGGCTGGCTGGATTATTGTATATCACCTCCCTAACCTGCTGTATTAATTTCCATTGACTGTGAAAAGAACTTGTCAAATAAGGAGGAGAAAGGAGGGGGTAGTCTTTTAATCCATAAGGCACAGTTCTTAAAAGCACCTTGTTGTGTAGTAGCTGCGCACAAGTGAAGAATTTGTCAGGAATACAGGGCTGCTGCTAATTGTCTGAATAAATTACACTTTTGGAGCCTGGAAGCCACAAATCATGTCATTGTAGCACTAAGCCATTCTTTTATGGAATTGGTCTTTTACAACCTGGAAAAAAAACTTTTTAGAAAACTGCCCTGCAGTAAAAATTAGTGAGAGAGAGAGAGAGACAGAGACAGAGAGAGAGACAGAGAGAGAGACAGAGAGAGACTGTGTGTGTGTGTCCATGGGGTGTGAGCAGGGCAGCTCTGCAGGTTCCCCACAGCCTTCTCAGAGAGCAGGGCTCCCAATCTGCTCTCATCTTACCCCAAGTCACCTGGGGCAGCCAGAGCACAGGTGTGAAGCTCTTTGGGGTGCTGTAGAAATAAGCAGGATTAAGAGAATTTTTCCACCTGCAGGAGGGTGGCTGGTGGTCATTTTTGCAGCACAGATGTCAGCTCATTCCTCCTTGGATAATTAGGGCAATCCAGCCTTGAAAGAAAATATTAAAATATGTATAACAAAGCACATACTACAGATTCATAAGACATTGACTTGCAAAAAGCACTATTTATTATTTCACCCATTAAGATTTAATTTTTTTCACAAGCGTGGAACAACAGGTTCATGTTGCCCTTGTAATGCAGGCACTTGGTCATTCTGATTTTTCCTTCCAGCTTTAGCTACAGCATCAGAAAAAGGAATAAAGGATTTTTTTTTTTTTTTTTTTTCATTTTCTTCTGAAGTATCTGGTTTCAGACTGTGGGCTGAGTCCTGCTCACACTGTTGTCATTTGAAAGACTCCTACTGAGTTCAGCAGTCCTTGGATGCGAGCAAGCCCATGTGCAGTAATCCAGTGTGGCACAATCTTTAAAGGGGAGTTTAGTTCTGTGTAAAGAATGACTCGTCGAGATAATTCCCAGTTCATACTGTGAACTAGACAATAAAGTGGAAAGTGCTCCCTGGAATTTCCTTAAGGCAACCTGAAGCTGCGCTCGGGCTCTTTCTCAGTTTATTAGTAGTGTTTGGCAAAGTACCTCAGGCTTCTTTTCAGACCACAGTAATTGGTTACCAGACACTGGAGGACAAGTTGCCTGATAAAATTCAAAGTCTGTAATGAGGCAGACAGGCATGATAGCACAGCAATAAATCACAGCCGCTGGGGCATATTCCTGGGATGGCTGGCACAGGGGTTTCAATCAGGAGTCAGGAAGACTCCATGTCATACTCCCCTTCATGGTCAAATCTCACCCTGGATCCTCTCCAGGTGTCAGGTCAAAGGCAGCAGTGAGGAACTAACAACAGATGAAATGCCGGACAAGACATGTGCTCAGGCTTGTTCTACAGAGGATGCACTAAAAAAAAAAAAGTTATTATTATACACTTCAGGAAGTTTAGTTCCTAGACCAACTATCCATTAGTGCAATACACGAATAATTAATTGCAATCCTGGTACTTGCCTGGATCATTTTCTGCACAACCCAAAAGTGACATGGGATAAACACACAGTGCTGATTCCGGGGAAATACTCAGCAGAGCTGATGAAAATGTCTCAACGTCATCAGTGGTTCCAAATCCTCAGTATCTGCTTGGGACAAGCAGCTTGGGCACAGGGGTTTTGCAGCACACATACCTCCACCTTCCCTGTTTCAGTAACCTCCATGGCTAGGCTAATCCGTGTGCCAGAGGCAGTCACTGAGAAGAAAGCCTTTCTTCCTCCAAAACCGCAGCAAATCATTAGCTTTAATGCAGAACTACTTGTTTAGTAGTCTCGTTCATCAGGACATGCCCTCTGCTGCCCAAACTCCTTCTAAAACAGTCACCTTATCCCCAAAGTGGCAAATCATAGCAGATTTCTCCATCACGGCTTGTTTATAGAGTTTCTTCCACCCTCCTTAGAAAAATTGGATAGGCAAAATGTTGCCACAGCTGAGCTGGCATGGAGAGCAAGTGTGCCAGTTTGGACAAAGACAGGCAGATGGCTGGATCCAAAAGCACCAGCCTCATGTCCAGGGGTCACAAATTCAACTCCCATGCTTGGTTCTGTGGTTTGACTTTCAAAGAGTGGAAAATTCTCTGTTTGAGAAGGATCTACAGGCACTTGCAGACAGGTTTGGATACACAGTGCAGAGCAGTCCCAGGAGAGCCCAGGTGCCAATAGGCTCATTCACTTTTATTGCTGAAATTACAGGATGAGTTGAGCCCAGCCTCTGATGATGCCAATATTGTTTAATGTTCTGTATTATGGATTTACCTGAAGCTGAGTGATAGTCTGCTCAATTTCTTGTGTGTTTTCTTTGATGCTCAACGTTTTCTTGATGTTTATCATCACAGTCCTTACACAAGGTATGGCTTTACAAGAAAGGAGCTTGGTAGGGGATATCTGCACCTGGGATTTGCACCTAACTGCGAGGCAGACAGCAGAGTTTCAGGCTGTCTGGAGCCCTGGATGCAAGCACGGTGTTGAAGCGAGTCCAGAGGAGGCCATGAAGATGCTCCAAGTGTTGGAGCACCTCTCCTGTGAGGAAAGGCTGAGAGAGTTGGGGTGATTCAGCCTGGAGAAGAGGAGGACCTGGGGAGACCTTGTAACACCTTCCAGTACCTAAAGGGACTCCAAGAGAGATAGAGAGGGACTTTGAATAAGGGCACGTAGTGATAGAACAAACTTTCAAGTGAAAGAGGGCAGGGTTAGATCAGATATTAGGAAGAAATCCTTCCCTGTGAGGGTGGGGAGGCCCTGGCACAGGTGCCCAGAGAAGCTGTGGCTGGCCTGGATCTCTGGCAGTGTCCAAGGCCAGGCTGGACAGGGCTTGGAACTACCTGGGATAGTGGGAGGGGTCCCTTCCTATGGCAGGGGGTTGGAACTGGATTTAATGTCCCTTCCAACCCGAATTATTCAGTGTTTCTATGATTCCATAAGCTCCCTATGCACCCCTTACTGACTCCAGGTCTGCCGTGCTCTGCGCTCTGGGGTGAGCTGCTCTGACGCCACGCAGGGACACTGCTGCAGCCCTGACCCACACAGCTCTCCTACAGCCTTGGGCATCTTTATCCCAGGTATGGAATTTTTACTGGAGGATGTAATGGCATCTTTATCTCTGGTCTCAGTTTGGTGCAGCGCAAACGAATTCTTTTGGCAGATTTCTCCCCTGTCAGTGGGGGTTTGTATGGTGCATTATCAACGCTCCTCGCCCTGGTGATGCATAGCGCTAATCCATCATTAGAGCAAGAGAGTGCTCCGATGATGGATTAAAATAATTTATCATAAGAACAAGGGGCTATAATGTAACACCGTCAAAAGATGGCACCATGCAGAGACAAACAGATCAACGAGGAAATTCAGTAATGCTCATCCAATCAAGTGGACCTGCTTCCAAGAGGCTCTTCTACGGAAAAAGTTTGGCAACCTGCAAAAATATCATTATTCTCCTTGCTGAAACAACTCCTTGCAGTAATGGCACCGATTTAAGGATTTTCTTTTTTGAACAACAAAAGGCAGCCTCCCCTTGCTAGCCACCCTTTTTGGGACTGAATATTCCAGGTAAAATTACAGATCCTTTTTGTCCTCTGCAAGCCCTAATTTTTCACATAATGAAATGCAAATATAACAGCTATTTAAACCATCCATCCAAAGTGGGTTTGCTGCAGCATGGTTAAGTGACTGAGAGAGGATTTAAAACTCAGGAGACATGGTTATAGTCTTAGCTTTCTCTTGGAAGCACTACATCTGTAATTCAGCACTTCATTCCTGTCTAGTGCACATATGCTTAACTGTAGCCATATGTTTACGTGGATTCTTCAGAACTCTGTTAAATTAAGGATGAACCGAAACACCTATTTAAATGCCTTCCTGGACATAAGTTTATGGAATCTGGACTAAAAGCAAACATTGTACTAAAGGTTTAAGAAAAACTCCAAAGAATCTATTTCACTGCCCATGGACAACCGTATTTTGAGCTGCTGCTAAGAAATGGATTGTCAAAGGTCCTCTGTCAGGTGAAATGCAATAGAAAATGGATCTGCTGAAAGAACAGAACCAATAATTCACAGAATCATAGAATAAATCAGGTTGTAGAGGGCCTCGGGATGTCATTCACTATATTTCTGTCTGGAAACCCAATAGTATATGGATAAATATAAAAAAAAAAAAATAAAAGCCAGAGTGATCTGAAACTTTCCCTGTGATTCCAGAGTACGTGCATCTAATGAAGGAGGCACTCCACAGAATGAATAAAAGTACCTCTGTGCAACATTGATTTTCCAGTCTGAATGACAGTGGTTGCCAGTCTTCCTATTACTGTAATTGCTGGCTAAATGAACTATAATTGTATTAAGTGGTAAGTCTGAAATATATATGTACTGTAAAAAGGAGCTCAAGCATTGCAGGCATAAAAATTTGATTTGCAGTATTTGGAATAAGTTCTGGGGGAGGTTGGTTTTACAGAAACTGGTGCAAGGAGGTGAGTTAGCTCAGAGGGGTCTGGGTTTGTGCAGGGAATGTGGAGACAGATGCCAACAGGGACCATTTCACTCACTAAAAATTGTAATTATTACATAATATTGAATAAAATCATGCTGGATTACACAGCACTTAAGATTTTTGCTGCCTTTTTCTGTGCTTTGACTGTTGCCACTTTTTCATAATGAAAGAATTACAGTAGTTTCAATATTACTTTTCATCTTGATATGAGAACTAATGATAGTAATATTTTTTAAAGTCAAACTGAACTGTTTTCACTTATCCAAACCAATTGCTGCAGCAGTCGGGTTTGCTAAAATTTGACATTTCAGAATCATACTTTGTTCTAATTTCAGATGGAAAAATTGTTTCCTTCCTGAGCAATTTAGGATATATTTGGGAATATTTGTGGATGCTGTGCTTTGGAATGTGACTGAAAAGAGTATTAGCATGGCCGAAAACATAACAGAAAGTGATCAAAATGCTGCCCATGAAAATTCTGTTGAAAAATCCCATAAAATGGCAATAATACTCTCATGAAAAGTTTTCTTAGTAAAACCCCATAAAATGTCATCTCTCCTCCTGTTAGCCTCACGCAATAGTGGGTAACCACATTCCTTGCCCGGGAGGATTTGCTGCCAGTTTTTGCAACAATAGTGCAACAATACACATTATTTCCAGAATGGAAAGAAAAATGGACCTTTGTGGAGCAATGCAGCAGAATTCCAGCAGCCATGAAAGGAAGGGCAGCCTGGCCATTGTTCTCGGGGATCTTGGCTGAGTCCTTGACACAGTTGCTGAAAATCTTACAGTAACATTATTGTAAGCAGCAGGGAAAAATAATCTGCCCTCAAAATCTTGCTCACAGTTCCTCTTTCAGCAGAAGCAAATTGATCGTTTGGCAGGGGAAATATTCCCCTCTTTCCCTGTCTGGGGGCACGGGGAGGAGCTCCCTGCCCAGGGTTTGAGGGCTCCCAGCTCTGAACCACCCGCACTGGAGCATCCAGGGCAGGCTTGGAGCAAGGCTGAGCTGTGCAGCCAAAGCATTCCTAAGGCAGGGCAGTTCTGTGCCTGGGAAACAGCCCATTAGGGCCACTGGAGCAGAGATGCCAATTAAAGCAGTCCTCAGCGTGACCTCAGCCTCCCGGCAAATGCCAGCCCAGCACCAGGAATGCCAGGCTGGGGAGAGAAAAATGGACCATCCGCCTCCAGGGTGAGCTGCTCTTGGGCAGCTGAGGAGCTGAGACCATCCCCAGAGACTGCTGCAATAAACACCTGTCCTCATTGTCTTAAAAACTCTCTTTTACCTGAATGTGGTAGAAAATTTATTCCACCATGCTCCAGGACGCTTGGGGAGGTTAAAACGATCTTGCTAATTCACCACAGGGATTGTTCAGGATCCAATCCTAATCCCTCAGCAGGAGAGAGGCTGGAAATGCTTTCCTATTTGCACATTAATATTGAGCTGGTTTATCCAAAGTTCCTGTCCAGGCAATGCCTGGGCAACCTGGACAGATGGAAGGATGGATGGATGGATGGATGGATGGATGGGTGGGTGGATGGATGGGTGGATGGATGGGTGGGTGGATGGATGGATGGATGGATGGATGGATGGATAGATGAATGGATGGATAGATGAATAGATGAATGGATGGATGTATGGATGGATGGAGGGAGGGATGGATGGATGGATGGATGGATGGATTTTCAAGTGGAACAAAATTCTCCAAATGAACCATAAGCAAGGATTTTAAGTGCTGTCCTTCCCTATTTCTCTCCCTTCCCCCTACCTTTTCTTAGTGCTTAATTGAGTCATCTGTAAGCATTTTGGTAGGTCAGGAATGCAATTAAATAGCCTGTATATCGTAAAATATTTGAGCAGTAATACCTGATAAAATCATCATTATCTTGGAGTAATTGACCACATCAGATAATTAAGGTTCCTGAGGCAAAGCTTCACCCCCAAAGGAAGTTCAGTGGTATTAGAGCAGAGTCAAGATTGTGTTAGTGTTTCCATTATAAGCCTTATATTTTAGAGCTGTGTAATTCTATCAGTAAAATGTAGTCTGAGAGTGCAGCCATGATTTGATCTCTCTTTTTTTTTAATAACAGAGTAAGAAGAATACCAAGTATGTTGATCTAAGAGATTGAAAATATCCTCCTGAAAAATGAAGTTTGAATAAGACTCTGCTTAAAAATAGAGCACCCCACCTTAATCCCCACCCCACCTCCTGAGAATGGCAAAATTACATCCTATCTACAGCCTGGTAAATATTCAGCCTAAGATGGGTAAAATAATTATCCCAGCAGCTCTCCAGTGTTGTGAACGCCTTCATAGTTTGAGAAAAAGATAATTCTGACCTTGATGCCTTCATAGTTCTAAGCATTTTTTTTCCAAAGCACAATCAGAAGTTGTAAGAAGTAAAACATAACACAACAGAAGCCTCTGGTCTCAGCTGTAAAAGTAGGACAAGTATTTCCCTCTCTCTCAGACGTGATGTAAGCAAAAGCTCTGTCACAGAATCAGTCACAAATGAGACATATCTTAATCTTCATTGCACTGTGTGGAATGTTAACTTTTCAGCATCCAGTAATTAACCATTTCAGGATTTCTTCAGCTGTACAACACCTTTGGATCAAAAGGGGTCTTGCAAATAACCACTTGTGTCTCAGTCCCTACTTGCAAATTCAAAAAGGTGGAAAAGCTCCAAGTGCTGGAATTTGAAGACTGTCACATCCCACATCTGTACTGATGAAGTAAAAGCACCAAGGCACGAGCACAAAACCTAGATTCTTATAGTCTGGGATGATCCTGCTTGAGCAGGGAGTTTGGACCACACGAACCCCTGTGCTCCCTTCCAGCCTTACCCATCCTGCAGTTCTGTGACTCATCTCTTTTTCCCCCAAACAAAGCGCCAAGATATTTCTCTGTGATTTAAAATAGTTTTTCTTACTAAGAATTGGGAGTTCAGAGCAGGATGTTATCTGTATTGGAGCCTTTACAATCACTGGTGGTGTTGCTATTTTGTGCTTTGCAGTTTCTTTTCTCAGGAGTCACTCTCAAGCCTCTTCGATTTTTTTCTCTCAGTACCCTACAGGAACATTTTTTTGCTGCACTTGCGTTCTGATCTTTTTTTCTTTTTTTTCTGAAAAGTGACTTAATGAAATATACGTACCAGAATGCTCCGTGCGAGTAGCCTCCAATGCTGAAGATCAATAACAGTTTATTTGATCACTGACAGCAAATACTCTTTCAATTAAGCAGGTCACATAAATAACTTTCTGGTTCCAACATTATTTGGAAAGGTTGAGTGTAAAATAAATGAGATTGGGTTGGTGTAGACGTCCCTCAAAAAGATTGGAGCAAAAAGCCACCTAAGTACTTGGATGCTGATCCTTGCTTTATCAGGCTGTCCTAAGAGAGCCAAACTGAGTTTAGAACTCAGAATAGGCTACCCTTTTGGATAGGTTTTCATCACTTTGCTGATTTTGAGAAAGATGGAGGTTTCTTAAGAAAAGCATTTCATCTGTTTGGGAGTTTTTTGTCAGTTGTTTCAGCAAGAAACACAATAGAGCATATCCCAAAATTAAATTGCATGCATGTGCGTGTGTTTTTAGCCCTCCTTAATATAACTCCAAAAGATGTACCATTCTGCCTCTGGGAGTTGTTTATCCCCAGGTTTCTCTCATTCTTATGGCCTCACTTGACTGTGTTTTCCAGCCTGGGAAAGTTTATACTCACAGCAATGTAATTTCACTGTGTGTAACTATAGACAGATTAATATTAAAAATGCCAGGCCAGGTCCAGTCATACTTCACTGAAATCAGACAGTGTTGTGCAAGTGAGGTCAGCATCCCTGTAATGAAAACATATAGAACAACTCATGGAAAATACACTGAAAAAAGGGGAAAGCTACAAATGCATCTTCTTGTTGAAAGCTTAGAAAAATAAAGTCTGCACCTAAGAAATAACAAGAAATCTGTATTTCACAGCAGAGACCTGAACCAAACAGTGGGGATTAATGATCTGTAGGAGTGTCCAATATTCAAATCAAAATCTAGAGTCAACTTTTGCAGTTATCCTTAATTCACAAACATTATAAGCCCAAAACTTCATCAAAGCCCTTTTGGATATTTGATTGTTCACAAGGCGATAGGGATGATCCTTGTTTCAATTGAGGCTGGCTCTGCAAAAGGTGCTGCTCTCCTTCCCCCTTTAATTTTTCCAATACCTGGTTTCTGTGGAACAAATTGTGGGGGGAGAAACAGATTCTGCAGCTGCTGAGAAAAAGATCAGAGGCACCAACCTTGTTTAAAAATTCCACAATCAATTTAGGAAAAAAACAGTAAAACCCCAGGAAACTTCCCAACTTCACTAAGAAGTCCTCAGTTCAAAGATAGCTGTACTGGGAGGAATCCACAGGATCTGCCTGTCAATAGGTTTCTTAGAGGAAGAAATGTTAAGGGTGTTTTTTTTTTCTTTCTCTGCCATTGAGAAACAACTTTATAACTGCAGAGCAAGGTGAAACTACTAACAGGAGCTGCTGGGAGAGGAGGAAGGGAGTTTTTGTCCTGAGGATGACTTGGCTCTGTGAACTGCTGCTGTTGATCTCGCAGCTGCTGAAGGTTAGATGGAAAAACAATCCTCCACATCTTAGGGTCCATATCTGGAGGGTCTGAGCACCCCCAGGCTGCGTGAAGCAGCTCGCTGTGCTTTGGACCCTGAACTCTTGGTTGTTGTAATATGATTTTAATGCCACCCCAAGAAGTGTTAAATGGATTTAACTCCTCAAAGTCGATACTCTTACAGGCACAGAGCTGTAGGTTTCCAAAGCAGCCACTGGAAAAGTTCCATGAGAATGCTGAGTTGATGCTCACATACAATTTGCTTTTATTGCCTTACTTACAAAAAATACCCCTGAATATTAGAGCACCTAGAGCTTTAAATTTCATGAACTGCTGTGGTAGGCATTGGGGTTTGGCTGTCATAACCACAGGGACAGGAGCCGACTCCAGCCTGGGCACCTCATTCAGCTGCACCAGGGTGAAATGATGGTCCTGTGCCCAGAGCTGGCTTGAGCATGGCCGGGGAAATTCAGCATGGACAAGGCAAGCTGGGAGTGCTGATCCTCTCAGCATATCCTCCCCACTTAGAGTCATCTGCAGCTAGCAACAATCAGGTTTAATAGCCACTGCTGTGTTTGTCCTCTGGGATTTAAATCACTTTCTAAACCAACTGGTACTTTCGGACGTGGCTTTCACCCCGCAATAATCCACTGCATGAACCAAAACTTTTTCCCCCTTTAATTTCAACTCTCACGTTATGAGTAACAGTGAGTAATCCAGCTATGACTGCGATTCATTAGCATGGCAGGATTGCTTGGAATATGAGGAAACCAGTCTTGAATCCTCTTTTGAGTGCCACTTATCCCAAAAGGCTTTTATTGTTCATGAAAAACCAATGCTGAATGGCAATACACAGAGACAACACTTAACTTTCCGGCGCAGGAGTGTGATCTTCTTAGCACAAATGCATGTGGGATGAGTGCTGAATAGAAGCAAAATGAGCATGCAAATCACCCCATGCACCAACTGGTGTTTCAATGCCTGCAGAGCTGGGTGTTCACACAGGATCCTGCTCGCATGCCTGTCTCCAGGGAATTTGAATGCTGAGCCTGGCTCCGCGCCAAAGTACATATTCACTTTTGCACATGCCCTTCAAAAAAAAAACAACCTTCCTGAGGATGGGCCTGGTGTGCTGAATAGCACACCTGGCCATCAGGCAGGAGATTCACTCCAAGCTCAGTCACTCATGGAAGCTCTGTCGCCTCAGTTTCCCTCCTTCCTCTCTACTCTGTTTTTCTAGTTGGATTGTAAATTATTTCGAGCTGGTGCAATGTCTTTTTTATGTGTTCACACTACCCTAATCCAAATCGTAATGATGACAATTGTATTCAATTGAAGGGTTTTTCTGAAATTTCCCTACCACTAACTTTTATACTACCCATCACAGCTGCAAATTCCTAAGGTGACAGCACCTATTGCCCTGCCATTATTATGCATAATAATAATTTAACTAAAATAGCATCAGAAAATGTGCATTACACAAAGTGAATTTAAATTGATTTTTTTCTCTCCTTTCTCAAAGCTTATTACTAATTGGTATTTTTAGAGCAGAGATTCATTTTCATACACTAAAATTAATGGGCCATATCAGCGGGTGTGAATCAGGATAGCTCCATTGAATTCAATGGATCCTATGTCATTTACTCCAGCAGAGAATCTCACCTACCATTCCAAAGAGCATTTTCTTTTTTTTGTAACTCACAAAGTAATTGCATTTTCATCCTTATGTCCTGATCCTGCAAATAATTGTGCAAGACATTAAGTTTATGTCGATAAGAAGCGCTGCTGATGCCACTGCAGCTCCTCGCATGGAGGAAGTTATGGTTTTGCAAGATCAGACCTTAAAATGCAAATAAAACCACTGCAAAATCCAATGTGTTCCTAGTAATATTTTAAGAATGGTAGCACCTAATATGCAGTCCATTCTAATACCTAAAATTACTGCAAATTATGTTGTACAATAAAAGGGCAGAAAGGAGATTATCTAGGTGTCTTAACACTTTTTGTTTACTATAGAAGAAAGTCCAATTTTTTTTCTCCTGGAAGCTCTGTATCCCACACTGTCTACAGTAAGTCTTTGAAATTCAGCAGGGGGACAACTCTTGGATTAAAGACGTGTTTTTTTCCTTAGCCCCCAAGAAATTCCAACTATAGTTTTGCTGAGACAAAGTGTTTTGAAATAGCCAATTCACTTCTTGCTAGAAAATTTGGCAATGAGTGCTGATTGAAATAGGAATTTGGAAGACTTGCTCTTTTCTTCCCCTCTTTCCAAGAAAAAAATCCTTTGCTGCTGGGTGTCCTGGATCTCAAATGTGATGTGTGTTAGCTGATGTGCTAACAGTGCAAGCCTAAATGCTGCTGATGGTGCACAAAGGACGGGTTACCATGAGCGCTTTACACAACAAGAAAGCAACCCTTTTAAGAGATGAACAAAAAAATTTGAAGTCACAAAATGAAGCAGCCCAGATTTAAGAATTAATAGAAATTCAGAATCCTTTCTCAGCTGGCCAGCTTACAACAATACTACATGCACAGTCTTCAATACCAGGATCACAGCCACTCCTTCTCACCACTGATGAAATACTGAGTATGTCTGATGAGCACAATTAACATGGAATAGGCTTGACTTTACCATGGAGACAACACTTTTACCCCCTCAGTTTTTGTATGTAATATATACATTACCATGTACTTTTTTTCTGCTTCAAGGCAAATTGAGTTTGACATTTATACAAGAAGCAATAAAACTGATGCAGTCAAAGTATATTCCTGAAACAAGTTCAGTAATGTCTCTTCCAAACTACATTTGAGTTAGTGGAATAAATGCCTTTTCATGTTTGCAGTTGAAGCACCGGCCAATTCTGCCAAATGGTTTTTGGAAAATTGCCTTCAGAATTGACTTTCCCTGGGGAAGATTTGCTTGTATGGAAAGAGGAGATACTGGGAAAATTTGAAAGGGAGAGAAAGCAAAAGGGAAGGCAGAGGGAATAGGTTAAAGGCTAACTTTAAACAGGTGGCTCTAGTTTTCCTTTGCCCAAATTGTTCTTAAATTTTTTATCCTAACACTTTCTGGTTAACTATAGCAAATTTCATTTTAACAAGAGTAATTCCCCACTAATCCACCTGAGCTCAGGTTGGGTGTTTTGCTCTCTGAGCTTCCCAGTTCTCAATAGCAAATTCAAGTTTGGGAGTCTTGTAATTCCAATTCAGTTTACCTATCAGGGAGCCCTAAATCATTTAGGATCTCATGGGTTTGCTTCCTCTCAGTTAAGAAGGTGAAAGATGGGGACTCTTTCAGCAAGCAGTTGGTGTTAGCTGGCTTGAATAGAGATGTTGGTTTGGATTCCCATCGATCACCCTATTTTCCTCCCCCATCTGAATATGTGTGAAATGGGTGTCCTTTTCTCCAGTCGTCTTAATCTGTTTTGCTACCTGAAAGTGAAGAGCAGTAGCTACTGAAGGATGGTTTAGTTCATATATAGCCTTTCTGGGCTACTTTACAAGTTGGCAAGCTTTGGGAATCAGCAAGTAGTCATCGTTCAAGGAAGGAATGTGCTCTGTTTCATGTGTGTTAAATGCTATTTCCTAGTCCATCTATGGATGACCTGACTGAAGGAAACATATTGCAAATGTATGTGTCATACAGAATGAAGCCCAATAAATGTGACTGGTAACACATAGCATTTTCCATCTTGCATTTTGGAGGTGAAGCATAAGCAGAATAATTCTGCACACTCTGCAACACGATGTCTGCAACTCGATGGGGAGAGCTACAGCAAAGAGCATTCCAGTGAGAATTCCTAATGTCACTGTCTGCACCACAATTTCTGCTGTGCTGTCTTGGACCATCCCCGCACAGGCACATCCTCACTGCCCAAAGCCGAAGGGTTTGCCATTTGCACCGTTTGCAGCTCCTGAACACCCAGAGGCTGCCGTGACTGCTGCTCCAAACTCTGATTTCCCCAGATTTCCTCTGAGGTGTCGAGGCACACCCGCTCTCAGATCCCACAAAGGGAGCTGTGCCCATCCTTGGGCTCTGGCCGTTCGTGCTGACATCTGGGGTTTGGGATGGCACCCACGAAACTGATACAAGCAGCTAGGAAAGGAGGAGGGGGTTTATTTTTAAGTTGCACCAGGCAAACAGCTGCAGCATTTTCTCCATGGCAGAAGAGCTCTCACAGGACAGAGGGATGCCTGTCTTATTGCCTCCAAATTTCTCCCGTCCAAAGAGTTTCAGCCTTTCAAGACTCCCCCAGTGCCAACCTCCAGCCCAAGTGTGCTGGTGGACGTAACCCTAGAGTGTCGTGGAGGAAACCAGAACTATTTTTATTTTTGGTTGAGTAAACATTTAGCATTCAACAGTCAGGTGTTTATTTCACTTCCCAAACTGCCTCCGGCTCCAGCAATGCTTAGCATGATCCTTTTCTCAGGGAGGGGGAGAAGAAAGGGGATTGAGTTAAATGCTCCCAAAATGGAGAGGTCTCAGGAATCACAAACTTGTCTCCACTGCCACACATCCCACCTCAGCCCCCCTCCTTCCTTGCTCCAGCCCTCCTTGGAAGGAACCTGACAGGAAATATTTTAGAGGTAGAGAATTTTCAATGAAAATATTATTTCTCCATCTGCCCATGCTTCCGCCCTCGCAGGTTGTATGGTTAAGTGACATTTAGGAATGTGTATCCTGCAGGCCACTCGGTCGCCTGTCTTCTCACATGTTGCTTTCCCATCAGAAGCACATCAAGGCCCCAGGTCCTCCTGCCTCCTGAGTGTCACAGGAGACACTTGACCTTCCGGAGCGCGCCCGAGCTTTTTGGGTTTATTTCCAACCTCAGTGGCTCCTGTGATTGAAGGGGCTGAGCCCCTTTCCGTGAGCTCCCCACAGCCTTCCCGGGAGGTGCAGGGATGGGTGGGGTCCGCCACTGCTCCAGAGCTCTGGGATAAAAACCCAAAACCCATGAAACCTACAGAAAGTTGGCTGATCTCACATGTGTGGAGCTATTCAAACCAGATGCTCGCATGCCTTCCTGCCCACGCTACCTTACCCACACTGATCCGTTCCCAGCCCAACAGGAAGCTTCAGCTTTTTGTACCTTGAGCCATTTTCAACAAAAGGCATAAGAGGAGAGGGACACACGTGTGCTGCAATGACCTACAAGAGGCTGCAGTCAGCAAGAGACTTGCCTGCTCCTTCATCCAAGGGCTGCCATGTTGCACTTTTTTCTTGGGCAGGCTAAATTTGTCCCAGATGGTTGGGAAGTGTTAAGGCAACATGGCTTGACAAATAGTGTGTGTCTAAGAGGGATGAGGAAAATGGCTGAGGTTAATTTGTGCTGGGAATTAACATCGGGGAAAAAATTAATATTATTTTGACACATTTCAGCTGTCCCACCATCCCCTTTTTAACTGGTCAATATAAAGAAAAGTGCTCTGTCTTGCTCTTCAGCTGTGTTTCTCTGGTCAGAACTACTCCATGCTCTGCCTCAAGTCTCCTGGGTTTAAGACCCTCATTCCTAAATCTTGGCTTTAAACCAGCATTCTAATCCCTATTTCTAGCTTACTTCCAGTGAAATCTTACCAGTGGCTCTAACAGGGACATGCTAATTTTAATACACATGATCCTTTCGGAGCAGCGGTCACAAGCAAAGCTGCAGCAGATTAGGGAGGAACTCCTTGCCCAGAACCCAACTGAATCCATCCAGTCTGGGCAAGAGGAAGGTCAGGTCCAGAAGTATTTTTTGCCTTGGTATTAATTGAATAAGAATAAAAGTCAAGGTCAAAGGTTTAGAAAGGACTTCACAGTGGCAATTTTTTTTTAAGCGTCTCAAACCCTACATAAGCAGGTTGATTTCTGAAGAGTTCTGAACATGCCCTGAAAACAGTGAAATCTGCAACTTTCAGCTATCGACTATAAATGTGCAGCTCAGGGCCCAAGAAGCCAAGGATGCTAATGAGGCAGAGAATTTGGGCTACCATTTTGATAGACTCCAGGAAAGCAGGAAATATTGAGCACAGACTTGCTAAATAGCCATCACTTTGCCAATGTTTCTGTTTATTTTTTTCCTTT
This sequence comes from Origma solitaria, assembly GCA_013397895.1. Taxonomy (NCBI): domain Eukaryota; kingdom Metazoa; phylum Chordata; class Aves; order Passeriformes; family Acanthizidae; genus Origma; species Origma solitaria. The sequence continues at coordinate 625,230 of VZRL01001315.1, read as the reverse complement.
AACTGCTGATTGCATTTCTTAGCCATTTATTGCCACTTCTCCCCAAGTCCCTTGGCAATTACTGCCTCACAAACCAAGCCTGGTCACACTCACACCTGACTTGACAAAATAAAACGGTGTGAAAACTGCTAATAGAGGAGTTAACATAACATTTTAAAAGTCCCCACCCCTCAAATTACTAATTAATTATATATGAGGCTCAGATCCACAGCCTTATATTAGCAAAATTCCATGGGTTCTGGCTAGTCAGATAAACCAGTAAGATCAGAGTCAGTGTTCCGTGCACAGAGGTTGTTCTTCCAGGCTACTTTTCCATCAGCAGTGATCTCACTGCTGCCTGTGCCTACCCTGAGTGCAGCTGCTGCGCTGTACACTGCACCACTGACATTATTTTAATTGGGAATAAACAAGGAAAGGGTTGGTTGTTTGCACCCCACGGGCTGATGCAGCGGCACCAAGAAGCAGAAATAGCTGTGGCAGAGGGGTGGGACCAGAGGAGGGGTCCTGGGGGAGTTTCTCACCCCACCTCTATGCTGTGGTACTGTGCCACTGTGCCTGGCTCTTTCACACCCAGAATACACCAGCCAGTGCAATTAAAGATACAGGAAAAATACATGTTAACAATTTTCTTACTGCAGACTTGTCAGGTTTTTATTTATTACTTTTTACTCCCTGTGAAATGCGATTATTCACTGGTAAGATTTCGAAGCTTTTTATAATGAGTAAGGAAGAGAAAAATCCCTTTGGTTTGTTATACAAGTTCATCAGAAAGGTGATCATCCACACAAACACATACCCCTCTACCCCTTCCCATACCCATGCATTAGCTCACAGCTGTGTGGATATAGCCTTTGAGAGCTGAATAACCCATTAATCTCCATGTGGAAAATCAATAAATTGAAAATAATTAGCTGGGTATGAGAAGAAGCAAAGAATCAGACAGCTGTTATTTAAAGCATGACTTAGGCATGTAGAAACAAGGTATAACAAGACATACAGGGAGCAGAGAAGGGTGGGGGGGGAAGGACAGGAGGATTTGAAAGAAAGAATGGAGTGGCGAATGCAGAGGTGCTGAAATGTGTGTTTATGTGCAACCCATTGTGAGCAGCTCCACACCAGCAGTGCTCTGAAGTGAGGGCTGAGGAAGGATCAGCAGGGCTTTGGGCAAATGCACACCCCTGGATGAAATCTCTCACTAATAGGGCTGGAAGGGCTCCTGCAGTCACCAGCAATGAGAAAAGGGAACAAAATTCCAGCCACTGTCAACAGGCACTGCAATGATCTTGTTCATCTCCAGCAGGTAGACAGCAGAGCCTGCAGTGGGAGTCACACAATCTGCAGCAGGGTGGGCACAAGAAAGGGCCAGAGCCACCCAGCGCAGCCCCAGCAATGCAGACCCTGAGCGGGTCAGGCACAGCGTGTCCCTCTCCTCCCTCCTGTGCCACGTCACATCGGCTTGGTGACAACTGCTGAATAAAAACCCTCCGAGAGAAACAAATTGAGAGAACGAGGAGAATGTGCCTTAGCAGTGGGGAGACAAAAACAACTCAGCAGCACGCTGGGACAGATCAGCAATGCACCAAACTCAGCTATGACAGATGGGCTTATGAAGGGATATTCCAGCTGAGCTCTTGAGCGCATTATTTTTAGGCTGAGATTTAACACCCATGTCCCTGGCCAAACCAAGGATTCTAGGTGCAGTTTTGAGTACTGAAGCACCAGAAACTTTACAAATTATTTTGCATTTTGTTTAAGGTGGAATCTTCATGGGATCCATTATGAGAAAAAAATATACAGGATCTGAACTAGAAAACTGTAGACAAGGTACAGCTCTTAGATGGAAACCAACACAGAGAAAATTCCTTGTGGAGACAGAGGCTGTTTAGAGGGAGAGATTAAAGCAGAAGCACTACAGGCCATACCCAAGGATGCTCTGAGAAAGATAAATGTTACCTGGAATAATGAGTTTCTTTGTTTCAAGAAAAAAGATATCTCACCTTCCTTGCAAGTTGCTGATTGGAGCATGAAGCAGACAAGATCTGTGGGGGTATTACGTACATAATTATAATTTCATTTAACATCAAATTTCGATTTAACTTCTCCAAGAAATCCTACCAAGACTTCTGCCAGTCCTCTTGAGATGATAGAGCAGTGATGAAGCTTTATATCTCGCCAAGGGAACTCCTGCGGTCACCCACCACCATTTCTGTGTGTGGAGAGACATAACGTGAGGGAATTCCCAATTTCTATATTCAGCTAAGCATGAATATGACAGCTGGTGCAAAACTGTAAAGAATGAAGGATAGGAAAGGCATCTGCTTATAAGGCTGCTCAAAACTCAAGAGTTTCTGTCTTGAGGCTGATACAGCTTTGAGCTCAGCTTTCCAGCTTTGATCTTCTAGCTAGAGGCTGGATACAAAATGGGCCTCTTACCTTTCCCTCTTTGTGTCTCCAAGACCTGGTGAGCAAGTTCTACCCCATGCAGTCTCATTAATCTGTTTAGATTAAGGTCTGAAAAAGAGCCACCCAGCTCTGGGATGACTTTGGAGCTGTGCTTGAGGAAAAGATGCAGAAGGTGTCATCTAAAAATTAGTGACTGTCCCAAACAATTGAGGGAACCGAGATATCATGTCCTGGTATAGACATATCCCAGATCTGTAGAGGAGGCTGTTTAATGCAAATTGTCTTTTTAGGTTGGAGTTGCTTTATTCATCTCTATGTTCTGCCTTCTCAGTGCAAGAGTGCTTTTCTCCTCTGTTGATCTCACTTTCACTGACTGTTCAAAGCCTGGAGTTTTTCTTCCACAGCCCTTCAAACCCCTGAAAATCACAGTCTAGTTCTTGTAGACCTCTACAAGCATTACAATATCGAGGACTGTGAGGCGTCACAGAGCAGCCTAACCCCTTATATTCAACCTAATGAAAAGCTTTCTAAATATAACCACTACCTTCTTGTTACTCTGCACTATCAACTTCTCTTTCCAGATTTAATGATGCATCTATGCAATTTCTCCTCATTTATAGAAATAATCTTAGGCCCTATCAAAATGTGTTCAGGGCAAAAATCCACAATTATTTAAGTGCAAAATTCATGCCTTTAGATGTAGCCTAATGATGGAGGGAGAGAGGCAGCAATGGCACAGTTCAGCTCAAATTGCAGAACCAGGGATGTTGGCATGTTTGTTTTCAATCATTGCAGCCACTGAAACAAGAAAAGAACTCCAATTCCAGGTTGTGGGTTATTGCTTGTTCTGGTGCAGTTTTAGATAGCAAGAGGAAGGGGAGGTGTTTCATCTTCTCCACTTTCTAAATACAGTGTTTCCCAGGATTTCTCATTTTATTAGGTAGGATGACAGTTCGTTCTGCCTTTCTTTTGATATCCAAAGTAATGTATTTGCCCTTCTCACTCAAAAGTCTGTATGACTGCACTCGTGTTAAGGGAACAGATAAAAACTTGAATACTTCTACTCTGAAAAGGCTGCTTTTAATAGTCTGGATGGATCTATTTGACTAACTACAGAGAACAGGACAAAAAAGATTGGGTTACAATAGGAAATAAAAGGACTTTTCGGGGAAGAAGATGATAAAAAGGGAAACTGAATTATAAGTATGAAGGCTGTACTAGTTCCCCACTCAGACTCTGTGCTGTAGTAAATAAGTAAAAATGCAGAAAGAAATCCAACAGGCTCCAGAGAGTAAATAAACCTGTCTGTGATATGTGAGCCTCATCAAACACAAAAAACAAGGACTCTGAAAGAGGGGGCTGCAGTAAGGACTAGGATGACTCAGGCAAGTAGAAGAAAGACAGCAAAGGCTGTACCAGGTTGAAGAAGAAATCTTGCCAACTTCAGTCAGCTAAAAAATTGTTCCTCAGCCCTCCTCCCTGCCTGAAGAGAGGCTGCTTTGGGGGCCAAAGCAAACCTGGGGTTGGGAAGGCTCCAGCATCTCTGCTTGGAGCAATAACCATGTCCAGGATTATCCTTTTTCTGGGATTCTACTTCACTGACACTTCACCGAGAAAAAGTAAAATAGAATTAAATTACATGAAAAAAAAAGCCTGGACTGGAGCAAACCAGCAGACTTCTGCTTCTGAAAAGCTGTGAACTCCCCCTCTACAGCTCTGTCTGGGTGACAGAGCCCTGGACGTGCCAAAAAGTGCTCCTTGGGAGTACAAGCCCAGACAGCTTTGCCAAGCCTGGGGAGCAGCAACTGCTCTTCTGAGCAAGCCAAAGCCCAGCAGTTTCTCAAAGAGCAGCAGTGCAAGGCTGTTACTGAACGTACCCTGCTCCTGCCTCCAGCCCCTGGGCAGCAGCGCGGCTGCAAGTAGAGTCTTGTGGCGGAGGGAAGAGAGAGACGGGAGAGCTCCCAGACTGACGAGCAGGTTCTGCGGTTTTGTTTAAGATGCTGAATCAGAGTTTCACCTGGAGGGGAGGCAGAGGGGATGGCTCATGGTTGGCAGGTGGCTGCAGGAGCACCGGGCTGGCCTATCTCGGAGCCTGGCACGCAGCCCCGCTCGGCTGGTTTGTGCCGTTCCAAAGGGAGGGAACGTCGCCGCCAGAGACGAGCGTGCTGCTTCTTGTCGTGTGGCCCTACCAACCAGGGAAGGCTCCTTTGAACAAATCTGCAGCAATTCGAAGAGATAATGAAATTCAGCATCCACCCAGGCCGCTAAGCATGTCGAATTGTGAAAGGCTTGGAGCTCAGTTTTGTCCTGCCAGACTGTCCCTCTCCACCTCCAGGAGCAGCTCCTGGTGCTGGTGGCACAGTCCAGGTCCTGGCAGCCACTTTGGGGATGAGCAGTTGCTCTGTGCCACCACAAATGGTAAAAACACGAGCAGCAGTCCTTGGTCATTGAACAGACAGTGCAGGAGTGTCACACCAGCCTGTCACCAGCTCAGAAACAGCTGTGCCATAATCACAGAAAACATCCAAAATAGGGGTGGGCTGGATTTCCATCAGAAGCACATCCGCATTCTGCCCACTGCAGGGAGCACAGGTAAACGTCTCACCATTTGGCAGCACTTCAGTTATTGACTGCAGTGAGCTGGTCTGTAATTTTCTGCCTTTGCCACGGCTCATTCTGGTCGGTCCGGTCTTGTTGCACCATCGAGGGATGTACCTGTGCTTCCTGCCCTGTGCTGCAGCACCAGCTCACTAGATGGTGTGCAACCATGCTGTGCTGCACTGAGGAAACAAATCAGGAACACGTCGAGAAGAGGAAATAGAAATAAGATGGTTTAGCTCAAGGAGGAGAAGGTTAGAGCAGGAGCAATGCCTTCAGGTGAAGGTCAGGTGCAGGAGAAGAGCTCATTGGGGAAAGCCTTCACAGCTCCCAGTGACTGTATTACGCCAGGTTTATACCATTCTTGTGCCCTCATTTCCCCGTGTATTAAAATTCACCAGGAAGAGAAATAGTTACTTCATTGCCATCTGGTTTTATCCTGTTAGATAATGTAATCAAGGCTATTCTATACATGAGAAATATTGCTTAACTAAATATCGTCCAAAACACAACCTACAGATTTTTGAAAGTCACCATTATTTGTTGACATTTGAGACTGAAGCAGCTGGACCAAGACAGGGCAGGTTACAAACCAAGCATTTCTCTGCCCTTTCACTATTGCATGAACACTTCACTGAAAGTTCTTTTTTTTAAAAAAAAAAAATTGCTGAAATAGAAATGTCTTTTCTGCATTTTCTTTGAGAAGATGCAGTTTAGATTTAGCAATGATTTATTTTCCAGATTTCTGGGAATTTAAAAAAAAAGAAGAAATGAAGGAAAGAAATATTTGTGTTTGGGTAAAACTTTGCTTTTTTTTAATGTGATATCTCCTCCCTGCAAAAATAAGGCATAAATACTGCAAATAATTTTTGCATTGGCTGAAATTTGCACTAGGAACTGACAAGCACAGAAATGAACACGCACTCAATCAAGTTCAGTGACTTGCCCAAAGCCACAAGGAGAAAACAGCAAAGTGAAGTTTCAAGCACTGAGATCCAAACCCCACACTCCGTTCTGGCCACTGGGCCTGGCAGATCTCAATTAGCAACAAGGACGCCTGATCCACTGAAGATAAGTGGGCCCAGCTCAGTGTCTGACTCTGCTAAGTCTGCCTCAGAGTGGTTATGTGGGTGGTGCAGAATTTGTCAAACAAGATGTTCGCAAACATCTCCCCGAGCATAGCTGAGAAAAAAATGAAGACAACCCTACCATAAAGTGGCACATAATTCAGCCGAAGTGAAACACACTCATACGGCAGCACAGAATAACTCATTCCCCTTAGGCAAAACTCATCCAAAAAGCTAATAATGAAAACTGGAGGACTCCAAACCATTATTTTTACTTTCCAGGCCAGCAGCAGGGATAGCTTATGTGGTTAGCAGCTGACTCTGGAGTTTTATTCTGGTTTCCACCGCTAACTCCCTGACTGATCTTGCAGTGTCACTGTCCTGGGCCTCATTTACTGATCAGTGGGACGTGAGTGTAGGTTGATTACAGAATATTTAAGTTATACGTGCAAAATATTCAGGATGAATACAAGTGGGTCTGGATGTTGAGGCATAGCTTCAGTGCCCATTGTCCAGACAAATCTTTGAAATTGTAAAATAACTCATGCTTCAAGCTTCTGCAAGAAGAGAGAGAATACACCTGCAAGTATATGGGATGCAGAGCTCAGATTTGCTGGTGTCAGTGGTCATGACTCAGAAATCACGGGAAAGAGGTCAATGCCCTAACAATGGCCCATTTTAACATACACTCTGCTCTGTAGTTTGGGAATGGAATACAAATGCAACTCTTTCTTGGAAGGTCATTGAACTGAGCTGAACTGACCCAACCAGTTACTATTGGCTTGTAGAAAAACCATGGACAGCAATATTTATGATGATTAACCTGACAGGCTGAATAATTGCTTTGCAGCTAAAATGCTAAAAGCAATGGAGATGGATTTTCAAAAGAAGTGTTTCATCAGAGCTTCCTAAATAAAATAATTGTGGGAAGTAACTGGAAAATGGAGCTGGCGGCTGGATTTGTGTCTATATATATGTGTGGTTATATATATGCACAGATATTTCTGTATACATGTGTAAAGCAGCGCAGACCAGGAAAGAGAATAAAGCAATCTCTTTAGAATGAAGAATTCTTCCTGAATATGTTTATTGCTACTACTGTGATTAGAATTATTATTTCAGTGGTAGCAATCATATAAATAAACATATTCTCGGGGACCAAAAAGTTAAAAATCAGATGAGTAATACATGGAATAGAGAACTCAGTGTAGTCTATAGAATGAAAGCTTTTAGTATATAATAAAGCTTTTAATATATACTTTAAGAGTTAATGAATAGTAAAAATAACACCATTTTTTCCTCAAGTGTTTGGGTCTAATGTAAGAATCTGTGCTTTTTAATCACTTGCCTTCCTGGGTATGGCCCCCACACTTTAACCTCAACGACTTCTCACATCCAATCTATTAAAAGTTTGCATTGGGGAATTAAGCAGGTAAACTACTGCAGGGGTTCATCTTATCTTCTAAACATTGCTGGTGTGAGGATAAAACTTTGAAATCACCATTTTTACACACTTGTGCTATGAATTCATCTCTACTTACAAGTTACCAGGTTATCCTAGCTTTGTCTGCTGAGTTTCAGCTCCTCTTGGTTCTCAAATGAGCTGAGATGTTTAAAAAATAGAGCATGTTGGGCAAATCCTGCTTTGAAACAGGTTCATGAAGTTGAATTCTTTGCTTAATGGATCCTTGAGATGTTTAGATGCTGAAGTTTCTAAATTGCCATGTTCACATAGACGCAACTGCCTGTGCAATAGGGGAAAATGTACGTGCAAGTTCTGAGATGTGGAAACCACTTCTACAGCAGGCGTGTGACCAGTGCACGTGTGTGCTGACATGAACACCTTCATGGAAATGTGATCCTCCAGGGCCAGCCAGTTTGAATAATCAATAGCCATCTTCATCCTCTGGTACCTCTTTAATTGCTCATTAATGCAAACCCAAAGCTCTATCCTGTCTGATCACACCACACTGCAGCAGCCCTCCAAGGAGCACTTCTTTTTCATAAAGGGATTTCCTTCAGTGCTGGTTCACAGCCCACTCTTTGCTGCGCTTTAGAGCCACCCTTCTCAGCAGCTGCAGCAGGAGATATATAATCACTGCTCAGGAAATCACCATTGTCTGAGTTTCGGGACAAGCACCACTTTTGTGTATTCATGGCGGCCGCAAAGCCGCTGAGTAGTTGAGTTAAACATAGATACTCTGGACACATGTGTGAGCCAGACTCTATGTGTTTTGGTTTGGTTTTTTGGTTTTTGGGTTTTTTTTGGTAGATTTTGGGTTTGAGAGTAACCTAGGTTACTAAAGTCTCCTATGCCAAACTCTGTTTCAAATGTCATGCCCAGCTTCATGGTCACATGCAGGACACAGATGAGAAACATTCCTCTGGTAGATTTGGCAGGAATCTGTTTTATCAGAGCCAACAGAGGTGGGGGGAAAGGTAGAGCTTTCCAAATTTGGGTCCAGAGGGACCCAGCAAAGCTGCTGTGCTCTCAGAGATGGAAATACAGAAATTTCCATGGGTGGTTGGGACAAGAGCTCAGGATGACTTCATCCTTTTCTCCCATTATTACCAGGTATTCTGTAATAGCACTTGCAGGCTATAACTGACTGGGACCTGCTGTGCTTGCACTTGTATGGACAAGCAAATAGACTCTGCTCTTGCCCCGAAAGGTTTAGACTGAGATCTTGAAAGCAAGATAATTTCAGGCTTAAGGACAGTATGACAGACAAAAAGCAGCAAAAGAAGGTAGTGAAGTGACTCGCTCAATGTCAGGAATACTTTGGAAGTCTTCTTCTGCCTGTTCTGCCAGTTTAGACACTCATGGGCTGTCTCAGATAAATACCACAGCAAAGTGGAAGTCAGAGGAATTAGAAGCAGAAGCTCCTGTGATCACTCATAGACCACAGAGTTCCTAGATATCACCTACAGTTCTTTATCATTCACAATTGATTTTGCTCAGTATCTCTCTGATTTCCAGCTACACCTCTTGTGAAGAAATCACACATTTGGAAAATTGTAATTGTAAAGTAGCAACAGTTACTCCACATCCTGGAAGTGATTTTTGATGTATCTGTGTATTTTTTCTCTCTGCCTCTATCAGGACACCTGAGAGCATTTGCAAATCAGTTAAAAACATCATCCCATATCAGATATGAATAACTATGAGTTCCTTCTGACCCATCCCCATCCTCGCTGGAGGCTTCCACTTCCTTAGGCAGATTTCTCAGGAGGAATCTGAGTGGATCCTTGCTGGATGCTTTGAAGGGCAATACAGACTAACTTTGCCAAATCATTAGGGAAAGCAAGGTGTTGCTTAAGCTGAAGGTTCTGATTAGGAAATGCCTTCCTCCACAAAGGTACGTGCCAACCCCACCCGCACACGCAGAGTTCAGATCACTCAGATGCAAGATTGCAGCTGATCTCAACATCTGCAGAGATGAAAGGAGCTGCAGCATCCAAACTGATGCTGGGCTTCATCTAGGGAGATCCAAAGTGGGAATTTGGATTTCGTTGCAACTGGAAACAAACTGGTAACCAGTCCAGCCTGCCAAGCAATGCAGCAATTAGTGAATGCTCCCATAACCTCCCTGCTAGGTTATCCCAGCAGCATGCTTTGCAGATTGCTAAGGTTTCTTTTGGGAGACTTACACAGCACCAACTTGACACAGTCCCAGTCCAGAGTCCTGAGGAAAATAAATTACACCACCAGGCTGCCACTAACAGGTAACACTGCCTGAGTTGCAAACACGTACTTCAACCAGAAAAAAATCTTCAGGCGCCGTAGAGTGGAGGGACACACAGAAGAAGCCTTGGAAAACCTTCTATTTTCTGTGGTGTGGGATATCCCTTCTCTCCTTGCCTCAGCAGGAAACTGAAACCCAAGTTCCTCATGGTGGGTAGAAGGGGCATTTCCAGAGCTGCTCAGATGGAAACTGAGATTGAATTGGCCCCACTCCTGCTCTGTCAGGAGCTCTGCTTTGCCTGGATCTCCCAGGCTGAGCTGGGACTCATTCGCCTCTGCCGTCACCACCACCATCTTCCCACGCATCCTCCATGCACCCAGAGCAAGTGAGATTCTCAGCTTCCCATTGATGGAACTCCCGAATGCTCTACAGATTATTCGAGTGCAAGTATTCTGAGGTTAAACTCCATCTTATAAAATACTTTGTCCTTTAACGCTCAGTGCACTTCTGGAATCACCTCGGGGTGTGGCCACCTTGACACTTTCTTCAGACTGTTCATGCCATGCCATCCCTGGACATTCCCTGTAACATGCAACTCACATCCATGCACCCTTCCTACAGACCGTAGGACACTGTGTTCCCACTCATCCTGAAATTCTTGACTCCCTGCATTCTGAAGTTGGCAGCTAACACAGGTTCCCAGTCCTGAGGGGTACTGAGAAATGAAGGGCCAAAACACAGAGGTACCTGACTGCAGCAGACTGAGGGGGTTCCCCTGACTGCAAATTTCTTAACAGAAAAATGTCTGTTTTTCTGGGCAGGCCATCAGGAGAGGCAAAGAAAAAACACTTTTTCTTCTCAACCCACTCAATTCTGTGAAGGAATTTGGTCTGTACTTTTTGAGGTCCTGAAGGATTTAGAAACCTTTCTCGTTATTATATTTTGGACCAAGAACATCCCTTGATTCTTCTCTATTTCTTTCAACGGAATTCTTCCTGTTTACATAAATTAAGGATCTGGCCCCTGGTTTCCAACTCAACCAAGGAGGACTCAAGTACAATGAGACAGATTGTCCTCGTAGGATTTCTAGCTGTGTAGAGAATCCAAAGTGCCAGAAATCTTGTGGGAAGGACTGTTTTCAGGGAAATTCCACCCCATAGTTTCCATACGTGTCATATAAGTAATGTCACTGCTGACTATAAACCTCCTGAAATCAGCCTGCTGCATTCAATACTTCTGGTTTAATTTTTATATACATAGACAGATTTTTTTCTCCCCCTTCTGCTTTAAACTACCTCACTTAAAATTAAATTGTGACACTTGTGACACCAACATTTGTCACTCGTGATGGAAGTGTAGAAGGACAGGATTCATCTGAAGCTGATGAAAAAGTGCCACTGAAGCCTGTTGTAGTTGTGGCATGCTGTGGTGGTGTGGTACAGCCAAGTGACATGCAGGGTGATCTGAAGGCATCTTTTGGAGCTAAAACTCTGACAATTTTCCACTGATTCAAACCAGGAGGAAGCTGGAGGCTGAGATTCATTTCTGGATCCATCCCCGCTGCAAACTCTGAGCAGTCGGTGGCGATTTTGATCAGATGAATTCCTCCTATCAGGAAGATAGGTGACGTATGCTGGTACTTTAATTTCATTTCAATTTGCTTTAGCATAGATTTATAATTATTATAAGGAATGATTTTATAATGTAATTCAGTGTTGTCAGAGTAGGTTAGCTTTATGACCTGCTTTAAAAAATAAATGCAGCTTTAATTAAAACAAAACCAAAGAGAGAAGTACAGTCCTGTACCAACATGTTGCTGTCAGCACCCTGCTAACTGTCTGAATTGAACTGCAAGCCTCTGCTCAGAGAGCCCTGTGCCAAAAACACAGCTCCTGGCACATTTAAAGGCACCGCTGGCTTATTTTTAATTTGTAGCTCAACTTGGTACTGCTGGAGGTTTTCTAATAACAATCATGATGACTGCAAAAAATGAAACCCTAAAGAGCAGCCACATTTAGCAGCAGATAACTCTCAGAGAAGTGGGGCTGGATGCAGCAGTGACCCCGACCCTCTCTTACCCAGCAGCACTGCATTTCCATTACCCGACACAGAGTTTCTTTTGGTTTAACCTAGTATGAGATCAGCATCACAGCCATTAAATTTAGCCTTCCAAGCTGCCGTCTTTCATGAGGTAAGACGATTTTGCTTCTACATAATGGATGTCACAGAGCTCATCTTCAGTACATGCTCACACTACTTGTAATTTTCTGTATTTGCATTGCCTGACATGAGACAATATTAATGCTATATCACACTGAAGGCTCTCTGACATCAGCAAACAGAGCCACCAAGCAAACCAGAGCCTCTCCACCACCCTTTTTACCCTTGTGTCTCCTTCACAAGGTCAGTGACATGAAGCTGACATATTAAGACATTTTTGTATCACTTTATCAGAATTCTTCGTGTCTTAGTGCTCATTACACATCAGGATCCGGAGAGCTGTTGCATGGCTGACACTAAATGGTTTGGTTAGGTGGACACATAAAATTCTGGAGGGTAAAATTTGACTCCTTAGAAGTCAATAGAGATTTGGATAGAACTAATTTTAGTTTCAGTATTAATAATTATATTTATTTCCTTTTTAGTGGCTTCAGAGCTAGAGACTTACCCAGTCCATAAACCACATTTTGGGATAGAGATTTATTTTTGAATGATTCTTAATCCATCCTAGTAAAATTATTCGGTAATTGGATGAAAATGCGAACAGGCAGCAGCTTGGAGGAGAATAGAAAGAGGCAGAAACAGGTGAGGGACAGATTTCAACCTTTGCCTCCCACTCCTCTGTGCAATATCTTGTCTGAGTGCTGACACCCATATGAGAGTCCACTACCATGGATTTTCCAGCAGAGGATCTCAAGGAAGGGCTCTGCTGAAGCTGTCAATATTAATCGAGGCCATGTGTGGGAAGGTAAAGCCAAATATTTGAGGGATAATTTATAGCAAATGGAACATCTTCTCTAGCGTGCATTAAAAAAAAAAAAATCTACAGAATACATGGGTTAAAAGAGTGAAAAAGGTAACACTGGAAGATGTAGTTCTTAAGAAGCTATTCTGGGAAAGTTACACTTTTCAGAAAAGCTAGTTTTTCAGCTAAGATAGTCTAGTCTGACATTAGGACAGACAGCCTTGGATATTATAAAACTTCCTTTAAAATTGCCGTCACTAATTGCCTCAATTTCTTTCTTTCAAGGTGGATGCACTGAAGTCTTCTGTCTTGGTGTCAACTGGGTGACATTAGCTTCTGTGCCAGGTCCCAGCTGGGTTTGAAGAGTCTCAGGTCCTAAACGTTTTCTTCCATTAGAGAGCTGGTAAATCACTCCTTCTAAACATTTTAATACATTTCTAGTCTTGACAATTTATGAGTCATCAAATTGGTGAATACCCTAAAAACCTTCCCAGAAAAAAAACATTTGTAAAATGTTTTTGTCACCATTTTTCCACTCTGGTTAGTGCATACCTGGTCGTAGGGCCAGGATTTAAAAAGTGCTCCTTTTTTTAATGGCCAGATTTTCAAGAGAGCTCAGCATTCAGTGTTTGACTCTCCTGAGCTGCTCGTGGCTTTGGAGGCCCTTGGACAGGTGCCACATTTCTGCTCTGTGTTAGTCTGTCAAGCACTGATTCACAACTTTATTTCAGGCAGCACCACGCAGTAAATAACACTGATCATTAGCAGCTGTACGTACCACCTGAGGCACTAAAACGAGTCAGGAGAGATCCACGGTGGGTTCTGAGAGCTCTAATAACTCCTGGAACATTTCTCAAACCCTTTTTATCGCCACACACCGATGATAGGGCTGGAATTGTGAAATCCTACCAGGATCCATTTGGGTTGTCTTTGCCCTGCAACGAGGGAGAAGCTTCTCTGTGAGCACAGGCTCGCACGGAGCACACGTTGCATATGTCACAGCACTGGGCCTGGTGCTTCTCTCACCCTCATTAGCCTAGAAAAACATAAAAAAATTTTAAAAAACCCCGCATTGTGTATCACAGGAGTCTTTGCCTGGCAATAAGCTCTGCTCTGCAAGACATGACAAGTGTCTAAGCCATGAGATACTAAACTTCATCATGTGCCAGGCTTGATAATGTTCCCTTGGGCTGACAGGAATATTGTTTGTAGTCATGGACAAGGAGGAAGGGTCCTGATCCTGCTCTTTGAGTAACAGGTGAGACACAGTGCCCCAGATAAGGCTATACTCCTTTTTCTCACAATATATAAACCCATTTTCCTGCCTCCTACCTTGGGTTTTAGTGTATGCAACGCTCAGTGGTGCTCGATTGGCCCTAATTAAACTGATTAACTTAATATAAATTGTGTAATAGGTAAATAACTATTTTCTCACTTGGTGTCCTTAGCAGAATAGCTCAACAGCAATAAAATGCTTTCACTCTTGGTTCACAGACTTGTCCAATTGTCTCAGTGGTTCAGAGAATAAAGAACAAAATAAGCTCAGTTTTATTCTGGACTTTTTCTGGTATACACAATAGAAGTGAGCCCTTAGACCCCATACGAGAAGCGGTGCAAAATATCAGTTTGAAGCTCAGTCTCCATGCTGATTTATGCTGGATTCAATTTTCTGGAAACATACAAAAAATGGTGGCTGTATTTCCAAAGGAGCAGGGAGTCTTCCTTTCACTGCAGTCAGTCAGGGCTATGTGGACTCAGCCGTGAACAGGGTGGGAATGGTGTTGGGATAAGGAGAAGAAAAAAGCCTTGTGGTGCCCTATAAAAATTGTTTCTCCATTTTTGATTTTTGGATTTTTTTCAAAAGCGAAAGTAGTTGAAATGGCCGCATTCAAAATTCTCAGCCAGATGAAGTCCTTTCAGTTAAATAATATCAATTTATCAATCTCTTTGCATTTGGAAAGACAAATGGAAGAAAACCAAGTGCTTATATTTTTCCTGTACAATTTTAAGTGAAACAAAACGTCTTCCTGTTATCACATTAGACCTAACGTGAGGTATTGAAGGAATTACCCGTCCTCTCCTGCCCCCAGAGCTCTGTCTATAATGAAACACGGGGAAAACAAGTGCTAACACAAGTAGACTTTGTACTGTGTGAATGACTTCTCCTGTATTAGCAAAGCAGACTGCTAATATGATAGGATGGGACATTACTAATGCAACAGAGTGGGGCTAATGCAAACAAAATATGTTGGAGTGCCTGGTTGAACTGAATAGAGAATTTGTTTGTCTGGGACCCAGATTCTGAAAATCAAAGCAAATGCCTCAGAAATAAATCTTACAGATAATTCAATAAACACACCAAGCCCGACAGAGGCACCGAGGTGCTTGTGGGTACTGAAGGTACAGATAGATCCGTGAACCTCATTCCCACACTGACTTTTGAAGGCAGTTGGGTGCTTGGCTGTCCTTGGCACTTTGGAAAATCTCTTCTTGTATAAATAATATATGATGATAATTTGCATTAACATTATAACTAAGTGTGTGTGATTATCAGTAAAGGCTGTAAAACTGCTGTTCAAGATTTGGAGAGCGCTGCCGTCAGTGAACCAAAGTTGTGTGTCCGTCAGGAATTGCAGCGATAGGACAAAGGGGAACGGCTTCAGACTGAAAGGGAATAGGTTTAGATCATACATTAGGAAGAAATTGTTCCCTGCGAGGGTGGGCAGGCCCTGGCACAGGTGCCCAGAGAAGCTGTGGCTGCCCCTGGATCCCTGGCAGTGTCCAAGGCCAGGCTGGACAGGGCTTGGAGCAGCCTGGGACAGCAGGAGGTGTCCCTGCCCATGGCAGGGGGTGAAAGGACACAGTCCTTAATGTCCCTTCCAATCCAAACCATTCTGTGATTCTATAGCAAGTTCAACTCTGAGAAATAAATAGTTATGATGCTCTTTAAAATCTTAGCAGTGATTATTTTTTTTGCCTCCTTGCCCTCCTCCCACTCTCAGCTCTTAATGAAGATGTTGTCTGCTGTAAATGGGTAGGTTTGAGCAAATGAGAGCATCCCATCCCTAGTTTCAGCTGAGGGTAGTATCTCCCACAGCAAAGGGTCTGCTTAGGCTTTGATGCATGTCCCTCCAAAGGCCATCTATTAAATGGAATCCTTGTGTTCTCTCTCACAACCTCCAGGGCCCTGCCCTGCACTGGGAGCTGTTTTGCAGCCAGGAGCAACCCGTCACAATTTGTTATTAAAACTGCAGCTCCCCACTGCTTGCTGCTGCTGACTACCATGAGGCTGGAGTCTGCTCAAGAAACGCAGAGAAAGCAGAAACGGAGAATATTCCCAAGCTCACCTTTTAATGAAGGCATATGGCATTCAGGATATTGTTATTCATGCAGTAATTGGCAACGGCATACACGTATTTATGGGACCGCTCATCATGCTTAGGAAATTTTGGAATTGCTCCATTTTAATAGGCCATAAACACTTACCTGAAGTTAAAGTATATAGCAAATACAAAGAAACATGAATAATTCTTTATAATTACATGCATATATTTATGTACACACACACACACATGTAGCCATCAGGCAAGGCAATTTTTTCTTTTAATAATTATTACTGAAGTAGAGCGCACTGTGCCTGAATTGTTCTAAATCCAGATTAGTAAATTTAATCAAGTCAAGTGAAAAACAAATGCAAGGTCCTGAGATTTCTCCTAGCTATTTGAGGCCACAGAAAAGGGGCATAAGAAACAAGATAAATTGTCTGCAATTATCTGCAGAACTTGATTCCAACATTTCTGGTAAAATTGGGCTTGAAATAAAGCTTCACTTTATATAGGAAAAATGCACCCCTTTGTAGTCCTCTTTCTACTGAGATATTAGAAAAAGGTGGGGTTTTTGTTGGTTTTTTTAATGTTATAAGTACATGGAGTTTTCTCTGATCACTACAGAGAGATGTGAGTGTGTGGTTTATACCCTTACTAAGGAAAAATTATAATTTGTAATTGTAGAATTAAACTTTTGCTGCTATACCTGTGAGCTATCCATATGGATATTCAAGCTCCATTTTTATTTCAGAATATTTTTTAATTAATCTGACTTATTTAAACTAGAAGAAAAGAAAGAGTTCATGCAAAAGTAAAAGTTTCATGTGGAAATATAAGGAACAAGAATTGTTTAAACCCACAGATTCAGATTTCAGCTACTGCTAAGTTTCATCAGTTTGAGGCTGATTCACTGAAAAGAAAGGGCTTGCTTAGAGGAGGGCATAAAAATAAATGGTATGTGCCAGCATTGGAGTCTGCATTTACTAGGACTAAAAGGATGAATATTTTAACCCACTAAACTAAAAAAGTGTATTTTTTTGTTTCAAATTCCCCAAAACTCACCCAAGATTTCACACAGAGATATTTAAGTTGCATTTTCAGGAGGGTGCTCAACTGAATACTCAGAGTGCCCATGCTCTATATAGAGGAATTAAAGACCTCAGTGCAGATTTGGATAATGATCTGCAGCCACAGACCTTATGATTCCCATATATAGTCTTTAAAAATTGGTGTCTGAGACTCTTCTCACACAATCACAAAATGAAGTACCTTATTCCCAGCTTAATATTTGAAAACTAATGCTTTCAGGGACCATTCCAGTGGGGCTGCATGTCATATTTCTCTATTAGAACCACAACTCCCCTCTATCTTTCTGCTTCAACATCTGGTGTGGTAGGTAGGATACTCGGGCTCACAGCATCTGGGCAGAGAAATGTTTTCTCTCCTCAGAGTCCCAGATACTTCACAAAAACCCTTCAGAAGCCATTTATCAAACTCAGTGCTGAAATGTTCAGTAAAATTTACAGGGAACCACCTTCTCCCCCTGCCTGCACAGTTGCCCCAGACTCTCCCCAGCAGAGCAGTTGTTAACAATTTGGTTAATTGCTGGTGTTTTGCTGATGTTTGCTGTTCTGAATCAGGCATAGTCTGCCCCATTCATACTGATTTGGAAATTACTTTATTGTTCAAAGCTAAAATGGGATTTGTTTAGAAATTTTAAAATCTCTCAAACAATTACTTCTTCTGGTAGCTGACTCTCAGCATCTGTACTGATGCTTCTTCATTAGCAGAAGGGGGAAATGAAAAGTTTTATCAATAATGTGCTGTCTGGTGTCTCAGAAGATCTGCTGAAGTCCCTGGCTCTGTCACAAATCTCAGTCATGATTTCAGACAAGTTCTGTCATCTCCCCATGGGACTGACGTTACTTCATTTCCTGCTTTTTAAGATGTTGTATTCATCCGGATTGGAAACCCTTCTCAAGAGCTTTGTAGGATTGGATGGAACCTGCCATGATGTTCCCTCATTAACATCACGGAATTAGATGACGCAATAATATTCATGAAAGTAATTAATGGAGGTAACAAAGAGATAGCGAGCAAAGGGGTGATCTCGCAACCTCAGGCTGAAAGCACTCATTTCAGAAATCTTGTGAAACAACTTTTGCTCCAGAGTTTACTGCTTGAACTTTTTCAAACAGCAGTGTTTCGATTGTTTGGCTGAAGCTGGAGAAATACCCAAACTTTTGGGTGCTGATGGGAAACCTCCAAACTTTCTGAGGTTTCTCTGTCATTGACATAAACCATGGTCTGTGGCTTTCAACAATAACATTTGTGCTGATTTTAGCAATTCAAATCCAGATGCAGCAACTGAGCTTGTCAAAACAGAGGAGCCACAGACCACTTCTCTCTATGTGAATGTGCCGTCGTTTTTGGTAACTGATTATCTATACAATCACAGACAACCAAATACCCATCTGGTTTCTCTGATCTGAAGTAGCAACATCAGTTCCATGACAGTCTACAGGGGATATAAATAATCTGGAAGCCTTTGCTTTGGAGGATTTTACTTGCATATCTATCTGGACAGACTTCAACATGTAGCTGAGTGCTCTTTTGCAGGTTTTATTGACGTAAATTCTCTGTGGGAAAAGGACATTACTCCTAAAAGTTAAACCAGCCAGAGGGTAAATGAGCATCTTTCAAAAATGTCATAGGATAGCAGTTCACAGAGCAATGGCAAATGCAATGTTTTAAAAATATTCATCTTTCTAGGCTCACCTAGATGCAACACTTGCTTCTCCAAGGTGGGACACTTGCTAAATCAGCAGGGATTGTGAGTAGACCACCACCAACATCTTCTGGCAGGTGTCAGAGCTGCCCATCAAAGCAGCAAAGCCCTAATCCTCCCTGTCCAAGTGTCAGGAATCAGCAGCAGATCTGTTTGGAAGGGCTGAGCAGACAGTGCATCTCATGGGCACCTTTGTGATTGCCCCCAGTCTTCAGACGTGAGATGATATTGAGGCCTGCAAGGGAAAGCGTAGCAATAATTGACTTAACTGAAGCCTTGATTCGACTTTATGAGCATGAGAGAGGCAATTCACACTCCTTACCCAGAAGCTACACTCATGCCAGGGAGTTGGAAGGAGGTATTCAATTAGAAGTATCACTTCGCAAGGGAAAATTCTACCTGGAGTAAGAGATGAAATGGGAAATTTCAGTGGGAGCTGAGTTTTTTTTGCGGGAGTTCAAAGGAGAGTTTGTTTTGGTAGCCAAGCTCCTAATGGAAAGATAACTTCATCCTTAAATCTCAAGTGATTTCTGCCAATTCATAACAATTTACACCTACAGGGCATCAGCAAATTAAGTCCAACTACATCACTGTCATGTGAAGAAGTATTGGGTACAGTGGAGCATGGAAGGACTGACTTACAGAATGACATATGTTAAGGAAAAGGAATAAAATTCAGGAGTCCCAGTCGCCTGCTGTAATCACTGTACCTTGTTTTTTAATACTCTTCCACTGCTGGAAATAAATGAATTATTTACATTCCGCCTGACCATTTTTCTCTTTCCTTTTTTTAGCATTTTATGCCTCGGCTTTAATTCATCCCCAGTATTTTTTCCATTTGAGTTTCAAGCAATAACATTATTAAATTTCATGTCTGCTTCCGTTTTTCTTTCCATCTTTCACCAAAAAGATATAAAGTGAAATGAATCCAAATGAGAGAGCTTTTCTCTTCAAACCACTCTCGGTATCATCGTTTCCTTAATTAAGTAATTGAAGCTCTCCCAACGCACACAACGTCATTCAATCCACTGTGGTCTCCCATCTACCCTGGCACTTAGACTGGTTCCTACAGGAGACTGTTTTTCCAGACCATCAGTCTCTTCTGCATCTTTCTAATAACCTCTCAGGCCTGTTCCTCCTGGTACCCCACGGTGCACATGGACCACAGCTTTAGAGAAGGAAATAACATAAAAACAAGATTGCTGTTTTATCGTTCTTTAGGGTCTCTATCCCAGGGCTTGTATGGGACCAATCTTGATAGGCCATCCTCATATTTCTGTCGAACAGAGAAATTCCTTGCTTTAGTTTTGTGTTTGTGCCCTCAGTTTCTTCCTTTGAAATGTGAATTCTTTCCCTTGAAAAAAACCCCACTTTTAATTAATAATTTTATATTATTAATTAATAATTTCCTCCTTTTACGCCTTAGACTGTCCAAACCTCTTTTGGCACCCCTTTGCTGAGCAGTTGCTCTCTTCCCTGGATTCTGGAATGCTGTTTTCTATGCTGGATATCCAAGCCAGAATTGTTTCCAGAGCAGAAACACATTTTTAAAGGATGAGCAATACACAGATCCTCAATACTTCCACTCTTGCATAGCTATGGCTGTGGTTGTTGAGAATTACAGACTTCTATTTTTTAACTGTTGAAAATTTCTCAGTGGAAAATCGAGATTCTGCTTCAAGATATTTTTCAGGAAAAGGATCCCCTCAAGAGCTCAGATGATATTTTTCCCGAGGCTGAAGGGAAGGAAGAGCAGCTCATGCTCTGTGCTTCTTCTCTTCTAGGGACATTGGATCAATCCCTTCTGTTTTCACTCCACTCGCACTGCCAAAGTTAGTTAGGGATGAGGAGGTAATGTCAGTGATTGTTCTCTTCCCTCTGAATTTAGGATGATAAAAAATTGCAACTGTTTTCAAACTTGGGAAGAGGTGAAAAGTAGCCCAGGAGAGGGCAGGGAATGGGACTAAACTAAGGATATGGTGTAAGGGAGCTAAGCAAGGGCTGGAACTGAATTGCGTTTCAATTCCTTGCATAGGTAAGAGGGAAAAAAAGAAAAGGAGTGAACTCGGGCTTGGGGTTTGGGGAGGAACATCTACAGAGTCATATTTGCGTGGATAAGAGGTTATGTGCAAGAGCACTTAACAGAGTTTCAGGCCTAAAACCTCACACCAAATGGCACAATAGGATTGTTCAGACCCCTTAATCTGAGCCTTGACACAAAGATCCTGAAGTCTAACATCCAAACTCATTTTTCTGCGAGCGTCCCCACCGCTTCTCCCTGAAGTCTTCGTTCTCCCAAACAGACCTAGCTCTGGCTCTTTACCTGAATTATCTTTATTCCATAATTTTATTACATTATAGTTGTGACAGCCTGAAGGTGGGGAGTCAATCCAGATCCACTTAAAAGAACTAATTCCTGATGTAACCCATGAACGTGGGGGTTGTGACATTAGCAGGAACTTGTCCCACTCTTTTCTTGCGGAGAGTATTGTAGGGTGCATTTGTGTGATGTTTTGTTGGCTGAGCATCCCTAAAGGCTGACCTGTGACAGTTCAGCTCATGACACATCTGGTGAGTGAGTGCCCTCCCAGCTGATGGCCACTAAAGCAGAGGAATTTCACCATCGATCTGGAGAAGCACTTGAGACAATGGTGGTAACAGGGCAATAAAGATTGCAATATATCACAAGCTCGGCTGCTGGCTTGGATAGATCAGAGCTGCATTAAGACCATTACACCCTGCCTGTGACTGATCTAAAGCCAGCTCTAGGAAGGCAAAGAGCTGCTGATAAAGAAACAAAACCAAACCAACTAATGAAAAATTGGAAAAAAATTATGAAAAATCAGCATTGTAAAATTCCTTCTGCCAGCCTGGATAAATGCCTTTGTATTCCCATTCTGCTCTCTGATCAGGGAGTCTGGGGTTGATCCCCTGATGCATAGTTAGAAAAAGGAAGTTTTTGGTACACTATGGAGTGCAAAGGTAAGTAGAGGAGTAAATCCAACCAGCCTAAATCTGCCTCCATTTAGTGCTGGGGAAATACAGCTGAGGATTTGCCCAGCAGATATTTAGCTTTCCAGGGCACATGTTTGCCCCCTGGGCATTTTCTTCTTTCCATGTCCCTGCAGATCACCTGCATTGTCTGGAGCTTTCCGTATATAGCAGATCCGCTGATAACCTGTAAAGGAGCCAAAGTAGGAGCAAAAGTGGTTGCAAAAACCCACTCCCACACGGTGACTCCTTATCACTGCAGACAACTCGAAGAACAAATTCCCTTTTCTGGCCCCTGATCTTTCATTGCCTGTTAAGATATTTGCTGACATTGTCACCTTCTTATGGAAGAAAAAGATGGAATTTGATACTTTGTGGAGAAAAAAATCTCCACGAATGGAGGAGAAAAAAGAGGGACTTTCATCCATGTGTCCCCAAGCTCTCCCAAGTCACTTCCATTTGCTCTGGGTTTGCCAGCACCCATTGGATCTTTTTAACATGGATAACTTAAGTATCTACGTACAATGCATTGAGCCAGGTGTGCTGAGCCACTGAAAGGCATTTTTATCAGCAGGCGAGGGCTGCGAGTCAAACTGGAGGAGCCTTAATCCTCCTAAGTAGAGCGAAACCTCCCTGCAGATAAAAGACTTGCCTGACTTGTTCCAGAGGGAGTTGGTGACAGGGCTGCACCCTCGCCCCCTTCTCCCTTAGGAAAATATGGCCCTGGGGGCAGAGTGCAGAGGGACGATCAAAGGCAAGTGCAGTTTGGGTGCCTGCTGCCAGCCCCAGAAAGGCCAACCTGTCATTACTGGGGAGCAGCGCTATTAGAAGTGAATGGCAACGGGAGGGAAGCGCACTTGGGATCTCTCAGACAGGAACTGGGGCCCTGCCGCTGCGTAGGAGTGATTCAGGCTTGGGAGGGGACCTTGTTTCTTCCCACTCCTTTGGCAAAGTAAAACCCAGGTGTGTCCCTGGGAATCCCTAGGTTTTTAACTCGCTGAGGAGTAATAATGAGTGCATGGTGGTTTTCACCTGCGCAGTTCGTAGGTAACTCTTGGACATCCCACTGCATTTTGCCTCTGCAAAACCTGTCACTCCTTCTCCTTATCTCCCCTTCACCAGAACAAAAAAAACCCAAATTTCCTCTTCAAGAGTTTCTGTCATATTCTTTTTCCCCTCTGGCTTTGGAGTATAGGGAGGGAGGAGGCCAAAAGGGCAAACTTCCTCGAAGTTTTAAAGCAGAGCTAGGAAAGTAAAATGATTCTCCAAAAAAAAAATGCATGTAGCACAGCTGGAGTGGGAGCAGGCTGGGCAAGTTCTGCATTTTCTCCACTAAGTGTGGCTGCCTTGGGACAGGGTCCAGCTAATTAGCAGCTTGCAGGAGTTTTGGAGGGTGAGTAAATAGCCTTAGTGAGACACTGGAGGGTGTTGGTAAAAGCATATATTTCATTTGGCTTTTTAAGACAAAGTAAATGGAGATTTATCTGTTAAAAAGCTTGCCTGCATGAACTTGAAGCCTAAACTTCAACACATTCACATTACCTGTTCTCTTACTGCAGAGTTGGCAACTTAGAGCTTTCCAGCCCAGATTTGTGTTGTCAGCCCCAAGTATCGGACACGGGGAGCCAAAGAGAAGCTGTGGAGCAAACAAGGATTGTTTAATTAGCGATGCTGCAGCCCACTGGGATGGGAAAGGCTGGATGGATGTGGAGAGGGTGCAGGGAGGGGGTTTGCCTCCGCCCCCAGGCATAAATCTGCCCCTGGGACAGACCTGTTGATGGTGGTCAGATTTTAAAAATGGAATTGTTGGGTAAGGACCATGCCTAGCCCTGGGTGGCCCTGCTCTTCCCTTTAGGAAAGGGACACAGTGCAGTGCCCTCTGCCAAGACCAACTGACTCAGGAGCACACAACCCCCTGCCATCTGCTGTGACAGCCTGGCATGCATTTCCCAGGGGAAATCCAGTTTTTCCAGGTGCAGCTGAGCAGGACATGGGGCCATGGTTTCTCTGCTGCTCCTTTGGGTAGCCCAGCATTCCAGTTGCTTCCAGCCTGGAGCCAGTCTTATATGCGAACACAAAACTGGGGTTGAGTAATGGCCTTTTGGGAAGCCTTCTGGTGTGTCTAACAATCCAGACCATAGTCAGGAACAACCAGGCTTTTGCTTTGTAAAAATTCATCATCTGCCCATTAGCATTTTAGCCATTCCTTGGGTTGTCTGACTTTTATCCACCTTCTACACAGGAAACTGTATAATTTTTGATTTTTGAACCCTCAGACTGAAAGCTACAAACAGGGAGGCAAGTGGTTATTAATAATAAATAAAAATAACCTCTTACATGTATGGAGCACCTCTCATAGAAAGAAATAGATCCCAAGGTGTTATACTGACATGTTTCTGCTTTTAGGGATCACTCTCATATGGATTTACAGCACAGAGACATTTTGTGCTCTACCAAAGCAAAATCACATTATCCATCACTGAAAGCAGCTGTCTCAGGGGCTGAATGAAAGTGATATTTTCCAGAATTAGCAGCTAATAGTGATTATGATTTGTTTTGCATATTTTTATGAATATGCTTCAATCTCACCTAATACTTGGAGAGTCAGGTTTTCTGTTTGTCATGATGAGCTCCACGTCTAAAACTTGGTTTGAGCCCAGATTCCACTTTTATTAAAGCACTCCAACAGGCACAACCTTTTAGCCTTCCCTGGTGAGAACAATATTTGCTTTCTGATAGGCTGGATTTCCATACTTTTTCCTTCTGTGTGTGCGCGCGTGTCATGATGAGAAGTTTTAAAACAAACGGAGTTATCCCCAGCTGCTAAGTTCTGACATGCACTTTAAACAAGTAAACCCAGGGATGTGGCAGGCTATGAAGGAAGGGAGAGCAAAACTGGCTTACGTGTTGCACTGATCACAGAATTATCATCTGCTATCACACAGTTTACCATTAGCCCCAGCTGCTGCCAACCTGACCGGTGCATTTCTTCAAGCTAAGCTAACAAAGCACTTATTTGTTATCCAGGGAACTACCTCTAATAGACTTCCAGTGAAATAATATTTGCTTTCCAGCCCTACTTTGAATCCCACTCACTTTGTTAAAAAGATTGCCTCTGGCTGTCTCCGCTGGTCTAATCTAATAGTTTCTAGTTTGTACAAGCAAAGCGCTTTCAGCCAACTATATAAATAACTTAAAGAGAAGAAGACACTTTTACAGCGCTCTGTGCCGGGTGCTATAGAACATGACAGATTAGTAAATGACGCCTCAGTGGAGCTCATCTGGGAACCTCTGTCAGTTGAATATGAGCAATTACAATATTGTATTTGGGCTGAAAGGGTTGTCTGTCTTCTTACAAAAAGGCTAACAAGAAAAATAATTCCTGTCTTGCTTCTCCTGTGCATGAAACTGATCTAAGTGGCTCTCGCCCCTTTTCCCTTCCCTCCCATTGCCAGCGCAGCAGCAGGAGGGGAGAGGGGGGAGAGGCGAGCGAGGAGAGAAAAAAGAGTTATTTTCTTTCTGTTTTCACTTTTGGTTTGAATTGAGAATGAAGAAAGAATAATACTAGGAGACGGGGCTCCCTGAGGTTCGAGAGGGGACGTTATATCACAATATCAAAGCTCATTCTCTGCCACCCGCCCTGCCCCAGCAGCCCCGAGTGCTGCCTCAAGAATGAGAGCCCTGAGCCCCTTGGAGCCGCTCCATTTATCCCAGCTCACCTGCTAAGTTCACCAAGGGCCTAGAGTTTCAAAGAGTTGCCCAAGGTTTATCCATGCTATTCCCACTGATGGATGTTTTTTAAACAGAAGTGCTGGGGCTGAGCACCATGCAGCAGAGAATGTACCATCCGCGCTGGGATTTCCAAAGGAAAAATTTTCACATCCCGTTGAAACTTCCTTGAGGGTCTCTTGAAATTGCCTGTAGGACTAGAGGGTCAATACCAGATGGACTCCTCTAGAATCAGTGAGGTTACACCAAGGAATCTGTCTTTGTGATCATTTGGCTAAGGATTTTGCAAACACCTACAACCAAAGCAATTTTTTTTCTTTTTCTTTCTTATTATTATTTTTAATTTTTTTCCGCTGAAGAACCACCCCAATACCAGGAATTTATTTTGTTTAAATCTGTCTTTTTCTCACCATGGCCTGTTACCATGGCTCTTTCCAGGCCTGTGAGTAACTGCATGCAACTGCAAGCCCATGAATGTGCACCAGCAGAAAATTGTGCTCTTATTAAACGAGGTACTCCTGCTGCAGAGAGGAAAACAGGGTCATTCCACCTCTATTCTGCTATTAAGGCACTTGTGCCATGTGCTGTGCCACCCTGAGGCTGACTGTGGTCTGTCTCTGCAGGTTTATGAGGAAGTTTGGAACAGGATGAAGCCACAGAGGTCTGAGCATTGAGCCACTCACTGTTGTGTCAAACAGGCCCTGGCACTCCTGGCGTGGAAATTACCTTCTGAAGTCCAATAGATTCTCTGGAAGAGCACAGAGAATGGTGAGAAGTGACCAAGAGATTTCCATTCACTGAGAGCAAGTCATGATCCCTGGGAGGAGAAAATAAGGTCAAAACACCACATTTCAGTTGGGATAATGTCAGGAATAATATAATCTGAAACTTGGACAAAAAATCATCTAGAACAAAACAAATACAAGCCATTCAGGTCTAAAATGTGCCTTTGGTTATGCCTTTGGTGCTGCTACACCTGAGGGCAGTGCTGACGGTGTGCTGGCAGCACCAGACAGAAAGTGACCCACGGTTCTCCCCACGCTAGGTAACCATGCTGGACCAATGCTGAAAATATACCTGAAAACCAATGCTGGAATTCACCTGAAACTGAGATCATCTCAGGCAAATCAATCCGTTTTCATCCAGAAAAGTGCCACAGGTCCATTCATGGTTCATGCACAACTGCAGTGGCTCATGGACTCACTGCAGCCCCTTCAAGATGAGAGGTGCAGCCATCATCTCCTGGTACTTAGGAGGTGTTTAACAGGATTTTGGTATCTGATTTCCTGCTCATTTTGCTTTGTTTGATCCCAGCTGATTTAATCACAGATTATCTTTTGCCAGAGAGGAAGTAGCTGCACACTGAAACAGCAGTACTGAATGTAATATTACCTTCTGAGAAATACAGACCTGATGAAAAATTAGAGAACATGACAGGAGAGGTGGATGGAATGAATGGAGGGATGGATGGAATTAATGGACCAGCAGTTCTGAACCAAAGGGTTTGGGCTGGTGTCACAGACTGGGCCACTAGGTTTGTGTTTGATCTCAGACATGATCTTTCGTGTCTCTTTGGTCTCTTTAAACTGTGAACTCCATGGGACAGGGCTTGTCACTCTGGCTGTGTAGTATGCAGAGCATGGAAAGTGTTTGTTTTTAGATTGCATCTGGCTTTGCATTTAAAAATAGGAGTGCAACCTCTTCCTTTTGTATTAAAAAAGTACAAAATAATTTTCAGAACACAGTCACTCATATCTTCAGCTCTAAAAAGCAGACCTGGTAAGTCTTAATGTTTTCAAAATGCTGATTTCCATATTGACTGTCTTTATTTCAGCCTTGGAGATCATATTCTCAAATGCAAGTGAATGCAGTTTTTTAAAATTCTGAAAAGCACATTTTATAAAGGAAACTTAGTGGGAAGTCTCCTGTTCCTGTGGGAAGCAAAAAAGGCAGAATTTGGCAGCCTTGGCAGACTTAGGATTGTGCTGAAGGGATCAATCTGTTTCAGATTGGATGCCTGAAACATTTTGCAGTTACTGGAGGGGAGCACTGGCAGCAGGATGGGAACTGCCAGGGCTAAACAAGGACAGTGCAATGCCCAAGGAGTTCATGAGTGTGGTGCCAGCAGTGCCACAAGCAAGGGCAGGGGCAGCATCCGAGCATCATGGACATATTTTTCCCATGAAACCTTCACAAAATGAGTGCTTAGATCCACAAACTGCTACAGGGTTGAGCAAAGCCAGGTCTTCTACTTGTTATGCAGGAATTATCTTGTACCTAGTCAAGGCCAGATATTTTCCTGCCCAAAGTTCAGCCCGTGCACCTCTCCTTGGAGGACCAGCCATGGAGCAATTCAGCCTCCAAGACCTGCATTTCTCACACTCAGGGAGGGATGAAAATAAGTGTCTATATATCTTTCACATCCTTAATTGTAAAGTTGTTAACCTTGCATTTAGTGCTTGAATACTCTTGTGATGGGCACTGGAGATAAACCTCTGAGAGCCAGACATTGAAATAACATTATGAACATTTTTTTTAACCCAGAGAGCTATTATTGACAGGGTGTCAGCTGCTGATGAAGGGCCCTGAAATATTTTATGGGATGTGACAGCTAATAAAACAGGTTGTTGTTTTTAATTGTTTGGCAGGTAGCAGTGAATTGTGAACAGATGTGAACTGGGTGCAGAGGAATCTGTAGGTTTCCCTGAATTTCTTCCACCTTTCACCGCCACCACGAACACTGAACTTTAAAAATATTAGTCTCCTTGTTTTCGCCCTGTGCCTTACTGCTTTGGTCATATTTGAAAATTGCACAATGCAACCAAAAGAGCTCTGCAAAATGCCTGGGCCTCAATCAGCCAACCCAGGGTGGGCTGTTTTCAGTACAGGGGCATACGAAAGGGCCGTAATTTTCCACATAAAGTTTTGCAGATGATCCTGTCACAGCTGCTCTGCCTCTTGCACAGATGGTGTGACTCTGCTGCACAGAGGGACACTCAGAAATGTCCTGAGACCTGCGTCCTCCCGAGGCTGCCCAAGCTCCGAATTCCCTGCACTGCACTGTGGATGTGCAGGCTCAGGGCAGGGCGAGAGGAGAGCTGGGGGTTTGCATCCTGCTGTGCAAAGCCTCCAGAGCTGCTCTGGGGACAGAACTCATTCCTGCTTTCAGCCAGGTGCCCTGGCTCCTTCCGCCTGCTCCATAATTAGCTCCTGACACTTTCCACAGCTCAATGTGCTTTTGGGAGGCTCCAAAGAGCCTCTCTTTAAGAGACCCAGAGGGACTGTACAGGGCTTGCATTGCCTGAAATGAAAGATGTCTTATCAGGTTACACCTTTTAGCTCCTATCTCTATAAGCATGCTGATAAGCGGTGCTTTTTCTTCCTCCATCTCCCCACTCCCTTTCTCTCTTAACATAATCTCTGCCAGATCTAGTCAAAGCAGACTAGCTACAGGGGTTTCATTAATCGTAGTTCAGAGCTAACCACCACCACCACCAAACCATAAAAATAAAGATTTGAAGCACCTCAGTTTATTATCCATATAGTTTAAGTCCAGCCTTTTCTTCCTGCTCCCAGGGTACATCCCCCTCCCCATGCTGGGACCCCTCCAGTCACTCCATCCTCTCCCCCTGATGTTCTGTTAAACAGTTATCAATTCCTGAGGGAGACCTGGGATAAAATGCCACTCCTCCCATGTGCCGAGAGCTGCCAGGGTTGTGTACCCTGGCACAAGTACAACAGAAACTAAGCCTTGGCCCGCAGCAATGTAACACCCAGATAAACAAGTCTGCCAGAAAGAGGCCGGGCTGAGGCTCTGCTCCCAGAGAGGCTGATCCAAATGCTCCGGAGCTGCAGATAGCTGCAAGACAGGGTGTGTCCAGGAAAGCCAGGCTGCTCCGTGGTGTTACATCCCTGCTGGCAGCAGCCCAGTGCATCCCCCACAGCACCCTCCCCACACCTTGCCAGCCGCAGAGGTGATCCCGAATAATGCAGAGCAAAAGACACCGGCAGCGCCTCCATGC
Organism: Origma solitaria; assembly: GCA_013397895.1. Lineage (NCBI taxonomy): Eukaryota > Metazoa > Chordata > Aves > Passeriformes > Acanthizidae > Origma > Origma solitaria. The sequence continues at coordinate 595,655 of VZRL01001315.1, read as the reverse complement.
AGAGCTGGGCAGGGGTATCCTTCTGCTGTGCTGCTTCAATGGATCTGACCATGAGAACGTGCTCAGTGAGGGGAGAAGGAGTCACTGGCTTGCCCAAAGCCTCGGCTGAAGGTGTCTCGTGGCTGGTTGAACCCTGGGGATGGTGGGGACAGTCCTCAGCTGTGCCCAAAGCTCAGGAGCAAGACTGAAGGATTGGCAAAAAACCTGTTCTGTCCTCTGCAGTATCAGGTTACTTGTGCCTTTCTTAGAGCTCCAGAAGCACCACCTGCCCCCTGCCACAAAGCCTCCCTTCTGCTCCTGGACACTGACATCAGAAAGGAAAGCTCTTCGTGCAAGGGGAGACACTGGAAGAGTCTGGGTTGGCAGAACATCCTCCAGGGGAGGAAGGGGCACCTTATGTGCAAGTCAAGGAGTGGCCTGGCTCTGGGGGATGTGGACACCCCCTCAGTCCCTGTCTCCTGAGTTACGTACTGTAAATCAAACTATTTCTGAAGAATCATGATCTCTAGGTGTCCAAACACTCCACCTCTGTCTGCTTCTACCGATGGGAGCAGGCAGGGCCAGAAGAAGATTCCCCCCATCTTCTCCCCATCCTTCCTTGAGCTGTTCAAGCTGCTCTCCTTTGGTTTTTCTTTGGAAAAACTTGCAAGGACCATGTTCTCAGGGAACGAAGATCAGAAGTCCCCAGCAGTGGTAGGCACTGTCCATCCCCAGTCGTCCCCCAGGCCTGCAGCCCCATCAGGGGTGGTTCAGCTGGTTCAGAGAGGGGAGGCTGTGCTGGGCTGCACCATAATCCTGCCTTGAAATTGGGGTTATCCTCTCCTACTGTCAGAAATTACCTCCTTCATGGAGAGCCATGAGCAGCAATGAGCTTGCGAGGCTCAGTGTGTTGATAACCTGACTGAGGGATGCACAGAGCAGAGGTGTTTGTTAGCTAAACTGGACTGCCCTCAGTGAGGAGAGGAAGGACACCCAATTAAAAATATTCAAGCAGTTTGGAAGCATCTGGAAAAAACCAGCAGAGGCCAATCTTATTTGCAGTGGAGACACTGGTAATCTTAACATAACGAGAAATGAGGGCTATGTCCATCACATGAGCTCAAAGAAATAATCTTGCAGAAGTGTGAAGGACCTCTGTTCAAAAGCGCCATTACAGAGGACTACATTTTCCTCATGAAGCCTGTCAGCAATGCCAGGCAACAAAACCACCACACCAGTTTTTCTATGAAGGTTTTTCTTCTGCCTTCAAACTTCTTCTGCCTTCTTCTGCCTTGAGAAGGGCACTTCAAATCAGAAAGAGCGGTACACACCAGCTTGACTTCATTTTGGGGGATTTAAAACTGATGAATGACTCAGGAAAAAAGTTTCTGCAAACCTAGACTCAGATTTCATCAGCTGAGGGACAGAGCCCCGTCAGCCCTGCTGCAGACTCTGGCTGGAGCAGTCACATGCTGCAGATATGAGAGGGGGGTGAGCTGCTGTGAAACTCAGGGATAATTGGTACCCAATAAGTTTAAGTGCTATCAGTGGTATTGTTAAATATAGTTATATGCAGTTTATCCACCTCTAATTCAGTATTGATCCACTTCTACTGTACACCAAGAAGGCCAAGTGTGCTTGATTTTCAGTGCATCACTTCAGCATCACTGACTGCCCTGGAACCTGTGGGACCTTTTGGAAACTGTGCTTGATGCAAGTCCAGTGATAATTGCAGTTTCATTAGTAAAGCTACAGCTCCTTGAGTCATTAAACCCTGCAAAGAACTCTTTTCCTCCTTGTTTCTTCAAACATTATAACCTCCAGCACGATACTGAAAAAGGCTCAAAAATCTGAGCTCTAAAATCTTAGGATGTAAAAATCAAATTAAAAAAAGCTTTGACAATTATTAATATTCTCTAAACCCACATGCTTTCAGCGAAACCCATTGCCTTTTTGCAGCCTGACTCAGGCTGCCCAATTGCCTGGGGCTGGCAGTACTTCTTCCTGCTCCCTTCCCAGTGCTCCAGGAGGCTCTTGGAGTGGAGAAAATGTGGAAGGGGAGACAGGGGTGCAGAGGCTGAGCTGCACTGCTCCCAGCACTGCCTGCAGCCCCAGCTCAGGCAGGTTAAAGCTGGACCAGGCAGGGCAGGTGATTGCTCACTGTGGATGGGCTGCATTCCCCACTGCCAGGACCCTCTTGGTGAGCCTCAGGAGCGGAGAAGAGCCAACTTCACCTTAACAGGGCACTGAGATGTGCCCTTGGAAGCACCAGCCCTGCTGACCCCCCAGTGCAGACTGCTGTGGGACGTGTCAAACTGCTCAGGCTGCAGAGACCTCCTCCAGGACAGCATCATGGTCAGGGCTTCATCACACCCCTGCACCTTCCTGGCTTCCCTTTGGAACTGTGTGTGGCAAACCAGGGCAGAGGGAGAGCAGCAAATGTGAGGGATCCTCTCCCCTCTGCCTCCCACTCCCAGCACCTTGCAGAATCAGGCCCTTTCTTATGAACTCTCGAGTCATTATCGTCTTTCCCTGCTTGGCATTTAACGTCTCTTGGCAAAAGATTAATGAATTGACTGGCTTTCAGCAGGTTTTATGAAGCAAGACAGGAGCATGCCAGCACAGACAGAATATTGAGGGGAACGGGCAGGGAAGGCTCTCGTGTGTGTCTGTGCCTGTGTGCAGGGCTCCGAGGGAGCTGCTGCCTCGAGTGCCAAGCAAGGGGGAAAATTGCAATAAAAGCAACATGTGGCCTTTAGCTTACTGCTTCACCTCGGGTGAACCTTCGTTAAAACTGCTCCCAGACTTCTGATTTCACACTAAACCCCCCCACACACATGCCCCATGAAGATGATTTTTGTATGTATTCACATGATGGAAACACATGATTTAGGGATTGGGGGATTTAAAGCACCGCTTATATCCCCGTGGTTATTTCACCTCAGTGTGAGTGCCCTCCCAGCTTTGCTGTCAGTGTTGGGGTGCCCAAGATTGCTCTGGCACCTGCTGCAGAGGGCAGAGCTGTCTGCACAGGTGAGGGGGCAGAGAGGAGCGAGAGGTGCCTGCATGATTCATATGGGGATAACTCAGCCAAAGGGCTCTGGTGACTTCAAAAACCTTCAGAGCAGAGACCTTCCCAAAACAGATTTCACACCATGCAACGTGTCCTTCAATATCTTTTTATAGTTTTTAAAATATATGGATTGAGTGTTGATTTGGGTCTTTAAAACAAATGAACCATTTTAATCAAGTAATATCTGTGTTAGCAGTGACTGAAACTATTGCAGTGATTATTTGCACATGAGAGTAAAGTAATGGAATTTCAGGCCTGATGAGATCAAGCCAAAATGCTCCTAAGTGTTGGAGAAATTTCAGTGCTGGACCTACTTTGAACTCTGCGACTCACAACCCAGACCTAGATTTTTAATCCTCTTCAGTAATTGAAAATATGTGACACAGAATATCTGTTTTAGGGAATTTTTGAAGACAGATAGCTATAGCCCATTGTTCTGATGTTAGAAGAGCTGACACTGTAAAGTGCTGAGAGGTGCAAGTAATTTCTGATTCCCATGGATGGGGATGCTAAATAAATTTGGTCAGCATCTCACGGGTTTAGATTTATCAAGAATATTGGAGTGATGAGATGGCTTATTAATTGTTGCCTCCCTATATAACATTGCATAGTCACTGTTTGAATAGAAGTTAATAGTGCTGATGCCCAGCTGGAGTTTGATGAACAATCCATGGGAAAATAAGGATGAGATTTTATACAGTACCTCTAAAGCCAGGCAGGATTTGTAAACCTCTCTAGATCCTTGGCCTAGACTGAAACACCTGCTCAAAGCAGCCAAGAAAAGCAGCTCACAGGCAGGAGCTTCTTTGGGAAGCACCCGGGAGAGCCCATGGATCAGAAAAGGCAACAGCCACTGCTCTAGGGGAGTACCAAAAGGTGCAGGAGCTGACCTGGCACTTGAGATGGCCTGCGTGGGTGAGCTGTGACTGCCAGGACAGGCTGCTGAGGGTTCCTGAGGTGGCACACAGCCCTGCCCCTCCCACACCGGTGGCCCCCGTTGGCTGCTGGTGGCCGAGCAGCAGTGCCCTTCTCCATCTGCAGCACAGGCAGAGCCTTTGCAGCCGCACAGGGGATCTGTGAACATCAGGATTAACATCAGGATTAACATCAGGCTCCTCTGCAGCACAGGCAGACAAGAGAGAAACGTCAGAGATCTCATTCCATGTGCTTCTTTAACAGCCTGCATGGAGATTTACGGCGCATGGCACGTTCAGCAGGGAAACATTTCCGCTCACATTTACTGCCCAGGGAATTACCCCACACTGCCCCTCCTGCCAGAGCATAGATGCCTGGAAGACCAGAGAAGGTCCTTTTCAGGTGACAACACTCTGTGGTAAAAATCAGAGGCATCCTGTTTCTTTTGGTATTAATAATAAAATGTGGCACTAAGGGCTGGAGCTTGATTTGCAGGAGCTGTTCCTCTCCGGCTGCACTCCTGAGACAGCTGTGGGGAAAAACACAGCGAGCACTGGGGATCCTCCTTGGCAGGTTTGCAGGGGATCCTTTTACATCAATATAGGAGCTAAAAGGCACTTTTTCCCTCCACTTGGGCTGGAACAAGACAGTGTCATCATGTGAGGGTCCCTCCCTTTCGTCAGACATTTACGGGAATGCAGGATGCCGCAGGGATATTCAAATGATCCAGGTACACACAAACCATGATGTTCCCTCAGCCAGAGTTCATCTGACAGTCATTTTGCCAGCGGTTCTCTTTGATATGACATCGTGACCAGCATGTTCTGACTAGAGCGGTGACATCGCTCCACGCCTTGAACCACCCACATGTATATCAAAACAGCCCCGGCAGATGCAAGATCCTTGCAGAGGCAGGAGTTTCCCAGGAAAAAAAGCCTGACAGAACCTAGTTAGGGATCTTGCAACATTGTGTTCTCCATTGTAGTCTTGACATTTTCTGCCATTTCTGCTGTGGCCATAAGGGAAGCATTTAAAGGCATGGAAATAATGAATACAAGAGACCCTAAGCAGGGATTGTGACAAACTTCCACCTGCAAGAAGAAGAAATGACACAAGTCACAGCTTATGTCACATCCCATTTTTCCAGGGACCGATTCTCCACACTCACCTTAAACCTGTATTTTTCACATAGATGCATTTAAGGCTGAGTTAGTGCAGTCTTCATGCTGTTTTCATGCTGACACTGGCACTGGGGGACACATGCCCACAGAGAGACTTTCAAGGATTGGAAACGGGCTTTTGTCTGCTGGAGTTTTGAGTTCAGAGAGCTTTCCATGCTCATGAATAGGAGACACTGACAATGTAGATTTAATTGCAGCTTGGGGTTAATTAATTAATTAATTTATTTATTTCTTTTCCATTAGTATGCTTCCTTGAGGCTCTCTAGCAAAAGGCCTGGCATTCACAGCTTGCACACGCCAGCAGGTGCTGGTGACCACATCACTCTGGAACATCAAAGCACACCTTCAATACCCAGGAAGGTTGGATTCTCCGCTCAGGGGAAAAAATTGCAGGTATTTATTTGTATGTAAAATCCTCTCCACGCATTTTGTGTGGGCAAATGATGGGGCAAACCAACTGCTCCCCACTGTCTGCCTCCAAAAATATTCACTCCGTAAGCCATTGTCTACTCTGCATGGAGTGGGTGTGAGCACAGGCGCTGCCACACCTGTCCAGTGGAGGTTGAGGTCCCAGCCAGTCCCCTGTGCTCCTGTCACTGTCCCACTCTGACCCCTGGGGCTGCTGGGTGTTCAGGCCACTGAGAACGCATAGGAGGTGTCACTGCACAGGTGAAATGGGAATTCATCGCCAAGCAGAAGCAGAGGGGAAGAGATGTCATTCCCCACTTTACACACACACACAGATCTGTGTCAATGCGTGAAAAGCACAGTTTAAGGGCATGGGTGATGTCTGCTGCAGAAGGAATGGATGTTCTTAGCCAGGCAGGCTCAGCAAAGCTGTGCAGGTGACAGATTTCTGTTCCATTGCCCTGACAGATAAACCAGCAGTGTAAATACAGCTCAGGGGCTGCGTGGGGTAGTTCTGTGCCCTGGCTCACACCCATGCACACTGGGGTCACTGAGATCCCCACAGTGCTCACATTCACAGCCTCATCTACAGCACAGCAGCCTCATTTTTGCTAAGGTGGGATGTGAAACTCTGACTGTCTGTAGTTTCCATTCCCACCAAAGCCTGCCCTGACATCCCCTGGGCATGACCCACACCCCCATCCCCCCCATCAGACCTTGTAGCATTAACACCTATGGCATAACAACAGCTGTCACCAGATACTGCCCCAAAGGCCTGTTTTGTCTTAGGAAGGGTCATGGTCACCAGAAAAGATGCAGGAAAACATCTCAGGCAAAGGCAGTTTCATCCTCAGTCACACAGCTCCGTGGATCACCCTCAGTGAGAAATGATTCTTGCTGTTCAATGTGATGCTTGAAGAAGAAGGGACATTCGCCATGGTGAAGCCTCCACGGGTTTGTGTCAGGGTCAGCTCACTCAACTCCCTGCTGAAACATGAAACATGAATGGCCACCCTGAAAGATGCTGTAAAACCTTTGTGCAAAGCAAGATCTGAGCCTATTTCTAGAGTTTCTGAGAAACCAAACTCCAGGGTGCGGAGGGGATTGTAGCTGAAGGACTTGTTGGATTATTTTCAAGAGTATTCCTTGAAAACACAAGAAGGATCAGGAGTGTGTATGCATGTGTGTGTGTGTGTGACCCTTTCCTTCCCTTCCAACAGTTTTTCCTGCTCATCCTCTCTTAATTGAGATTTTTTAGCTCTGACAGTGGATCACAGAGTAATTATTTTCTTGATCTCTTGCCACACACTCTCTTTCATCTAAACTATTTCACCCACTCACTTTTGTGCAACTAAATGAGACACAGCAAACATGTGAGTGGTGCATTCATGCAGCAGAGGGAATAGGAAAATTCAAATTGAGGCAGCAGGGCTGTCTCCAGCCTTGCAGGACTCCATGGAAAGTGCCTTTGGGACTTTACTTAGCTTCTTCTCCAACTGTAATTTTTTTCCCTCTGTTCTAAAGCCTGTGTTTCCAACCCTCATCATTACAGAACTCCTCATGGCACTTAGAAATGAACCTAGATATTCTGTCTAAATTACTGGAAGGAGATCAGAAGAACTCCTGACCTCTGGAGCTTGATATAGACCTCTCCTGGCATTTTTCTTGCTTCTTTAACCTGAGTAATCTGTCCAAAATAACTGCCATTGATTCATTTCTGTTTTTAGCAAAACACAGGTTGAGTTCTTTCTGGAGGAAAAATATTTTGTCAGAAATATTTTGACTTTATTTCCAAGCTGCGAAGAGCTTGCTAGCTCCTTTCTGTAATTATTATGCTTTTTCTACGTGTCAGAGAGAGCACTGAAATGAAAGGGATGCACTGCTCTCGGCAAACCCGATCTTCTTTCCTCATTGTTCCTTTCCCACAGCTCAGGGAGGAATATGTCATTTTGTGCAAGAAGGGAAAACTGCTGCTCTTCTCAGTGCTGCGAACGCCGGGAGCTCCATGACATGCAGTCACCGCCTGCCAATGCAACGGGACACCAGCTCAGCCCAGCTTTTGGCTCAGCCTGTGCTTTCTAGGAACCATTTCCCAGCACCACCACCAGTACGGGTGAGGAGCGCGAGGCAAGGGGCAGAATCTCCCTCTTGCAACACCCCAGCCTGGCTTTTTGCACCTGCACCGAGCCGGCTTTGGACACAGCGGAGCACACTCAGAGCTCCTCCTGCATGGGGAGCTGCAGAACCCAGCCTGGGCTGCACTGCGCCCCTGGCTCTGCTCCTGCGCTGGATTTGGCACCGTGGGCTCCAGCTCCTGACACCTGTGCGTGCCAACACTTGTGCTGCTCTGGGAGCAGCTCCACACCTGCAGCATGCCCAGGCATCGCCACCGCCCTCTAAAACCCCTCTGGGGGGCTGCTCGGCTTGGTAAAGATGTTTCTTCCTCCCTTGTGCTTCGTGTCCCCTTTCTGATGGCAGAAGGCAGAAAGGAGTCTGAGGCTTTGATGCTCACCGTGTCTGCTTTTCAGCTGGGCTTTCTTAAACATGACTGATAACACCCCAGACTTCACTTCTGCAGAGCTGCTACCAGGCTTCCCAAGAAGCAGCTCCACGGAAATGTGGGAAGTTTTCACCAGCAGTAGTTCCTTTATTGGCAGCTACTGAATAATACCTGCAATGAGAAAGCAACAGGTCTGGGAGCTGGTCTTGGGCTGCTGTCTGTTATCACCTTCCTCTTTATCTGGAGGTGTTTTTGTTGTCTGGGGAAAAAAAAAAGCCTTCACCCTGAATAACTGCACATTAAAGACAAAGAAAGCCAGACAATTTAGAGGGTGAAGATACCCTCAACTTCCTACAGACAGGGTTAAAAGTATCACTCAGGAATTGTCACTCTTGACACCCTTCTGGATGATTTTTTAGTTTATTTTATTCAGCTATAGGCTTGTCCATATGAAGACCACAAGAAGATTAAGCCTGGGAATTTAACGATTCTCAGGGAATGCTATGAGAGGGAAGCCACAATTGTTAGTGAAAGAATGCTTCAAATTTTCCCTAATATCATAAATTGACTTTTATAGAGCCATAAACATCAGGTCAGACAGTGCTGGCAGCTGTGCCAGGGGCAGTGCTGACAACCTGCCAGGCGTGAGAGCTTCTAGAACTGCATCCTGCAAAATGACTGACATTGGGATAGCAAAAATGGTGAGGATCCAGACTCACAACCAGCATCACCTTCTCACTGGCCTGCTGGCATGGCTAAAATAACTTAATTACCCTTCAATGGTGTTATACTGTTACTAAACAAGTTATTAAGGTAAAAGGGAAATTAGATTTACTATTAAAAAGAGTTTTTTGTGATGCTAGAACCATTCTTTACATTAGTATTACTTTTCTGGGAAAGTAAACCACCTTCCTGAGCAATACAAACTCACCAGTAGCAATACTGAGCAAAAATAAAAGGTGGAAGGCGATGGTTATTTCACCCTCTATGCTTCCCCCATTCCAGGTCCAGCTTCTTGGCACCAGACTGGGTACCAAACTCCCCAGTACACACAGAAGAAATCAGAAAAAATTGAGATTGTTTCTCAAGCTGCAGAAAAGATTTTTGTAGGATTTCTAAAAAAAAAAACCACCAGAATACCTAAAACTCTAAATATAGAGCTTCTTGAGATGAATTAAACTGATCCAGTAGCCCAGGTGATCCTTTGCAAAGCTGGGCACTGAAAAAAATCAACATCTGCCCTACACAATGAGGTGCAAAAGCAGGCAGGAGGACTTGCCTTGCTGAAAAAAAGTAATTTTTCCTGAGTGCGTGTGCTTAGCCTGGGCTGGAGCCATCTGTTCCGAGGAGTTTGTCGCCTTACAGTGAGCGAGTGTGTGTACACAGGAGTGTGTGTTTGCTGCTCCCTGACCCAGAATCGTGCTGTTATATAAACCCTGGGATTATCAATAACCTCACGTTACAAACCAGCTCCTGTTCAACTCATTAAAGGATTGTGTCTCTGCCTGTTCTGACTCATTTAGCCTCTTTGGCATTCTTTCTGTTAATGAAGATAGCAACTCATTACTCCGCACAAGCTGAAACACCCATAGGTTAACTCGGTTTTCCCTTTTGAAACAATTCTTTTACGAGGATATTGCAGCAGCTCCTCCTGCCCTGGCAAAGCAGGCGCCAGGGCAGTCAGCAGCTGGATATTCTGACCTCAAATACACAACCTGAAATCATGGCTGGATGGATGTGAAGCACCCAGACCTGCCTTAATCCAACGAACTTTCACCACTCTCGTCTCCAGCTCGAGTCCCGCTTTTATCATGTATGACATTACATCACCTCCTTGCAATGAAACATATAATCAAAAACCCAAAAGCTGACTCTCTCTAGGGCGTTGGGAAGAACCAGTTTTTAGAGAGAAGCTGAGATGTGACCTTATTTCTTTAAGCTTTTGCCATATTGAATTAACTTGTCTGCTAATAGGTTTGTAATACTGTCCTTCTTTCCTTCAACCAGCTCTACGATTTAACCAGGACAATGGGATCAGCAAAAAATTCTTTCTTGGAAATCCTAGAATTTGCTGCCCTGGTTCTTCTGGGTCTCAGCTCTTGTGCAATCTGCTGTCTTGCACAGAGCCATGCTCTTCTTCCCCTCCAGGAGCTCATCCCAAACAATCCGCTGCAAATGCTCGAGGTCTGCTTTACAGACTGAAAGGCTCCTTCATTTCTGATTTTTTTTTTCTCTTAATAGGCTTTGTGGAATTTGACTCTAAACCCAAAAAATCAGTGAAACATGAAGGTGTAAAATTCTTCAGTGTTGGCCAGTGCTGCTGTGAGTTTAAATCCCAAGGATGGATTTAAAGGTGCTCCCAGTCTGAAAGTGATGTTTCTATGGCCAGTGTTACCAGAAAACCACACCAGAGACACTTTCGAGGAAAAGCATTTTACAGGCTGTATGAATGATTACTCAAAAAATATTAATTTCCTGGTTATTTGTAAAGGAATAATCCGGACAAAACCAAAATAAAGAAGTAAACTCAACCCAAATTCTTCAGAAATCACCGAAAGTTTGAGGGCACTGTGGCTGGAACTTAAACAAAATAAAGCAAAGAGGGGGGGAAAAAGGAAAAAAAAAAGAACAGAAAAAAGAAGAAGAAATTAAAATTAGGAGGCAGCTAATTTTTTTTAAGCAAAGCTACAGGACTACAGGCAAAACCAAGGAAAATTATGCTGCTCTTCCTGTGGAAAAGTTATGAAATTCCAGTTGAGGAGTGTTCTGATCCATCTGAGGTTGGCATTTTAATGGGGCTGGTTTCTCCAAGGCAGCCCATTACAGCCCCATTCAATAGTTCTAACCATTGTGGAAAAATGCCATGTGCCAACAGCTATTTTCCACAATTTTCTTCAGAAAATCTGAAAGAAATGCAGAAAATTGATTTGAAGCCCTGGCAGAGAGATAGAGAAACAGTAGCACAAGGCTGCAGGCCAGTAATTTATGTTTCGAATGTCACTGAGTGCTCTGCCTATAATTTCAGGGGAGAATGATAATAATTAAAAGCACAAACTCTCCAGTCGTTTCTTACAAGGGAAAAAGCTGAATGTAGTAAGTGTAGGGATTTCTTTAAGTGCTTAACTTTTCCAGTGGAGTTTCAAAAATTAAATATAGTAATAATATCTGTCCTCCAGAATTATCTCAATGAGCTTTCCGATGTCGAGAGGGGAAGCACTTCAGGCACCACGAAAATGCAGACGCTGCTTGGATGAAATGTGGAGCTGTTTGACTGTTTGGTTGTTTGTATATTAATACTATATTTTGCATAGATTTTTTTTGAACAAATAAATCACAGAATCTTCTGGATGCAGGCAGTGTCATTGCAGAGATAAATGGCTCTCAGGTATTAGTTTCTGAGTGGGCAAACAGTGACCCTTTGACCACTGACCATTTGTCCACAAATCATAATATTTACTGAAACAAAAGGAGGTGTACTGCTACATATAGTCATCTTTTATTTTCAGCTGAAAATCCTCCTGACAGTGCCTCATATTGATTCTGAACAGGACTTGAATTAGGACAGATATAGTAAATTTGTTTCTCAGTGCTGCCCCCAAATGCTCTTTCATCCCCCAGGATATAAATATTCATTCATTATTTCATTCTAAATAAACAAATAAAATAAATAAATAAATAAATAAATAAATAAATATGTATATATATATATATGTTCTAGTAAGTAAAAGATTCAGTATGTCTTTTATAGGAGGAACATTTCAGAAAAGTATTTGACTGTGAATTACATAATCTATGCCTGCCTGAGTGTGAAGACAGCCTGAAGAAAGGTGTAAATACCTAAATCTTTTATTCATCTCAGTCAGGTATTAACTCATGTTGCTTCTTAGCAACACATATAAGAAGGCAAAGGGTGATCTCACAATTTGCTCTGCCAACTCGTTAGAAATTCCCACTGGAAATGTTCAGAAGGAAAATTATCCCTCAGAGATATCACACTTTGAAGTTCCCAGCAGCTTCCCTGGATACATTTAGCCTTGTGGAGGGGTACCAGCCACAAAAAAAACCCCAGAGGAATGCAAATTCCATGGAACAGGATACCTGAACATCCCTTCCAGAGTGGTGGTGTGCTTTGCTGGACACAGCAATCCCATCTTGAGCCATAAATACCTTGCAAAAAGTAGCTGATCCTACCATGGGCAAGGCTTTTGCCCCTTGTTGGAATGGGAACACTGAGAAGTGACTTTAGCACCAGTTTGTGGCTGCACCAACAGAACTGACCATTTTGCTGATTTAACTGAGGGCAGAACAGACCCTCATCCTCATTAGCTCCACTCCATGTCAGAGGCACTTCAACCACTGGACCTGTGTTCCAAATCTTATTATGGTATGTTATCATATAATAAATATGTGATTAATGATAACCGAGCACCACTTAATGAAAGGTTTTCTTGCTTTTTCTATTTATATTACCGCATATAATCTGAACCCCTGATAATTAAATGTTACATAAAATATTCCAATACCAGCAATCCTGGGAGCATCTTTTTGTGCACTTGGCAACCTCGTAAAGGTTTGTCATTAACAAGCATGCCCTAATGTGACATTCCACTTCAGCAGCATCTCTGAGAAGGTCTTTTTTGCTCTTTTCCCCAATGCAGCAAGGAGCTGAAGGCTGAGCTATCCAGCAGAAGAAGCAGGTGTTGCAGCGCTGCTCCCTGTAGAGGTTATTTCAATACCCAGACGTCATTAGCACTGAGCTACAGGACGTTGTAGTGCAGTAAATGCGTCACGTTGCACTGGCTGCCGTGCTCCTCTGGTGCATCCTGCCATGGATCATCCCAGGATCCTGTCAGCAAAGGTTGTTTGAAAGGGAGGGACTGGTTCCCGTGAGCAGGAACTGCAGAGGAATGAGGAAGATTGCAATCTATTCCCCCCCCCCCCATTACCACCTTTTATAGACACTATCTTCCTTGCACATGCTTGGCACTGAAATAAAGGAAAAATACTGCAAATTCTGGGATTGTAGAATAGTTTGGGTTGGAAGGGACCTTTAAAGGTCATCTTGTCCAACCTCCCTCAATAAGGAGGGACAGTCAATGGGTCCAGTTTAGTATAATTGTATGAACATCAATATTAGCTGAAAATAACAATATAAATACTACAGAGTTACCGCAATGTCCCTGATGGTGCAGCTGTGTTCCAGTGGTTTCACCAGGGAAGGGTTTGCATTACACCAGGGCTGGTTCATGATCCCATTTCTGATCAGGTAATATCTTGCCAGAGAGGAGATGGATGGGACATGGATTTAGGTGTCTGTGCAACCTCTTGCTTGCCATGTTGGAGAGGCTCTACTGATTCTGGGGACCTGCAAGTCCCTTAAGCTCCTCGTCCCAGGAAAACCTGACCTTGTTTTACAAGACAGGTGCCTGCCTTAGGATAATTTAGGTTTGGGAGGACCTCAGGAGGTTCTGCTAGATCAGACCATGTTATTGAGGGCTTTAACCACTCTTGCCTTAGCTAGGATAAACAAGGAATTCTCTCCACTAAATTAGCTGGGTTTTTGTAGTTTTGCATCGAGTCTGGACTGATTTAGCAAACTGTGATGTCAGCAACATGAGATACTGGGTAATCTTACCATGCGTGGTGGGGTAGGAAGCTATTGCTAATGCAGCAAGGACAAAACACAGAGCTCTGGCACGTGGAAGTAAAACCAGGTAGAAACAGGCACTGAATGAAACAGTTCAGAGCAAGATGCTGCTTGAGCTCCATAAGTACAAAGCCCGAGTGAGAGAAGGGCCCTGCAGACACCCAGCCAGCTGATGGAGCGATCTGAAGTCACTCCAACCAACATCTGCTTCAGCAGGAGCAGAACTTGCCTCGGTGTTGTTAGCACAAGTCACAGTTTACACAACACAAAGTGTTCCCATTTCAGAGTGAGGTTTGCATTTGAATGCTGGTTTCTGGGAATAGAAGAGGATAATTTTATCCAAACCGATTTTCCCACCCCTAACAATTTTACCCAGCAGGTCTCAGGTGCCAAGAGGAGCTTCACTAGTGGCTCTGCCTGCGTATTCACAGGAGAGACCTTAGCAATTCCTTTGTTACTGGAGGACGGGAATGAAAGGTTGGCTGAATGAAGGGAAGCATGACCTCGGTGTCTTAATAAAATGAAATCCTCTGGGGTTGGCCCAGAGGTTATGCTTCCATTGCCATGGGAGAGACCTGGATTAATTCCTGCGCTGGTCCTTTGCTCTGAGGCCCAGCAGCAGCAGTGTGGCAGAGGTTTTGGCCAGCAATGCTCAGCAATGACCTTTCTGAGTGTTTACAGGGCAGTGTGGATGAGCCCCTGGGGCACCCAGGCCTCCTCAGCTGGGCAGCATCGCCACAGGGGAGTGGGACAGATGACAGCCCAGGTCATGGAAGTGGACTCAGGGCTCTTCTGGGGGCAAAGGACTTGCCCTCAGGTTTAAAATTTATTTTAAAAAGCAGAGGCGGACACACCCCACTGCCACAGCTAGGCAAGATGTGGGATATTCAACAACATATTATTTGCTGGAAAGAAAATGAAGTTTTTTTATTTAAAATGTGGCTCTCAGTGAAAACCACGTTTATAAAATTTCAAACAATGTATGTTTTGTGGTTGTTGGGACTGAGCACAGCACTCCTCACGGAGCTTTAAATCATTTCATATGAATGCAAAAGCGCTCGCTGCTTTGCTGAATCGAGAGATCTCCAAAAGAGCCTGAATGTGAAAAGAAAAGTAACAGCTGAAAATTCCAACCAGCGGGCTCGAGTTTTCCAAGGCCTGTTTGCTTTGGCCTGCTTCTGCCATTCCTTTCTTTCTTTCTTTAGAAGTGTGAAACTGGTTGGTCGCTGGTATTTGTTCTGTGGTCTGCACTAACTGTTCCATCTGTGTAAACTCCGGCTTGCCAGCCTGGGAGTTTAACAACACTTTCCCTTCAGCTGGAAGGAAAATGAAAGTCCCGTTAAGTGGCACTTTGAAGCTTTGCAAAACACACTGCGCTGGGTTTGAACACAGAGTGGGGAGGTCGACTCCTGCTCAGGTCCCGTCACAGCCTGGAGCCAGTGGGGCAACCCCGGAGCACCTCGTGGCACACTCGAGGAGCAAAGGAAGAGCTGAAACCTGGTCACACACAAGGAGGGACACACGGCCAAGTCAGCTGTAATTTTATTAGGGGTATCTCTTTGTCACTGGTTACCAAGACTGTGATCTAGGAAAGCATTCAGGCTCTAAAATCATCTCTTATGCTGACAAGCAGGAGTTAAATGCCCAAATATCTCACTGGGCCTGGTTTCCAGTTCGTGTCACATATTAGACTCGCAGTTTCTTTTTTCCTTGATGTCCAGCTTAGTCCTGAAGTGAGTCCAGTTCCCCTCTGAACACCCAGCACAGCTGTGACCAACATGACCAAATCTTTGATTGACTCTGATTTTTAGGACTGAAGATATTTCTAGGGTAGTATTGTCGCTCCAGGTCACTACTATATATTTCATCTGGGATTCAAATGTGAGTCCAGCTTCCAGACTAGCTCTGTGTCCTTGACCAAGTCCTGGGGAGTGTAGGCAGAGGAGAAGGCAGCTCCAGCACCTTGTGATGGAGGAGACACCCACCCATGTGTCAGACTGACCCTGATGAAGGGCTGGTCCCACCCTGGCAGGGCTCTGAGTCCAGCTCTGGTGTCACCACGCCATTCCTAGGTGTGCTCCACCCTAGAGTAAGCCCAGCTCAGTTCTTCTCCAAATATAAAATATAAAGAAACCCCTGATTAAATCCACTCTCAGCCTTTTATTTACACAGAAAAGACAACTGAAATGTTGCTTTGCCTTCTATTTCCACACTGGTTTTATTCTGCCCCGTGATGTGTATTTGTCCTTCCCAGGGTTCAGCCCTCCCTAGATTGTACTCCAGAGCCTGGGGCATAAGGCTGCCTTTTTCCCTTCCTCTTTTTTCATGTTGTTTTTTTTTGTTTCCGGACTGTGTGCTTAGCAAGGGTATATTTTTTAAGCTGTGTAGGGGTTTTAGCTGCCTGAATTCTGTGATGGCTAACAGAGAAGCTCTACTTCTGTTATTACACAAATAATACTTCGAAAATGTGTAGTAAAATTCAGGATCAGTTACTGTCAACATAAGAGAGGGATATATCAGCTCAGAAAAAATCATTGCTGCTGAGAAAGCAGATTTCATCAGATTCTTCTAAAATAATGTTTCTGAACATTCATATGAACTCCCAACAGCTGTTGAGTTCAATCGTGTTTATTCCTAATCAAAATATATACTGTTGATTTTTTTCACAGAAAATTTAGAAGAGGGCAGGAAGGATTGCAAGTGTTTTAAAGAAAACTACAAGTGACACTGGAAGTAAATGTGTTTTTGGAAAATGACTTTCAATAAATAACCAGCTTACTGAAAAAAGCCTTTTCCTGAAATTCAAACAAAAAAAAAAAAATCACTGAATCTTTTCAGATTTGTCTTTCCTCTGCTGCCTTTTTATGTTTAAGACCTGATTCTTTTCAAATACATTTTAGTTCAGCTGCGACATCTGATTTCCGCTGAAAATAAACTTCTATTGAAAAGTCCAAGCAGCTTTTCTCTGCAAGGATTTGGAGATGTCGCTTCAAGAAATGTTCACAAAATATTCCATCATGTAGCCTTTGCTGTAGGTAACCAGAGACATTTGTTCTCTGAAAAAAACTCTTGCATAATGCAGACACCTTTTTTCTGCATTCGAGCTCAAACGCCTGTACCTGCCAACCTACTTCAACCAAAGAAAGGTCAGTTGTATATTTGCATAAAATCAAATGCATTTGCATAAATCAAGCTGCAACTTTATATATTACATTGATCTGGAATGCATATTGTGTTTTCTGTGGTGGCAGGCGATGAGAGGCAGCAACAGCCAGTTAAAGAGTGTCTGTCTTCAGCTCAGCCCTGCGCTGAACTGAGCAGAGATCAATCCCTGAGTCCACCTGAAAGCTCACAGATGTCAATGAGACCACAGCAGACAGTCAGTTCTGCTTCTGTTCAGCTCACCAGAGTGTGAAAGACTAGTTTTCCCCCATTTTATACCTGTTGTGCTTTCCTGGAGTCATGGAATCAAACTTGTAAGTGTCAGAGGCCCATGTAAGCTGAAAATTCAGATTAAACTGTCCAAGTTTGGCTTTGCTAAACTCATCAATAAATTGATGTTCCCAAGATTTTTATACAATAAGTTTTAGTTCATTTGAGTTTATTCAAGATAGGAGGGTCATGATATATTTGGATCCAATTTTTTTGTCTGATTTGATGAAAGTGGCAGAGAAAATCTAGACTCTCCTAACTCTGAGGAACTTAAGACTTCACATTTATTTCAAATTCCGGGAAATATCTTAAAAAACCACTACAGCTAGCACTGTTCAAATTGCCAATATATTCAAAAGTGATTCAGAAGTGCCAAAGTGATGATGTGCCGGGAGATCTTCTGCTCCTCCTCTGAGTCCACAGTGGCATCAAGTCCTGTCCTGGAAAGTGCAGGGGCCAGGCCATCTGCTCTCCGTGCTGACCTCTGGCAAAGCTTTTCCTTAAGAAACCACCTGAGCAGCTCCAGACTGGCCTGTTAGACAAATTGTGTCATTCCTTTCACCCTTAAACCCACCTGAGTAAAAGATTTAATAGCAACAGTGACCTCAGTGAGAGGACTTTCCTGAGCACTGGAGATTAGCTGGGGTTAACAGTCCCCTGGATGTTGCTCTCTCCAATGCAGTGATGGAGATGGGAAACCTTTTAAAAGGACTCATTCCTGGCTGCTGAAGCCTCCATGAAAGAGCCCCATAAGGTCTAGGCATGGTTTTTAATAAATCAGCTCTGGCCCCCGTCACCCCAGGCGTTGCCTTCTAGCCAAAACTGCTTCCCTCTGGCATTTTTAGCAGCGTGGCTGTTCTCATTGCAGATTTGTTTCCTCTGTGGTTTTGTAGCCTTCCATGCGGCTAGGGCAGCACAAGGGGAAGTAGCTGGGGAAATGCCCCTCCTGTTCCTGTGCCAAAAGCAGAGGAGAACTCTGCCTTCTATCTTTGGCTGGGGGGAAGCAGCATTCCCTCGTGCTTCCCTTTCCTGCCCCCCGTGCAGAGAGGGCTCCCTGGACCTTCCAGCTGCTCCAGCTGGGTGAAGGGAAGAGCTGTTCGAGTTACTCAGCTTGGGCACACTTGGTGCCTCTCCTCCTGAGCTCCTCGTGCCTTGCTGAGCCTCAAGGCCTTTGCAGCAAGGGCACACTGCAAGAACAAGGCCGGGGAAGTGTAAAAAAACTTAATATTTAATTAGAAAAAACCTGGCTTTGCGAAAAGATTGAAAACAAGAGGCCATTTAAAAAGTGTTGCCAAGGCTTTGAAAGTGTCAAGAAGGTTTTGGAAGCTCTGCTGTCCATGGTGTGTTTCTTGAGTCACTGTGTGATGTTTTCGCTCCTGGCTAGAACATAATCAGACAGATATCCCATAATGCAGAACACCAAGTCGTTATCAGACCCTGGAATAAAAACTAAAATCAAATTAATACAAGATAAAGCAATATCCTATGAACAAGTGATTTGTCTGATACCACTCTACTGAAGGCATCTTCACTGAGTTCCAGTGACAGCAGATGAAAGGCAGGACACACAGAGGACTGCTTTGAGCTTGTGCTAAAGTTGCTTTTAACTACAATTACAAAGTCAATTAGAAAGTCATTTCAGCGCTAATGAAACAACGAATGATTGATGCTTAATGGTTCTGGCAGGAAATACAGCCTGGTAAATACAGCTGACCAAAAAAAAGGCAATTCAAAGTTACTAGACATCAAAAGTTTAGGGAGTTTGTGTGAATATATGTATATGTGTATGTGAATGCAAACTTGCAAAATTAAAGGGTTTCAGTTTGGGTGTGCAAATGAATATCTCTAACCAGACAGAGTTCATACTCCCAGTCATTCTGGTGTAACCTATAATATGCTCGGGCTGGCAAATGTATTTCCAGATCCCAGGCTGGACTGGGAGCACTTCACTGCCTAGGTCAGGAGCCAGTTGGTCATTTCACCTCATATCCAGTATGCTTTGGGGAGAAGCAGAGGTGAAGAAAGCATAAATCCAGTTATATATTATATATCAGACAATATATTATGTATTATTTGTATTAAATATAGATATATTTCTCTATAAGTATAGACACATATAGATGTATATATTTCTAGATGCTCCTGCCTTGAAGAGGCGATAGATCAATGCATTATTCTGTTCTCTTTCCTGTGGCTCCTATTGCTCTCTCTGGGTTTAAAATCAATATTGATGTTGTGATGCCTTGGCCTACAAATCTAATCCCTGGTGGGATTAGAAATTCTCTCTGTAGCAGGAAGAGAATCCTAGGAGAGGATTCAGACTAAATCCAACTGCTGAGATACAGAGAGGTTTCAAACAGAGAATCTCAAATTTCAATCCTTGGAGTAGATCATGTTTTCCTTCACCATGGTCCAGCAGCACAGAGCTGTGGCTTCAGGGCACTCCAGCAGGAGCAGTGGCAGATGCCCAAAGCTGATGCAACGCAGAAAAATCCAGGAAAATGCTGCAGCACAAACTACTTGAGCAAAACCCTTTTAATGCAGTTATGCTGTCCACACACAGGTGTGGTCTGAAACTGCTAGAGCAGAGCTACCTGTGTGTCATAGCTACATCACAGAGGCTTGATTAAGCAAGAGAAATTTCCTGAGTTTTCCTGTAATCTTCATGAAACCTGACTGCAGCAGGGAGAATGAAAGTCCTGGGAAAGGTCAGGGCGTGGTGGCAATGTCACCACTGAGGGTGCAGGGCAAAGCTCTCTCTCCCCACACAGCCTGGCAACGCTCAGGTGGCCACGGAGTTTTGTTTTGTCTTCCTCTCCAGGGCTTTTCCCTGTGAGGATTGCATGGATGTCAGGATCACAGGCTGCTTCCTTTGGACCTGGGCGCGTGCACAGCCACTGCCTTGAAGAATTTGGCTGCTCGTTCCAAACTTGTTTTACACTTCCCAGCTGAGGATTTTAATGTGCTTTAAAGGTGTGTTCATGGTGCTTGATCATCTCTGAGGCAAACACTTCCTTGAGGCCTCGGCTTTGCCAGCTGACATCTCCATGGCTATGTGGGCACCTTCTCTGCCCACACCCTGCTCTTCCCATCCCCCCGTGCCCTGATCTCCTTCCTCTGTGAATTACATGGAAAGATGCAATTGAACTGCAGAGCAGCAGCAGTGCACGGAGCAATCGGCCAGACTGAAATATTTCCTTAAGGCCATTTGTTTATAGCATCCTTGCTATAAACTCAGCACAAGAGGTTTTTTTATGTTTTAATCCAGGCACACGAGGGCTGCATCTTGCGGTTGTTACAGGCTCAAGGTTCCCCGTGAGCAGCCACCTTCCTTCCCCTGGGACCTGCGAGCTGGGCTTGTCTCGTGGTGTGTTTGGGCTGTCTCTGGAGAGGCTGCTGGAAAATGATTGCTGAGCCCATCTCCAGTTCACTCCTGCTAATTAAACACCTCTGATTCAGTGCTTGCTCGCTCCTTTATTTTCCCCTTCCCCCCGCCCCCCCTTTTTTTCTTTTTTGGCTAGTTCCAAGAGGATATTATTTTTAGCTCAGGAGGGTTAAAGGGGAAGGGAATTGTGCCAGAATCAGGTTGTTAGGAGATGGGGAGAGAGGAAAAAAATGCTGGGGTTGGGGGGAGAACTGCAGTGATTAAAATTCCATCTTAATAATAAGACAGAAAGCTGCGGTGCATGGGCCCAGCCTAAATTAAGCTCCTGAATTAGAAGCGCTTTTTCAAAATTCCTCTCTGGACAATTAAATTAGGCGACAGGTATTTCCACAGTCACACAGCTCTTCCGCTTGGCAATAAATAAAGCCCCCAAGAATTCTTACCCCAGAATCCAATGAAGAAAGCAAAACAAAACTTGCAGCAGGACGCAGAGCGGTGTGTGGGGAGCTTGGCCGGGCTCCCCTCCTCCCCATCCCACCCTGTAATAGATGGTGCATGAGCACAGTCCTGCTCAGGGGGCCAGGAGGTTAATCTGCAGCTCACTCTCTGATAAAGTCCATATCCAGGCACTGCGCTCCCCAGCCTATCCATAATCTCGGGGTTTGCTCTTACATGGTGTCGGGGCAGGATTGGCGTGTGCAGCCCTCAGTCCTGGCACAAACCGTGCCATCCATCCACGTCAGCTCTGCTCTTTCCTTGTGCTGTGCACCCCCAGCCCCTCCCGCTGTCCCTCTCTGGAGCAGTGATGAAGGATGCTGCACCCCCAGCCCCTCCCTGACAGCACAGAGCACTATGGGGAGGGGATGCTGTCATCTCAGACAGCTTGGAACAGGGGAGAAAGAGGAACTTGAATGTTTTTACTCCCTCAAACCACCAAACCCTATATTCACTATTTATAATTCATAAATAAAAATAATAGAAATATTAATGGAGTCAATTATTTCCTTTTATGGTATAGATGCTCTTTGTAGCCCATGAAAGCAAGAATTATATCCTTCTGTCCAAAAAGTCAAAGTATTATTGAATGGTTTGGGTTGAGAGGGACCTTAAAGATCATCTCATTCCAGCCCCCTGCCATGGGCAGGGACACCTCCCCTTGTCCCAAATTGCTCCAAGCCCTGTCAAACCTGGCCTTGAGTACATTCAGGGGTGATGCATCCAGAAGTTCTCTGGGCAATTCTACCCAGACATCGCTATGCTCAAGAATTCAGAGCACCACAACAAAGGAGAGGCATTACTTTTACCTGAAAAGTATCACTGACTTTATTTAGCACACAAGTCTAACAAAGTAGGCCATGCACAGATAGGAAAAATGGGAATTTCTAGAATTCACAGAAAATATTCCTTCTCACAATGCTGTTTTTTTCATCATTCCTTCTACTGACTTGTCTCATATAAATCTTCCTTAATTTCTCTCCCAAATATTTGATGCTGCCTTAACATTTCCTTGGAAACGCTAGATGTGTAAAAATATTCTTAGATTTCATTGGGGTGAAAAACAGAGAAATGAAGAACAAGGCTTATCAACAAAGTGTCAGTCACAGGTACCAAACTCCCATGGAATATCTGTGTAACATCATTTAGTGGCTTCAGCAGTCCCTCTTGGAGGGTCAGGTCTTCACCAGCATCAAGGGCTGGATGGACAGACAGGCTGGACAACCTAAATTCAAATTAAGCACCCAGAAGGAGTGAAAACTTGGAAAATTCTTAAGGATTTTTAGTGTGTCAGAGTTCACTCAGTGCTCATGGGAAGAGTCCTTTTTACTCACGTGGGTGTTCCAGCCTTCAACAAACACAGCCTCTGGTAACTACCAGCTACTGCCAGGAAGAATTGCCTAATTCTTCAGGAAATGGCATGAGTTTGCTTTCCTTGAACCTCTGAGCAGTCCTCTGCCTTTTTTCTTGAGTGGGTGTCTGAGTGCCCAGGTAAGGAGGATGCTGGGGACAAAGCATCAATTTTTGCACCAAGCTGGAGGAGAAGAGAGTATTTCAATTCATTCTTGTTTGTAGGGAACTTTGAAATTATTCAAAAGTATCTGTGTTCTCATTTAACATATAATAATGATTTCATTTCATCTGAAGGGATTCTTCTAGTTGCAAGGGTTCTTACCCCCTCTTAATTAAATATCCATTGATTTCTAAAACAAAGGAAAACACTTGTGCTTATTGAGATTTTACTGTGATATTCAATATAACATGGTTCTATTGTATGGTTTAGTCCTCTACAAATTTACATTTAATAAAGAACAGCTAATATGTAGAGAGATTAATTAAGAAAATATAATCAGATAGCAAAAGAATCATTGTAAATGACAAAAAGGTGAATTGATGGTTAGTTTGATTGCTTTTTTCCTTTGGCCAATATACAGTTGGAAATACTAAAATAAAAATAAATATTTTTAATCAAACTGGGGTTTAGTTTAGTCCACAAGGGAAACATTGAGGTCTCATGTACTTATATAGCTAAGACATTTTAAAGTACTGTTTGGAACAGTTACTAAGTCTGAGAGTCAAGGCTGGAAAGCATTAGCCCAGAAATTCTCTTTAATACAGACTTGATGGTCTGTGCTTTAAAATCATTGCCTTAAAAAAAGACACAAAAAAAAAGAAAAAAAAAAAAGAGAAAGAGAGAGGAAGCAAAGAAGGAAAAAAAAAAAATCCATCTCAGCTTTCACTTACATGAATTACAGCTTCAAAATTTATCCCCCATATTCACCATATGCACTGCTCTTCATCCGAGTGTTGGGTTTCCCATGGTGCTGCCAATCTGGAAAGTCAAATGTTGAGGCATGTAAAAAACAATGAATCCTGCCCATTAATTGTTTATTTTTTTCATTTGGTTCCTGCCTAGCACAACATCTTCCATCTGAGAAAGCCATTAGCACTGGGAACACGGGCACCAAAAAGCATTCTGCTGGAAATGGGGCATGTTTGCTTTCTTTGGAAGGTGGAAGTAGTGCAAGAAGTAGAATGTGACAATAGGGTGAAACTGCAAAAAAAATGGGGGTGGGAGATGCATTTTTAAAAGTCAAAGCACATGTTTCTGACCATACAGAATTCCACTTGGATTTCCATGCATGTACACACTCCCACACCATAACAGCTGCTCTGAAATAGCCCTGTCCTGGTCATCACACTATGGACTCACAGACTCTGAGCTCTTTGCCATATAACTCCATCATATTGTTTGTGCTGCTAAATTTGGCTTTAATGTAAAGAATAGCCCTGCAGTGAGCAGAAAGCCCCAGAGGCTCCCCCATTCAGGCAGGGCTCTGCAGGGCCCCTCTGAGCTGCTCTTCTACACTTTCCTCCGTATTTCCATCTAATTCTGGCCCTGTATTTCAGATTAGGCCAGACCAGCCTCTGCTTGGACCTCAGTGATGCCGCATGAGATGAAATGACAGTGCAGACTTCACTCAGGTGTCAGTTTGATTTGCATGATCTGCACTCACACCTTTTCTTGGTGCCGTGCCATGCAAATATTTGAGGCAATTGACTTTCACTTGCATGGAACGAGGTAAACGATGAACTACAAGAGGCTGCATTCGAAAGTGGCTTGAGTTATCCTCTTTTTGGAACAGTTTCAGGAGGTGGGAGCCTGGAATAAATTGGGTTGTGAGCAGAACCTGGGCAAGGAGGATTTGGGGATTTGTTTTCTTATGTTCTGACCACTCCCAAAGAAAGAACTGGAAGATCTGGGATGGCCAGAAAGTGGGATTAATTCAGTGGATGCCTTTCCTGACAAATGGTGATTTAAGCCATTTACAGCAGTCTCTGGCACTGGGGGATCATCTTCTGCACCTTTCCATGCACTGAAGAGAGGAAACATGCTGTCCCTCCTGTGACCTCCACTTGTCCATGTTTTTTGAACTAGACACAGACTTCAGGGACCTGGGGCAATGGTTTTGGTGTAAAAGTCCTCAGCTCAGAACATACACTGAGATGACACTTAGTCTGGCCTTTAGTCACAGTTTTTGTGTTTCTATTTCCACCAGGCTGTAGAAAATTTGCTGTTGGCTTGTACTTAACAGCAAAGCAGAATCCTTTCCACTGTGGCTGAGAACACGCTGGTTGGACAGCAGAAAGGTAAATCCAGGATTTGGCTGTATCCTGTATGTTCCTTCTCTTGCCCTCAGTTTCCATTCTGCAATTTTTAAAGGTTTGGGACTAGTCAGGATACACAAAGATAAATGGGCCTTTCTGGCTCTCTGCTGTAGGCCACTGTCTGAGACAGAAAAGGAAAGAAAGTTAAAGATAACTGTTACACCCAGCCAGAAAATCTCAGGAGGGCTGATTTTTCCTCTAGGAAGCTCCAAGTTTAAAACTCCTTTAACTTATTTATCACATCCTATTCCCTCAATGTCTTCACCCCTGACGAATTCTGATTTTCTTCCTGACTTGCAAGATCTATAGCTGTCACTTGGGGAGCAGAAATGATGCTGTGTGATCCATGTCATTAGCTAAATCAGACCATATTTTGCATACTGAACAGCATGTCCTCACAGAGAATTGTTTGTAATCAGTCAATATTATTTATTTTTAAAAGTGCAAAAGATACCATTGAGTAAATTTGAATAAGAAATAAATTTGGAGAAATTGTAATCAGCTTGTGAACACTTTGCAAGCAAGGAGAAAAAGAAACAGGCTAAATTAATTGATTAAATTACTTGCAGCAAGTGCCTCTCTTTGTGCTGATCCTCTTCTCAGTGCCTTCAGTATTTTGGGTGCATACCTCAAGCCTGACCTGAATTAAACTCTGCTTTTCCAATCAGAGCTCTTTCTTCAGTGGGGATTGCCAGTCATACTCCATTAAATGATGGCTTTGCACCATCAGCAAATGATCATTAAAGGAGCAGACTGATAACATAAATCTCATTTTCACTTCTAAACGAAGGTCTGTCTTTAGGTGCAGTAGAGACTGATGTATTTACTCTTTGCATTGCTTTTTTTTTTGGCTTCCCACCCTCGAGATGGTGATAGAGTTTTCAGGAAGGAGTTTTCCACACTCTGTATGTCTCTTGCTTTCCACCTACTGAAGAAGAGCTGGTAACATCTGATCAGCTGCAGCTTCACATCCAAGGATGATCCTGCTATGCAGGGAGATTCTTGAGGATATTAACAGATGGGGGCTTCCATCTGAGCCAGAATAGCACTAAGGGTTGGGAGACTTGTTGATCTCAGCATGGAACCTCCCACACTGCAAAGCACTCACCAAGATGCTCACCAGACTGAAGTGTACGTGCCAGAGGCCTCATCCACTCAAATAGCTTCCTGATCTTCCCATGCTTTTAAGATTTTTAACTGCCAGGAATCCCCAGGAAGGAAGGAAGGAAGGAAGGAAGAAAGGAAAGAAGAATATCCTCTTGCTCCTCCATACCCCCTCATGTTACAACTCAGCACTCTGATTTTATGCTTTGCTCTACGAAATCCTTGGCCCACAGCACTCATTCTCCTTCACATCTTTGCTGGATAAGAGGCTCTGGAGCTTTCCAATTCCTGCCTTTTGCAAGTGGAAGATGAAATTTCCAGTGTAAGAGGACCTGGCCACTGCAACAAGAAGCTGAACTGTGAAGAAGCCTGTGCTAACACAGCAGTCTGTACTCATGGCACTCTCTTTGATCTGTGGACCCTGAGGACTCAGCATGAGTTTGGGTAACTGCATATCAGATGGGGGAGATAGGAGGGACTGTATGGAGGAAAAATAAAGTGTTGAAAGAAGTTTGATGCTGGCAATTCTGACCCCAACATCTGCACACAGAGGGCAGCAGCAATATTGCTATAAAGGAATAAAGCAACATCTGGCACAGCTTTGACCCAGGCAGGGGGACACTGCTGGGCTAAGGGAAGAGAGTCAATCTGGAATTTCACCTCCAAAATGAAGAGTGAGGCCAGTTCATACAGATGGCGTGCCCTGCAAGTGCTGTTCCACTCACGTCCTGCTGCCCGTGGCGAGGGGGAGGCGAGGAGCAGCGAGCCTGCTGCAACCTGCAGGAATGGTTTGATTTGCTTCGTTGAGCCCGTGAACCTCAGAAAGAGTGAATTATGGGCACTTTTGTGTAAACCACTTCAGGTGAAGAAGGAGGCGGTTGTGACTGATGCCAAGAATTTACTGAGCTGAGGTAAAAAGTGTTTGCGTATTTCAATGTAGCGTGACATTTAAGCCCTTCCAGTCACAAGGTACTACCCAGCACAAGGGCTGCTTTTTCGTAATGCTAAGCAGTGATGATGAAAGTTTCGGCCTGATGTGAAGTCTCTTACTTGAATTTTTCATCCTCTTTCCCAGCAGGGCTCTGTTCCTCATTCTTGGAATGCAAAAATGGTGCTGAAAAGCCATGTTCTGTCTTCATCTGTGTGTGGGCTTGGGATTTCCTGGAAAGTACTCTCCAGGATGGCTTTTCCAAATCGTACTTCTCCCAAAACTATCTGTACTTACCCCTAAGCACTGTAGCAGTCCCACAGATTTGTACAGCTGTGCTTTCCAAGTCTTTTCCCAGCTCTGAGCCACAGGCAGAGGTAGGTCCCCTTGGTCAGGACAACACTTGGGAGTTCCTGATTGTATTCTTCCACTGAGAGGGAAACTAGCAGAGCTCGGTGGAAAAACGTGCCCAGAAAAGGAACCTGCCTTTTTTTCGTATTGTGGACACAATAAAGCTGTGGATTTGTTTTATCAGCATAACACAAAACCAGCTGACACTGAGGCTCTGAACAGCCAGACGAAGGGGCAGAGAAAATCTGGGCAAAGGAGGAAGAGCGGAGCTGGGAGCCACAACAGCAGAGCGTGCTGCAGCACACACGTCCTTACAACCTGGCTGCTATTTTCCAAACACTAAGTTTTCTTTCTATTATGTCATTTGAAGGCTAAAGACTGTAAAATGGAAAGTTAAAAAGTTAAAGAGAAAAATATACATATATTTTATCTATATATATGGAAATATATGCCTCATGGATGTTCCTACACAAGGCATTCTGGTTAACAGTGGTTCAGTAATGAATCCGGTGTGATATACACTGAATTCTCAAATTTATAGACTTCTGTTAACTCATGGGAGAGACAAATGTTTCAATATGCTTTAGCAATGAGTCTGAAAGATGAAATTCAGTTCCAGGCAGGAGTACAGAAGACAAATTCCCTCAGACACCAAGCTTCCTTAGCAGATGCAACTCCTAGCACCATTTTTAGATGTACCTCAAAAAAATTTTAGACAATTATATACTTCTCCCTCTCAAACAAAATATGCGTCGCCTTTGATGCAAATAGAGATTCACTTCCTCAAATGTGCTGTGTTTACTCTCTGTTTGAAAATAATTCAACTTTTACAAGACACAGATTCACAAGCCTTGCTTGGTGGTCTCCTAAAGACATGCAGAGTATTTATTACACACAACTGAGAATTACAATTCTTCCATCAGGTTCCCAGCCTAAGCTAGAAGAAGCCCAAGTTGTAAAATGAGTTATTTTCTGACAGGTAACATCTATGAACACCAGTAGATTTTTTAGTTTGTCTTTGAACTATTATTAAAATATTAATATCTGATGTCACGTATTACTGCTCTGGAAATGTATTGGTGTTTCAGAGACATGACAAACTATATTTGCCTGTGATACAGTGTTAAGACAATATAAAGACTTTTTTTTTAAAGTCTTTTTGTTCAAGCTCGTTCCACTTTCATTTTGCCCATTCTTTTTGTTTCTTTTGTAAATATAAATGCAGTTGGCATTGGCCAAGCTCTGCTTATGGTGCTGTAGAGAACAACAAAGTCATGTTATTTCCTGAGAGAACTGAGCCAGTGGGCAGAAAGAAACTTGATCACTGTTTGTTTGAGGATGTTATCCCAGGGAAGGCAGGTCTAGTTTGCTGAGAAATTTACTTCGGGCTAAGTAAATGGATCGGCACAAATTGGGTTCCAGTGCATGTCCAGACCTTCTGGCCGTTCTGCCTCACTCACTGATAATTGAATATTAATTTTCACTCTGGTGATGCTGCTCTGAGCAGTCAGGAACTCTTTTGCACCTGCACAAGTCATAATCTAAAAATGAACAAAGCCTGCGAGTAGAGAAAGTTAAAACACGGATTTTCACTCCTCTGCAAAGGCATCTGTAGTTGTCATGCACGAAATTAAATATGTCATAAACTAAGACACCTATTGGATATCAATGCCTCTCTTAAAAGTGTATCTGTCCCCAAAAGGGGAAAATCTACTTATTTGTTCTCGTGTGATATTTCCATTGGACTCTGTAGAGCAGCACTGGTGGAACTCATGCATATGATTAAAATCAGCTTTCCAAGCAAAGTATTTAATATAAATAGTGTTTCTAAAACCATAATTATCCTTAAGGAAAGGAAAAAAGAAGCATTCTACCATAGAAATCAAGGTGAAAGAACTGGAGTTTTTCATATTTGAGGTGGACATTTTGAATACATGAATGTGTGAATGGAGGACAAGAGCCCCTCACAGACTTATCAGAGCTAGAGGTCATGCCATAAGTTATTGAAAAGGTTATTTTTTTCTAGAGATGTAATATGGTTTTGAATTTGACCTATGACTTCTCAGTTGCCACCCATGACCCCAAATAATCCAACTTCAGCTTCTCGAAGGCCATTAGGAGTAGAAGGTCATGCCATGTGCTTCCACATTTCCAAGGTAAAGTGTTAGGCCAAATTATAGGCCACTCAGAAAATCTGTAGAAAATAAGCTGGTGAACAAAGCATTACTTTATGTTTCCCACCTAATAAGATGTGATTACAGATTAACCTGCTCTTGAACAAGCTTCCAGCAGATTCTGCTTCCTCATTTCTTGCTGAAAAGAAGGAAGAGATGCCAATTAGTTACTAAATGTTGCTATAATTTTAAACATTCAGATATTTTTTAATAAGAAAATATTGTTACCGTCATCTGTGCTGATACAAATACCCAGATTTTTCTATTTTTGGTGTTATTTAGGAGAAGTTCAGATCCCTTTTTTTCAAACTTTCACTGCAGATACATAAAGTGGAAATGTCTGAACACCTCCATATGAGTCAGTAAGTTCTACAGACAATGTGAACAGCTAACAGTTCCAAAGAACAATTCATTTGTCTTGATGTGCTTGACAAAAATTGGTCATTAATCATGATTTAGAAATCCATACTTCTCTCCATTGACTCAGCCGTAAATGAATCATGGGTGAGTGGATCACACCGTTGCCCACACTGAAGTTTTCTGGAGTCAGGTGAGATGAAGTCTTCTTCCAGGCACCTTCCAAGGGAAGTCTGGAACAGATTTTTAAATTTATAAATGGAAGATTTTTAAATGCTCACTTTTTCTCTCCTCTGCTAATTGTCTGTATTGTGATTCTTGTCAGCAATTTATTTGTAAAGACATATTAGCCTCTTCTCAGCTTTTGCTGCCTTTGAGACCTAATCATTTACATAACCATTTTCTTCCTCAGGAATGCTGAAGAATATTTGCCTTGAACACTCATGGTAAATTAGTGTAGCAGGCAAACATAAGTATTTTTTATTTTACAAGTGGGTTTCAGCCGGGAGAGACTGAACCATATTGTTGGGAGTGACTGAAGCACAGAAAAATAGCCTGGCCCTTCAGAACAGACTTAACAATTTTTTATTCTGTTAAATTAAAAGTTAGAAAACTAAAACATCTTTTCTGAAAACAAAGTTCCCCTACAGGTCTCAGAAATACGCACTGAAAATTGCTAAGTTTTCAAAATCTTGAACATCATAGCCTTTGAATGCTGTGTTCTGTTCACTGGGATTTATCAAACTTATTTTGTTTTTTCCACATTCTCCATTCTTTTAACTCCTCTTATCCCACTTCCCAAAAGCCCAAATACTTTGTTTAATAAAAGCAATGATTATTTCCATCTATTTCTCCTCCAGGCGTGACGCTTCAAATGTACCACTTTTTTGGAAATTCTATTATCTGGGAAGCAAAACCGCACGTGAGAGCTGAAACATGCCTGTCCCTCCATGTGACTTCTGAATAACTCAGGCAAGTGAACAGAGATGTGAAACTGTGAGGAAAGGGGGAAAAGGGGAGCAGTTAAATGCTGAAGGAGTGGGTGATGTTGCCTCATTCTCGCTCACTTGTTACCATCTTATGACTCAGCATCACAAGCGGAATAGTGACTCTGCAGTTCTTGTGAGCCCTGTCCACTAATTCCTTCCACATGTCAAGTCGTGGTGGAGTTTTCTTCAAAAAGCAGCTAAAACTCATTTGACATCTGTCTTTGAATCCCACTTATGAGCTGCCCCCACTTTATGTTTCTCTCCTACAATGTGGAGTGAAAGGTAGAATATACCAAAATGTGGATGTCTTTTTTTTTGGGTGCTCTGAGGGGGGAAAAAAAGGAAAACAAAACCCTACAAAAATTAACTGTTTACCTTAATGCCTCTGCAGTGTAAGACAAATGTAATAACCCATACCATACTGTGGAATTGCTTTGTAATGTGTTGCTGGAAACTCTTTTCCATAGAGAAAAGAATGGCCACTCCTGGGGAAGTCAAGACAGTTTAAATACACGGTGCAGATCTCACATGACAACTGGCACAACTTCTCCAAAGTCCTGCTAAGGCCAAGAGCAGAGTCAGCAGAAATGGTGCACAACCAGAACACCCTCAGCCTCAAAGCTGAACAACCTCTGCAATGAACTGCTCGAGTGTGCCTCAGGAAATTTTTTTGTTGTCCTGTTGGTTTTGATCATTGCAATCTGGTGCTGTGTCTGATACAGAGCTTGGGAATGTTGCAGGCTTCCTTCGAGAGGTGGCTCGGAGAATGTGCTGCTGCACATGCATTGCAGGCAGCACTGCTGTCCAGCAAAATGCCTCTGCAGGGATGTTTTCAACTCATCTGAAGTCAAAAGGTTCAACAATAGGACATCCCCTAAAGCTGAGCCAAGGAATGTGCTGTAAGCTGCTCCATCAGCTTCTGATTTTATTCTTTTATTTCCTTACAGCTTGACTTTCTCTGAAGGATGTGGCTTTTTCCTGTGCAAAACTTCTCCTTTCACACCCACCATACAAACCCCTCCAGGGAGGTGCATCTGTTCTCTCGTAAGACATGTTCTTCTCCTGTTGGCTGCTGACCCACCAAGCCAGGAAGGTAAAGGTGGTCCCTTTCTAGAAGGAGAGCACATCAGAGCTAATATGCTTCATCTAAAAGAGACAAGAAGTGGGAACTTTTATTTCTGATGAAAATGAGAAAAGACCCCCCTCAAGCAGCATTACATGAAAATAGAAAGAGAAAGTTCTCCTACCCTCATCCCTTAGGTGCTTTCGAGGTTGGTCTCCATTCACTACTGGATTTCACTTCAGTAGGTGTCCTGTCTTGCCCTGATTTTAAGATAAGTAGGACGTCTATTAGCTTTTTCCTGTTTCTGCAGATGTGCCTTCATTCAAGACCTCATTTTTAATTTGAGTCCAAATCCCTGAGTGATAAGAACAAAGTGGGAAGCTCATAGGTAATTATTTTGCTTAGCTGCTCTTTTGCTTCCGCTGTGAGTGGATGGACAGCAGTAAGAAAATCAGGAGTTTCACCTGTGTCAAACTGCAATGCTTCCAAAATTCCAGCTTCTAGTAGTGCTAAACTAGTGGGACACACCTGCATGGACCCAGTGAGGTGTCCCTGGGTGTGGTGCTGCCATTTGGGGCAGCCCTGGGGACTCAGAGCCACACACAGATCAAAACCAGCCTACCTGCTGTGCAGAGAGATCCGGCTGTTAAAACCTGAAACAAGCAGAGGAATCTGAGGGCTCTGTTGGGGAATAAAGAGAATAGTGGGAAAACGCCAAGAGATTATTAGCTCAGCCAAAGATTACGCATTTGCACCAGTAATTAAAGTATTTTGCATTGGATGCAGGCTTTGGCAAGTGCCACCAACAAAAGATTTCACACATGCATGCATGAGTACAAGTCCACAAGAGCTTTCTCTCTGTCTGTCTCACACACACACTCACACACAGGCAAACAGAAAGAATGAAATAAGCCATTAAGAAATATTTCCGCATAATGCAATTATTACAGCTGTATAATTGAATGGGGAAACCATTGATCTGTAGTAGAAAGGAAATTGCTCTTTTCATTGTGTTCCTATGAATATGTGAACATTAATCTCAATCTATAATCAACGTTCATTTCAAATCTGATTGCGTGCCACTAAACACCCGTAGCTATGCTAACATTATGTTAATACGGTTCAACATCATAGCTCCCAGCTTCACAGCACAAATATTTTTCTTTGGCAATCAATAGTAATTTCAGCTGAGTGGATGGAAGTCACGTTTTAATGGTAATCTTTCCTCCAAGCCTCCAAGTGGAAACTCGACTGGTACCTTAACACGGCCGTAGTGCATTGCATGTAATCAGATAAATTAACCTAAAAGAGAGAGAGAGAAAACACAGATCAGGAATAAAAAGCTGCGCCAAGAAGCTCTACATTTTCCTGATGGATTAAAGTGCTCATTATCATGAGAGAGAGAGTGGATTTCAAGAGGGAACTGAATTCCCTTGGCTTTGAGCCGTGGCTGGAGAGGCAGCAGGTCACAGAGCGCTCCGAGGAGGGGGAAGCACAGCAATTGAGGCAGGGCTGAGCTGGACCCTGCTGCCGAGAGCCTGCTGGCCTCAGGGCACCCGTGTTTGCCCAGGAATAAGGAGTGTCAGTTTTAATGCTGCGGTGCACTGCAGGCTTCCTGTGGGACCTTGGCTAAATGGCTCATTCTACTTGTGCTCCACTTCCCTGGCTCTGAAAAAGGACATAATAGTGCTCCGCTGTCCCCTGGGGATGCTGTGAAGATTTAGGGGTGATCAGTTCCTGGGAATGGTAGCTGCAGAGCTATGATGCATTCATTAGATCTCTTTTGGGTTTGCTTTTTCATAGAGGTAAAGCTGCTACTGCATTATATCAAACTGCTTTATTTCCTTAATGGCATCTATTTTTAGGTATTTCCAAAGCCTTTTTTTTATTTTCTGCATTTGAGGGGCCAAGCTGCTGGAGTGAGTTCCTTAAAATCTTGTTTCTTTCTAAAATAGAAAAAACATGTGATCATTGCAAAGTCTAGAAAGTAAGTACCAGGTACAGACCAGTGCCATCTTCACAGTTGTCAGGAGCTCTAAAAATTCTTACCTCCAAAAAGGTATTCAGACATATGAATATTAGGACAGGAAAACATCTGCACTGATTACGACCAAGGCTTGCTTAGCCCACTATCCTCTCCTTTAAGATGGATGGATAGCAGGAGTTTCGGGGAGCTTGGGAGAACCAATCAGACATATGAAGATACTTCTACACGCAACTCTCCCAGGATCTGATGACTCAGGTGCTTCTTGAGCTGTAAATGCTATCTTTATCTACAATAAAGGGTTTTATTTATTTAATTTTTTATTTCTTTTTTTTTAATTGGAGAGTATGTATTTCTAAGAAAACTCAAGGGGTATTTTTTGTCCAAGAGGTTTTCCAACTTTCCTCTTTGAACACTTCAGCTTCCTCTAGCAAGAGCTCTCTCAGGTCTTCTATGTAGAGGAGTGAAATACTTTGAATTCTACTGATCTTATACAAGATTTTTCATTAGCAAATACAGACTAGGTTGCCTTGGTAGAAACTATTTTGCGTCATGTTATTTTTATTTCCTACCTTGAGGCAGGTTTTAAAGAACCTGATCTGTGACTCTGTTATCCTTAAATCTGCTTCTTCTTGGAAGTCAGGTCCCTCCTATGTACCTTAACAGATTGAGGTGTCTTGACTTGTGCACCCCAAAAGACTCTCCAACCTCTCAGTCATTTAAAAAATCTTATCTCTGTCATTTTGCTTGGTGCTGTATAAATTCCCAGTGTCCCATTGATCTGGGGTTGCTTGCAAAGATGTTCTCTTGTTTTAAGGGAGCAGGGACGTCCTGAATGGCTGTCATGTCTAATTGTGTGGATCATTCTATGAGCCTCTTCTCTTTTCTTGCTCCCTCAAAGGTATTGGCTTTCATCAATCTGCTCAGATTCACCAGGGAGGAAACCAAAAGCACAAAGACAAGCTCTGAAGTGTGCACAGGTTTCACATGACCTTCTGTCAGACTCCTTCTGTCAGAGTGCTCCAATTCTACATGCTTTGGGCCAAAGCAGAAATCCCTAAATCTGTTTCATCTTTGCAATGTAACCATGCTGAATTTTCACTCTGCATAACACCAAAAATTCTGGGTAGTGTCACCTTTACCCATTGGGGTTCTCCATAAGAAGTGTGTAACCACTTGGTAAATTTGTGTTACTAAAGATGTCCACCCAGGCTGTTTTGGTTCCCTAGTGCTTTTCCACTGACTGGGTGGGAAGTGTGTTGGAATATGGAACTTAAATCCATCCTGGCTAACTTGGATAGATCTAAGGTAGGCCCATAAAAACAATGTTATTTCAAAATTAACAGAATATATGTCTATGTGTGTAAGGGGTGAGGCTACAGCAAAAAGCAGTCCCTTCCCTCCTCAAAGCTGAGCCAGCTCCAACTGGCCTCTGGCTTTCCCCAGGATCAGGAAGTTGAAAATGTGACTGAGAGCCAACCCTCTCCCTTTTCCTATTTGATTCCTGTGCCCAAGCCACTGTGGATCTGACCCCAGGACCTCCTGGATCTAAAAATGGATTTTGTACTGCCCAAGTGGCTCCAGTAAAGTGCAGAATTGGAAATGCAGTGTTTGTAGTTGCAATGATTTGCAGAAGAGGCGGGCCTTCGGAAAAAGGGAAAATTGGCTGCCATCACCTCAGTGGCTTCTTACTGTGGACCAAAGAAAAGGAGAACCATTATCTCCTATTTGTTTCAGATTATTCAAGCCTTCTAGCAAATGGGCTAAATTCCCACTGGTGTAAACTGGATTATTTCCACTGGAGCCAATGGAGCTGAGCTGTTTCACATGCTGGCTTAGGATTTCTTCTGTTATCTTTGAGCATGGCAAGAATAAAAATTGTAGCATTACAATTAAAGTCCCTCATATGCTGTGGATGATAATCCATGCCTTTCCCTGTCCCCATGGAGCTGAGTTGTCTCAAGATTATGAGCCTTAGATGTTTAGAGCAATTTTGACTGGATCAGAGGTTATAGCCTCTGCTTTTTAACATTCTGCTTTTATTTTCAGGCTATGAAGTGTAATAGTTCACCATTTTGGTTTAAGTATCACAATAAAAGTCAGTGAGATGGAACAGGCAATAAGCAGCCGTTTTACATCAGTGCTGCTGAGACTGAGTGCTTAAGTCTTCATTAACCTACAGAGGAAGGAGTTACAGAAAAGACACTCGAAATGAAATTCCAGGGATGAGGCTCAGATCTCTCCTGGATCTGCACAGACAGACACTTTGGAAGGCTGGTCTCTGGTGGGAATGTCTCTTGGTGTCTGTGCCCTCGTGCAATAAATAGGAGGCTAAGGAAAGCCCACACTGGTGTGCCAGGGCTGTGTCCCTGCCGATGGACATCAGGAGCTGAACGCCACACAGGCTGTACTTCAGGGACTTCATAACCCAGAGATGGCATTTCTGCATTTCCAGCTTCTCTTTGCTCTTCTTTAGGCCCTTTATTAGAATTCTGAGCCTGCTGAGTCTCTTCTGGCACGTGGTATTCTGTTAATGGTCCATGTTTCTATGTATAGTCCAAGAGAAGGTGTGGAATACAGGGGTAGGTGGAAAATTTCAGATGCTCCAGCCCTTGGAGCATCTCCATGGTCTCCTCTGGATTCACCCCAGCAGGGCCATATCTTTCTTCCACTTTACATGCTCACAGTGGAAGATGTCTTATGTGAGACTTCAGATTCATTTGATGAAGGAGAAGTAACACTTCCCATACAGCCCAGAAACAGGAGAGTTCAGCTGAGATAAAGGTATTACAGCTTTCTCTCTTCCCAGATCGAGCCTTCTCCCTGGTCCCAAAAATGCATTAACCCAGCCCTGCTCCACACAACACTTTCCTGTAAAAGGTCTCCTTGAGATTGCCTCTATTTACTCTTCAGTATAATGAAGATTGTTTCCCTTGCCTGGGGGTAGAAGTAGAAATGCTAAAAATTTACTGTTCTGGTTTATTGCTCAAAAGAGATTTCAGTGTGCCATGAGTGTGTCTGTGCCTTGTCCTGGGTTTTGCCATGTCAGAGTACTCCCAACATCTTTTGCAATCCTGCAGATCTCTGTTTCCTGGGTGTCTGTTTGACACCCAGCACAACTATTGCAAACTTTCCAAGAAAACAGCCACTCCCTGTATTTGCGATTCAAGTTCCCCCCTTTTTCACCCTAAATTTGCTTTTTTCCAGGCAAGTTAAACACCTCCTCCTGAATGCTGAATAAAGAAACGGTAATATGAGTCTTGGGGTTTTTTCCTAAGATAGAACTGGGAAGAAACAATACACAAGGAAAACATTTGTCTCAAAATCGACAGATATACCTGTCTACTTCACTCATTTTGCTGCAGGAAAACACAATAAAATGAACAAGGTGCAAGGTGAAAGACAAGGTTCAGAGTCTGTTCTGTTTTCACCTTTGTTAGAGGCTTCTTAAATCTCTTACTTAGTGGAGAATTTCAGAGATATTTTCCTGTTTTTAAAAGTCCTCTTATTCTGCCATGTTACATGAAAATGGCTGGGAATTTTACAAGGAATTTTGCTTTCAATCGGAATTAGAGGTAGCAATGTCCCAGAGTCTGCATTGCCAAGCAGAGATTTGCAGCAAGGTGGGAATGAAGTGAACCAATATTTTCACATCACTGTAGGTGAACCTGGGCCACTCACCTACAGGTGGATATTCAAATTGTGGCCTCAAGTCCCCCATCTTAGCAAGGGCAGAAAAGCAATATATTTGCATGAGAAAAGCAATATATTAATGATAAGGCATAGTCAGGACAAATACTTTAAAAACTGAGGCATTTTGGTGCTACCAGGGTAAATATAACTAACTGAGATAAATGGGTGGTTGGGAATAAGTAATCAAATAAATAAAAGTAGATAAGTAAGTGCTTCATAAAGCTGTGCTGTTTCTTCAGAGAACAATGAGCTCTCCCGATGTCCTAAGATTAGCAGGACACGTGTGGTCTTAGTGGCTACCAAAATTCATGTTAGAAAGTGAACAAATCATAAAGGTTTTACCTGATATTGTATTTGCGTTTTGAGGTCTGAATTCCTGAGTGTCCTTGCCCTGAGAGACAAGGACATGCTAAAGCTGTGCTGAAGTCTGCATGGTTGTGAGCAGCACAGACTAAATGAAGCACTTTCAACAATCCAGCCAGTGACTGTGTAAATCTTACACACTGCTTGGAGATAACATCTAAAATAAAAGTGCTTTTTTCCTCTTTTTCTTCACGGCTGCTGTTGTCCTATGAGAAAGGGCTCTCTGTGTATTTAAACATTGATGAACTCTTAAGTAAAGAATCAAAACAAAGAGAAAAAAATAGTCCCCAGGAGTGTGTGAGCAGCCAGGGCTTCTCTGCCTTTGCCCTGATTCTTTTTCCCCTTCAAACAGCTGTAAATCTTCATGATCTCTCTCCTTGTCCACCGACTCTGCTAGAGGCAAATGAGCAGGGACAAGCACAAATATTCAACCCTAGAGAGAGAAAAAGCTAAAATAATCCCTCCCTACTCCCACCCCACATTTACTCTCTGCCCTCTCTGGGCAGCCACACCAGTGCCAAGGTATGTCAGTACATGCAGGGGCTTTATCTGATTCCCTTAGATGCCTGCCATTGCAGGACTTAAGCAAGTGAGAATTTTATAATCAAAGATGAATGGAAACCTCCTCTTATTCCCTTCTCAATTTTCTGAGTAGAAACATCTCTTTCTATCCATCAGGCTCTGGAAAAAGGACACTGCCTCTCTCAGAATCCTTTTTCTTTCTCCTATTTTTTTCTTCCAATAATTAAAAAAAAATTAAAAAGACAAAATGCATAAGAAATGTCCGAATACCGAATTGTCACCATCTGGTTTGTGCATGGGAGTCTTTCTGCAGAGGTGATGATGCATTCCCATTCCCAGGGAGCTGGGAAGCATCACTGGGATGCTGAATTTATCCCACCCAGGGATGTGGCAGAGATATATCCCTGTGCTCCTCTCTGCTCCCAGGGACATTGGCTGTACAGACCTGAGGCGAACACAGTGCAGCAATGACATATTTGGTACAAACCACATCTGTAACAGAAAGAATTTTAACGTAAATAGAAACAAACAGCAACTCAAGGAACTTTTAAAACCAAGAAATGAGACTCTAGAGGACTCAGATTATGCTGTTTTGCTGTTTGCTTTTGTGGCAAGGTTACTCTCTTTGTGTCGAAGGGAATTTGATCATTGCCTTTTAAATAAGTGTAAGTTCAAATATTAAGATGTTCTCTTTAGCCCTGTTTGTCTTTTCTATACAAAGTACAACAAGAGGCAGTATGTCACATAAAGACAAAAGGGCTTAAAAATTGCTATTTTTCCATCATATCACACATCTACAGGCCATCAAGGCATCACCTAGATGTGTATTTAGCTAAAAATTCTCAAGCTGGTCCAATTTCTGGCATTTACCCCCAGGGGCCCTGGTGGTTGGGCCTTAGAGGTGGATTTGAGCACAGGGCAGGATGGACGCAGGGGTGAGTGCAGATGGCCTCTGATGTGGTGACACAGAAATGAAAAGTCCCTTACGAGTTGCTGAGTACATGGTGTATATTTTAACCTCCAGTTTGATGTCTGTGCAGCGAGCACAGCCAGAATATCCTTTTATTTCTCTATGAGAGAGCTCCTGTGCCTTTAACCGAGTGTGACAGTTCCTTAACCACTGTGCCCCTCACCAGAGGTTCATTTTCTTCCCCTGGGACATCACTCAGAGTAATTGTCCCCAGTAATAATCAATAAATCCAAATTATCTTGAATAAAGCCAGATTTATTTAACACACTGTAACAAATAGAAAACCAGAAAGAAAATCCATGTAAATACAATTTAAAGAGAACAGACTTGTCTGAGACTATGGACTACGTAGTAAGCACTCCAGCTGGCCAAGATATTTTACAACACTGTGTAGCGACCAGTGTATTAACCCTTCATAGTAAGGGAAGTAGATTTTGGACTTGGGAAGACTGGAGGCTGCACAGGACTGTCTTTTCTAAAAGATAGTCTCTTAAATAAAAATTTCTTAGCTCTCCACCTTGTTAACCTGAAGAATAAATACGAAATACTAAAGATGGAGACAGTTCTTTAAATGGAAATTCTTGGGTTTTTGGATAATGCCTGACAGGAATTTCTCATGGAAATGCCTTAAATGTTTTTCATTTTCTTCCCTCAGACTGGAAGCCATCAGAATATTATCTAAAATCATCTAGTGGCTCTACATCCTTTGGATTCCAATGCCACTGGGATCAAATTCATGCAAAAGAAATTTTTGCATCAGATTCCCTTCCCGTAGCTTACAAATCAAGGGTCATTCCTGGTTCTTTCATCAGCTGTTTTTTATTTCCTTGTTCCTAGAAGTCAAGTCTCAGAGGCTGTGATTTCAAAATGCCATTTTCCTGGGTCTGCTGGATTCCAGTACTTCTTCTCTGTTTCTGTGGTGACAGAAATTTCTCCTAGAGCAATGCTGCTCTTTCTCCAGCTAATTCAAATTTACATTTACAAATTATCTATAAAATTTGGTCCTTGCCTCCATCACTAACACACATTCATGGTGGTGCAAATGAGATTCCTCTTCCCCTGGACCACTCCTTCAGTTGCTTTTCCCCTTGAATGTCCCTTATTATTTGATTCACCATGCAGTGAAAGCCTGCATCATTCAGAAACTTAGAAGGGATTTCAGTGGCAGGTTTGGTGCATTTGTAATTTTATTCTTTCAAGGACTGGGTATTTAGAGGCTGATTTTTAAACCTTTCCATATAAGATGATGGTGCTGTGATGCCATCCTTCAAGTAGCTTCTGTTGGAGTCCTAGAGATCAGTTACTATAAATTAGTCTTTGAAATTTCGATGGCAATTTGGTTAAATACGAGGCTTCCAACTTTGGTTGTTCAAATATGATTTTTTCATTGTTATAATTTACTATAGTGCTCAAGCAAGTAATTTCATGAACTTTAAGAAACTGATTTAATTTTGTGTATTCATGCCTCCAAGTTGAGGTCTCATGAGAATTCAGCACCAAGGTATCAGGACACGCTGCAGCCTTTTGCTTTCCTCTGAAAGCCTCTAGGACCTTCATAACTTTGAGAATCATTCCTTTGCCAAATACAGTTAGAATTAGCCAACTGTTTCAAAAGTTTGGTGTGCCTATGCACATGCCCAGAGCATGAGTGTGCAAACCTTATTCCCTCAGAGAGCAGAGATAAAAGGAAATTGGCCACTATAATTGAAAGTGATAAAAGTATTCAACATTTTTAACAGAGCAATTCAAGACTACTCTTATCACATTTTTGCTTTTTTGCAAAAAATTGTAGTGACCCACATCCTCATATTTGTTTATGTCACTGAATGCAAGATTGAGATAAGTAAAAAAGTATGCAGCGTACCCCAAAATAACTGCGGATGTA
The DNA here is from genome assembly GCA_013397895.1 of Origma solitaria. Classification (NCBI taxonomy): domain Eukaryota; kingdom Metazoa; phylum Chordata; class Aves; order Passeriformes; family Acanthizidae; genus Origma; species Origma solitaria. The sequence continues at coordinate 554,588 of VZRL01001315.1, read as the reverse complement.
GATAATTGCCCCTCTGAAAACCTTGTTTGACCAGATTATTGTGCAGTCCTCAATGTGTGTATTTAGAATTTGTGGGCAGCTTTTAGCATGCACACAATTCTCTTCAGACACATTCCTTCTCACGCCTGACCTCCGTTTTACATGATTTTAAGCTGTTTTCCTCTTAACGTGAAGCTATTCCCAGTGCATTTCAACAACATATTTAGCATGCCATTAATTTTTTTTCCCTTCAAATCTCATTCCATCTGATAGCCTGGCAGCTCTGACTATAACCAGTTTCCTTCTCATTACCAGTCCTTTAAAAGGGAGGAAGAAGACATCTTCAGGGTTTCATTACCTTTCTTCTTTCCCATTGTGAATTTCCTACTTTGTCAAAAAAAACGCGGAGATTGTTGTTCGCAGTACGCATCCCACTGACAGAGAGAGAAAAAATAAAACCATAGTGCTCAAATTGAATCAACGGCTGTCATTGTGTTGCAGATAATTGAGTATATTTTTAGAGTCCTCCTCTGTGGAATTTTGGGCCTTTTTTTTTGGTTAAGTCCTCCTCTGTGCAGGTGTTTTTATTTGGGGGGTGCTTTTGTTTTCCTGTGTTTCTGAAGCACCAAGCACACCAATGTTACCAAAATCCTAACACAGCCTTTGCTGCTTTCCTTGGGGTTTAACAAGTTGCTGTAAGGAAGGTTTGGTCTCATCTTTACCCCCATATTCTGCTAAATGCTAGAATCAGCAGAGCCTTAACAGTCAGCACAACAATTGTTAAACAATTTTTCTTGTTTTCCTTCCCCAAGAAGAGGCACAGTTTGGCTTCTTGGCTCCCTTCTTATCTTTTCACGGAGTAGCCCTTGAAAGTGGAGTCAGGAATGAAGTCTGTTTAAATGAATGAATGAAGTCTGATTAAAATCAAACTAGTCTGAGTGAAAGGGTGAATTTGAGTTTAAATTTTTAATTTTTAGGTGTTTCGCAAGGATTTGCTTTAATTGCCAAAACCTCCATTCTGCCTGAATTTTTAAATGAAAATATTCTGAATATTGTTCCAAAGGGATTCTTTGCAATTTCAGAATTGTTTTTCATTTTCAGTGGAAGACTTTACATTCATTGACCAGATCCTGCATTAGGGCAGACTTCTGTTAGCAAAAGTACTTGAAGAGAGTTGTTTTTATATTGTCGTCCTAGTTTTGGATAGGAAAATATTTCAAAGTACAAAATCAGATGGCATGGAAAACATTTTCCTTCCACTTCACTTTTTTGAATAACTACCTCTGTTGAAATACTATTCTGCCTCTTTTACTTTTTCCTAGTGCCCATCAATAATTCATTACATTATTAGGAAATGGATAAAGCTGGAATAAATCATTTAATACGGTATTTTCCAAATTCATATCGATGTGAGTTTGAGTGTGTGGGATACGAGAAGGTGATTACCATTTCCAGCAAGTAAAAGAGGCAGACGAACTGTACAAAATACGCAGTAAATGCCATATGCTTGGCAATGCAACTTTCCGGCTCCCTGGACATGGCACAGCCCAAATCACTATAAACCATGAACATACAGACCCAAGACTGTCTGATGCGGCTGTGCATGACCACGCTGTGAATTACTAAAGGATTTAAAGCCTGTGCAGGACTGATAGCTGCTTTTTTCCTGAGATTTTAAGTGCAGCCTCTGATGTTGTACATCATCATCTAAAACAGGAGGGTTTCTGCCCCTCACACCGTTCAGCTCTCATATATGGAGCAGATTTTTTAATAATGTCTGTATCCCCAGTGTGGAGCTACACCTTTGCAAGTCCCGTAGTCAGCAATGGTAATCAGCTGAATAAAATTGTGCAGGTGCTGAAATGCTTTGCTGACGGGGAAATGCAGGCTGCAACAGCTTACAACCTGCGGGGACCTAAACCGGGACGCGCATGTGAAAACCTCAGTAACATCCTCTCTCCCAGATAATTTCCCCACCTTTCAGCATTCATGAAGAAAGGCTAAAAAGCCTCCTCAACATGCAGGCTCTGCCCAGAAAGCTGATCAGACCTCAGCCAGTGCTCACGGCTATCACAGGAGCAGGGAGCAGCACGTGGTACCTTCCTGGTCATTTAGGAATTGCAGAAGGAGCTAAGCTGAGACTGGCTACTGAACTTGAGGTCAAGTTTAATTGCTCTAAAGTAGTGCCATGGGAAGGAGGGGTTTGGTTAGTTTCTCCAATGGAGCTCCCAGAAAAGCAGCCACTGACTCAGCTTATTTGAAACTGCCTTAGGAACGTGTGGACCGTAGGGCAGAGGGACCCACTCTAAAACACTTTGGCCACGGATGTCCATTCCTGCTCGATTTATAGGAATGTGGAACAGGTAGCTGTTTGACAAAACAGAATGCGTTCAGTCCACGCTCTTTCCCCAGTTTGTATACCATGCTATTGGTATTAATAAGGATTAATGGAGGCTAGAGAGAATTAGGAAAGCATCCTGTGTGTCAGCCCTTCAGCAAAGATATCTTAAGATTTATTATATTTACAAACCTCACCAAAAAAAAAAAAAAGAAAAAAAAGAAAGAACAAGGAACCCAAACACCCTCCTGCAAGCTCAGAGATGGTTGCAGGAGAGTTCTTCAGCTGAGGGGAGGTGGAGGACCCTGGAGCCAAGCAGAGAGGAGAAGGGCAGCTGTGGGAGCGAAGGAGCTGGCAGGGCTGGCTCAGCCGCGGTGCCAGCGCCGTGCTCCGACGTGTGATCCAGCTGGCAAAGGGGAGCTGCAGAAACACTGCTCTCTTGCTCAGCAGATCTGCTCTTAATTACCTGCCTGTAAATCAGGATTCATTTAATAAGTCTGTGGAGCTGGACAGTGTGTAGGCTACAGGACCTGCAAGCTGAATTTCTCCGCCCTGGGTATGTGCATGTTTCAGCTGCTGCTGGGAATATCTTCTTACACAAATTCTACATTTTGCTTCACAATCCAGAACTGAAACTGTCTTAAAACATCAAGTTTGGTTCAAATAATGATTTGTACCATAATCAAGAGGTTTTCAGCTGTAGCAGCAGGGCAAAGACACCAGCTCCCATCTGCAGCCCACGGCCAAATGCTGCCCCAAAGTCCCCAGAGCTGAGGTACCAAAATGAGCAGGAATGAATAGGGTGGTGGTCTGTGTATATGAAAAATAGGAATGAGGAGATCTTTTCTGAATGAAAGAAAAAACAAACCCCAAGCCTGATAAACAAACATTTTGAAAGGCCCTTGACACAGGTCAGTTCTAGACATTAACAGTCTCTGACAAAATTGGCTTAGATGAGACAAATCAGAGGTGCTGATTCCAGCTGAAAACGCAAGTGCTGAGTGCTTTGGGTACCTTGTGTTGCCTTTACATTGTTTTTCCAAGTTGTAGGATGGCATATTTTATTTCAGAAGAGCTGAATTTCAAGGCCCTGTTTTGGTGTTTTTAAAAAGGTGTTTAGATGAGAAAACGACTTCCTTCTCAATTACTTTCTGAACCCTCTTAAAAGTAACCCATTCAACTTTTGACTCCAGAGTTTATCCAACCTTAGGCTACTGAATCCCTCCAGCAGCAGCCCTTTGGCTTCTGTAAAAGAAGAGTGACTTGTTGTCTATCAGAAAAAAATTATCCTTTTCCATCACTGTCTTCATTTCTAATTTACATCCACTGGCACTGCCAGTTATATTCCTAATTTTTGTCTCCCGATAGAGAAGCTTTTCTTACATATATTGTTAAGTAAAATCACCAGGAATTTCCAGAATAAGGAGGGGAAAAGAAGAAGAATGAAAAAAGCAACCTTCTTTTTTTTAAAAAAGTCTTTTTTTTTGTACTCCAGCCAGATGGAATTAGGGCAATTGTTCACTTGCAAGTACTATGGAGATTAATGAGGTCCAGAGGCAGAGCCATGAGAAAATAGAAATGTAAAAAAGTGAAGTTTCCAAAAATACAGCCTCCACGATACCATAGGGATGGATCAGATTGAATGTTTCATCTCATAGCCTGACTGGGCAGGCTGCCGCATGTTCTTAGCTTATTAAAAACCTGAACCCTTTTTTCATCCTCCCAGGCCAACCCCAGTGAAAACAGAGCCGATGCTCACGACTTGCATTTCTGTAGCCAAAGAGTCACAGCCCTCACTTGGCCAAATGTTTAAGAAGACATTTAAACTCCTCTAAATGTTTTAGACTGCTCTATTTGCATTTCTTTGCTGAGTTCACTTTGAATCAGCTGTGCTGAGTTCTGTGAGAGAGGGAGGGAGCACGGGGAGGCTGCTGGGGTTGAACTGGGGGGTCAGATTTAGATCTGGGTTTCCTGCCTTGGGCCATTCCCTGAGGTGCCCTGTGACCCCAGCAGAGCACGCAGGGACTCAGCTCCTCCTCCAAACACAGGTGAGAGGTTTACAAGGGACTTACAATGGACTTACAATGGACTTACAATGGACTGGGCTGTCTGAAACCCCAAAGTGTCAAGTCCTGCTCATCTTCTTCACCAAGATCAAAAGGACTGCACCTTGCAAACGCCAGGATCGCACCCTCAGAGGTTACTCCTGCCTGTGTTGGGAAGCTTCCCAAGGCAGGGGGTGAGGTTAAAAGCTGTCCTACAAGGGCTTGAGCCACGCTCTTGCTTGCAAAGTGATTTCAAAGCAGCAGAGACGATGTGCAGAAGAAAACAGCAGTGACCCACCCGCCCATGATCCACCCAGAGAGGCGTGAGAGGTCTTTGAGCTGTGTTCTTGCTCACATGAGCAGCCCTGATGTGAAATGTTCGGAGACAATTGCTGCCTTCTTGGAGTTCCTGAACACTCGAGGGTTTGTTACAAGCCACTGGCACAAAACTGTCTGCAAAAGAGTCACCCAGGCTGTGGATCCAGCTTCCTTCCCTACACACCCGTGGGCAGTAGAGCATCTGAGTCGTAAAGTTCTGTGTGGAGAAGGAATGGGGAGAGGGGCTTCGAAAGTCGTACATTTCTTTTCATGCCTTGTGCCTTTCAGGTGTATTTTTAAACAGTTCCTATTCTGCTGGTAAATCCCGGACAGGCTTTATTAGAGCAGGAAATACTGTTTAAAAGTGTTGCTTTAAACCATTAGATGTGGTCTGAAACTTGCTGCGTTAACAAAGCACGGAGAGGAAAACTCGCAAGGCAGCTACTAAAAAATTTCGATGCTCAATACATGGGACAGTTAAATTTAAAGCAGCTCAAATGACTCTTGTGTTTTACCTGCTGTTGCTGCCACACACAGATCTTGTCACTTTAAATCTTCATTTGGCAATTTTCTGTTCCATAACTGTAGGGTATATACTTGGATCCACAGAAGTATAATATTCTGACAGCTGTTTCCTTTGCTAGCAGTTTATTTAAGCACATTATTTGGTGCAATTTAGACCTCATTCAGAACTACTTCAAAAACTTAAAAAGACTCATTTCTCCCCCTGCTTGTCTGTCTGTCTGATACCACTCCAGTCGTCAGAGCTTCCAGTTCCCAGTATCATTTCAGCCATAGTTAATCAAACTCAAAGAGGAAAGGCATATGCTTTCAGGCTAGATTTAACCTTTATGTGGGTGCCAGAAAATCTTTGGATATAGAAAGAAATAAGAAGAAAATGCTTCTGTTGAGAATACCAGGAGGGTATCTTTTCCATTTATTAGGGCTCCTCCAGAACCTGGATTATGTGAAGCAAATTAGGTGCTTTGAATGAAATATGATTTGGCTTTAAGATTCTATAGGAAATTCTTGCTCTTTATGCACTAGCCCCTGGAGCTCAGACATACTCTCAGGCCTGCAGATATCCTTGGTACATAACTCCTGCTGAAAACAGTGGGAATTCATTTCCTCAGCACGGAGAACAAGGAGGGTTTTTTGGAGTGAAGTGTTTGTACAGGAGCAGGAAAGAGAGGAGTTATGTCCAAGGTGTTGCAGAGGTTTGTGTGATGGGACAGTGGCAGAGGTGTCCCTGACCTCACTGCATTTTCTGCTCAAGGACTGGGAGGGAGCAGGGTGCCTGATGAGGCTCCTGAACAGCACCAGCAGTGGGGAAGCTTTCCCCACCCTCAGGTTTCAGGAGGGTGCAGTGAATAAATGCAGGTTTAACAAAGATCCAGCTCAGTCTGGACTCATGCCCAAGGTTTCCTGAGGCCTGAATCAGCATCGTGTCTTGTTTGCTGTTTGAGTCTCTCTGCTGTGCTGGGAGCAGCCAGGAGCTTTTGGAGACATGGCAATGGAATAATTTTGCTAATCATGCTAAAGGACAGCCACGCCGTGTTTCCAATCCGCCCCCACCCCAAAACTCTACATGAGACAGAGAAGTCCAGCTCTGTGCCTTGAAATCCGAGTTGGCAACCTTCCTGGCAGAAGGCAGAAGCTGTACCTTGTTGTGCATCCCTCCTGCACCTCCAGCCCCTCTAGCTGCGCCCCTGCACCTCCTCCTGCCCCAACCTGCGTGCGCCGCAGGAGGGGCTGACATCAGGCTTACTAATGTGGCTCCACAGCCAGAGATATCCATCTCCCAGAGGTAATTAAATTAACCAGATTTACGCAGGCTTCCACCGCATTCTTTGGGTTTTCCAGAGGGCTGCCAAGATGTGGGGCTGAGCTGCGTGCTGGGAAGGGTGGGAAGGTGGACGGGAAGCTGGAGGTGCCCACTGTGAGCACAGAGTGGAGGAGATGTCTCTGTCCACTGCCTCAAAGTCAGATTTGCCTCTTCCTGGCAGCTGGCGAAGGACTGTGGAGTTTTGGGAGGAGCCCTGCCCCACTGGAAATCTCGAGACAATCTTTGACTGGAGAACAGGTCCTTCCACGTTATGTCTACTCCTACCCTCCCTGTGCTATCAGGCTACATCTGATGTGGGAGCTCTTCCTCAGTTATAAACTAATTTGTAGCGGGCAGCAGAGGGTTTGGTGGTTAGGGTAGGGAGGCCAGGGAGGCATCCCTGCTTCCACCAGCAGGTCCAGGCGTTTCAGCCAGCCCCCACAGCTCAGCCCGGCAGATTAAACCTGCCAATCTGTTGCTAATATCTGAATTAGCTCATTTTCAAGTTAGTTTAAGCAGATCTAATCTGCAGTTCAGTCACGGTATACAGTGTGCGCAGTCATTTATTCAGTGCCACATCTTTCTCTTCTCAGTAATTTACCCAGACCCGCTCACCATGAGGACACTAATTGCCTGGATGAGGTGCCTGAGATTTAGCCAATGCCTCAAGTATTTGGGCAAGTCGTGTTAAAAGCCCGATGAGTCAGTTTATCCATCTGTGTAACGGGGCATTCCCTTTGTCTCAGGCTGTTGAAAGGCATAATGAGATCTCGCAGAGATGTTGGGCTGCAGGTATTCGGAGTCTCCCAGGGCTTGGTCATTAGGTCTTGATGAAGCCAACCTTGCCCGTGAAAGGAGAGGCAGAGACTTCCAAGAGTCCAGCAGGACTGCTCGGATGAGGAAGTTGCTGGAGAAGTTGCTTTGTGAAGTGCTTTGAAGCTCTTTGGAGAGCAGCAACTAAAACATGAAAATTCCTGCCCTTTCCAGTTTTAATGAAATATGACCAAGTTTGTTTTAGTGGGGTTTACTTCGAAATATCCTTTTGTGTCTGAAGGAAGCAAAGTGGCTTTTTCAGCTTTGCTTGTGAGGTAATGAAAGTATTACACTTGAGATAGAGCTGTAAAGGAAGTTTTTTAATTTAGCGGCCTTTGGTACCATTCAATAAATGTTTCACCAGACTAACAGCAGGTAGTGTTTGTCTCAGAATTTCCCAGGCAGATTTCTCCAATCTTGGGG
>VZRL01001315.1:422302-546835 GCA_013397895.1 Origma solitaria | reverse complement strand
AAAAAAGAAAAAAAAAGAAAAAAAAAGAAAAAAGACACTGAAAAATAAATTTCAGGAAAATTGGAGCCAAAAATGCCCTTACAAGTCTCTTCTGTCACAACTGTGCAACAGCAGAGCAGTGGATGCTTGCCCTGAGTGCTCTCAGCTCTCCAGGAGCAGGGGCAACTCTGGTCTAACTCTCTGTGCATGTGTTTTTCCTCTGTCTGTTTCTACTTGGCCTTTTTTATGATGAGTACTATAGTGAAGGTCTGCTTTCTCTTGCTCATTTTTCACAGCTTTCCTTAATTCCTGGCCCAGTTAACCCTGGCCTTGTTTGGACATGCTTCTCCTACTGCAGTGCTGATTCTCACCTTGGAGCTGGAAAATCAGATGGTTTCAAATGGCTGGAGGGTGCTGTCAAACAAGTGGGGATGAGCTTGGTCCCTCGGTCAGAATGTTTGGGGTCACTGAATGCCTTTGCTTTTAGAGTCCTTATGGGATAACATTTCTACCCTTACAAATGCCAGGTATGAGACAATAGCTGTTTTCTCAAGGAAAAAAATAAAACAACATTATCGTGGCACAGCTACTGAACAACACAACTTCCTAAAGGAAAACACATCTTCTGGCATCTTTGTTCATTCACCCAGTTCCCCACCTGGCAGTGATGTGTTCACTTTGCAAATGTCACTTTGTCATAATACTTTGTCCTTCGCTGTCTACTAAATTTTATGCAATGACAGTCATGGTGTACTAAAGTTTTAAAGTCCTCAGGGCTAGTTCCATTCTCACATGAGATTCCACCTAGTCTTTCCTGAATATTTTAATTCAGCTCTACGTCTTGAATAACTCAGCACTGCTTGGCTTGCAAAATCTCAGGTTTTATACCAGGAAGGGGAAGAAAACAAGTAGCACGTTACATTTCTCGCACTCAAACAGTAACTGTGATGGAAAAGTTCAGTCTTTCAGCATCCAAAAGAGTGTGGCATGGCCTGGCCTCACTTGTTGGATTTATCCCTTTCCCTATTGCGTCTCCACATACTGTGACGGCAAATAAGCATGCATGTCTGGCTTTCTGCCCCCATTAGCCTGTCCATTTCTTATGACCTTCCAATCTCTCCAGCCCAGGTGTACCAGCAGGTCACCAGCCAGTGACTTAGTGACAAATGAGCCCCTTCTCCACCTGAGCTGTGTCTCTGTCCCCTGTGCTGCTGCGGTTGATGGAACACAGCTCAGGATCTGTTGCAAATTGTTTATTTTATATTGCTCTATCAGGCACCATTTTGTATGGCCAGGATTAATCTGCTGCCCAGGCAGAGCACTGGAGAGGAAAACAAATACTGAGCTTCTGAATGGAAAGGTGACTGGGAGAGAGATTGTGCGAGTTCACTGAGCGTTGCTGTTACGAAACATCTGTGCTGTTTTGCAGAACTGTGCAGATAACCAGAATGAAATGACTCTCCCAGAATGACAGGAGGGAATATTCAAGATATTTCTGTATCTCTCAGACTCAGGATGTTGTACCTCAACCACCAAAATATCTTTGGGGATTTCCCCTTCTGACCATAATATCAAAGTTAAAAACAGATCAGAAAAATGCCTGGTTTAAAATGAGATCTATTTTGTGGGCTGAGAGAAAACCACTGAAAAATCCCAGATCATTCTGCCAAGCCTATGAATTACAAATAACAGACATGCTGGCTCAAGCAAATCCTTAGTTGCCAAAGGCTCACCGTTATCTTCTTTGTGATGCTCCTTGCAGGTGTCAAACTGCCATGAGCTTAGCAGACACCACAGATTTCCTTGGACAGGCTAATACCTTTCCTGAGAGACATCTGTAGTCAAGACACAGCTGGAAACAAATGTGTCCTGTGTCTTCTCTGTCATAACTCATCCTTCCAGCCAGGCTCGTGGAAGGGCTCTGTGCTATGGGTGCTTTCTTATTTAGGAGAGGAGAAAACACCACCCAGTGCTGAGGCTTTTCAGCTTCTCCAGGACTTGGACTGTAGCATTTCCCTGCTCACCTGGAATGCAGAATTCCTCCTTCTCCCTGGCTGCCTGTTGGCTGTACCGTGGGGCTGAAGGGGGTTTGCTTCAGGAGGACCATGGTTGGACCTCTGCCCTCTCTCCCACAATATGTGGCTGCCACCAGCGCCAGGCTTTGCTCACTCATGTCAGATTGGGAAGGATGGGAGTGGGAATTTGGTGTTCTGCAGGTGAAGAGGCACTTCCAGCAGTACCTCCTGTTACATTTGTACCTGAGGGTCTTCCATGATCCCATATTCCACAAGTGCTCAATTGGCTGCTGGTCACTGTGCCTCTTTTCTCTCGATTTGGGCTTCTTTTGCCTGATCTCTCTGCTCTGGGATCTGCTGATGGACCGTTCCCCTCTCTGTTCTGCTGTGCTGAATTCTCCTGCAGGGATTGCTGAGGCAGCAACTTCAGAGTGGGACCCTCTGTAAGAAGAAATTTTGCACTAAAAAATCCCCTGTTAACAACATTCAAAATATGATCCGTTAATCAAAAGCACATTGCTAAAAGTACTCCCAGTGCTTCTCGTGCTAATTCCAATAAAGAATAAACTTTCACGGCAATCTGTAAGTCGAGTGAGTTTTCAGTGAAAGTATACACAAAGAAAAGAAAATCTATAAGTTTCAAGTAATTTAATCGAAAGGATACATTTACAACTTGCCAAGTATATTTTGGGAATGTTGTTAAACTAATGAATTCTGAGGAATGACACCACTTAGATTCAACATGATAATAAGCCCAGAGATATCCCTTGTTGATCTCAGTTTCTTCCCACTGGGAGCCTTATTAAGCCTGGCAGTGAGTCTCAGAAAGTTTTTGCTGGGAATGGGCTGTTAAGACCAAAGGAATACGGTGCCATTAGAGGTGGAATCAGGCAAAATATGGGGGTAAGCAAGAAAATTTTTAGTAAGTTGGGAAGCATTGAAAAGAAAAAAGTTCCTTTTGAAGGGCAAATCACAGGAATTCATAGCATTAAAATTGCCATTGTTCCATGTTTTGTTCAGCCAGTCTAATAAATAGAGAAATCCTAAAACTTTAGTGACCAGTCACACGTTTCACTGGAGAGCTCTTTAACAGAGTCCTGCTGTAATTGTGTCACGACCAACTGTGCATAGTTTGTTTGCACCATTTCCTTGATGAAGAAATCCTCAAGAAAGGAGAAATCATTAAAAAAAAATCATGATATGTTCATGTAAAATCTCTGAGTAGAAAAACCAAGAAGATACATTCCTCCATAAGAAAAAGTTCACAATGAATAATTCAACTTGCTATACTAGTTACTGCAAGTCCTGCCCTAGTTAGCCAGGCTGCAGAGTACTGAGTTAATGAAGGCTACTGCTCTGACAGGAAGAGAAAGAGCATGATTTCAGCAGACTTACAAATATATCTCTTTATCTATATTTTAAACTTCATTAAGTAGAGTTAAAAAAACTATAAAAACATACCCTTAGTGTGCAGTACATGAGTGTTCCCATTAATTCCACTGTTGTTCCTTACATTTAAACAAATGCTTTTAATGATTTGCTAAATCCAGTCTCTGCTCCTTGGACTGGAAGTTACCTCTGCATTTGTACTGCCCAAACAGTCAAGAAATGATAAAGGAACAACTCCTGAAATTAGTAAGAGCTTGACCTGAGTGTCTGCATAATACTCATAATAATAACTCTTTTGTCATCAAAGAGATTCTCACTGAAGCCTGGGAGGGTGTAATTTTCTCGGGGGCCATTGTGCATGTGATCCACAATGCTGTCTCATCAAACAATCAAGTGCTGTGCTGCCGCTGGGATGTGTCAAGTTACACAAAGAAAATTATGCTTTTTGTGTGTCCATAAAACGAGAGTTGAGGGAGGCTTTTTAGGATGGGAAGTAGTTAAAAAAAAAAAATAGAGAAATATTTTCCATCTCCAAATGCACAGCAAAATAAGAAAAAAACCTTTTCGTTTCTCCTTAAATCTTTCTCTTTAAATAACAATGATCACAAGCAGCAGACTGTTGTGAGAAAGAGCACAAAAAAGCACTTAAATGCACAACTCCAAAACAGACAAAGGATAATTACAAGGTAGACATGACATAGGTGAAGTGGCTTCTGCTTTTAAGGAAAACAAGATTAAGGAAAGCAGTATGTTCTTTTTTTTATCCATGCAATCTAATCCTAACTCCAAGCAAGGAGTGGCAGAGAGGCACCACAGCTTGGCACTGTGACCCCAGCAGAGGAAACTGCCAGAGCAAGTCCTTATGTGCCATTAACATGGTGTGCTAAATGTTTAATATGACCTTCGAGGGCTTTGCTGAATTTGGGGATTTGGAGCATTTTAAGCAGTGTTTGTTCAGGGCTACATGTTTTTAATACTGTTAGTTATCTGCAGTTAGAGATTTGCACTAGTAAAACGTGGTCTTAGCTGTGTGCATGCCAATCTGGTCCTTACCACTGTCACTCAACTTATTCTGCTGCTCACTTTAGTATGGACAATATTTCATATGTTGTTTTTGTCTTCCATTAGAATTTAAGCTCTTGGCTCAGGAAATGTGTATGTCCTATCTGCTGTTATTTTCAAGCTATAAGTATTGAGGTGGAATTCAAGAAGTTTTCTGCTCCAGACCAGCTCTTCTCTGCTGGAGTCAGTGAGAGTTTTCCTGTTGGTAGGGTGGGTGGGACAAGTAGGATAGATCTTGGTGTTCCAGAAAATTTCCTCCACCAGTGCAAATAACTCAGCAACTGATTTTGGCAATGGCCAAACATGTTTTGCTTTTGTCCTCGTTAAGTTACTGAAAGTCTCACTTTGACCGAAACCAGGATTAGATGTTTGCATTTTTAGAGAGCTCAGATTTAGCTCCTGTTCCCGGTGCACAGGGAGAGAGGCTTTACTGTAAAATCTGTAACTTTGGTGTGTGTGTCAGATCATCTTTCTCTGCTGAGAAACAGAATTTGCTCCAGCGGGTGGCTCGAGAACCTGCACCCTAAGGTCAAATCAGAGGTCACTTTTCCAACCACTAGCTGAAAAATCACTACAGCTGGGCAAATATTGCAAAAAGCATTTATTCAGGAGAGGCCACGTGTTTGCCTCAGTGACACTTGCTTTCTGTAAACATTGGTGTAAGCAACCTTTTGTTTGCACAGTAAAAGTATTGCAGAGACCACACTCTGACTGTGCTCACTTGGCTGTTTGGAGAGGTCCTCTAAAGGCCTGGACTATGAAATTATATGTATTATATATTAATTATATGTATATTATATATTGATATATATTATTGTATATGTATATATGTATATATGTATTTTACTTATATATTTTATTGTATATGTATATATTATATATATGAAATTATATGTATATTATATATTATATTTGCCCATATATATATGGACAAATGGAATAAAGACATTTTATTATCATGAATCTTCCTTGACCATCAGAAATGGAAAAGAAAATCTCAAAGTATTGCAGGATTTGTGATAGAATTATGACAGCTGGTAACTAAATGTAATATCTTTGTGGTTTTTGATCTTTGTAAAATGGAGATAATGCTTCCTTAATGCTAAAGGGCTGAACACAAGGATGCAGTCATTTACAACTTTGAGGTTCTCAGCTTTTGAACTTGCAAGGGCTACGTAACAGGTAGACAGATTAAAAAGTTGATCAGTTAATGGATAAGTTGTTCATAGAATAAGAGAAATATTTTGAGTGAAATTTGGTTTGCTCTATTGGATTGCAGTGCTAGAGTCCAGCACTCAGTCACAGCCTCATCCTATCCCTGAATGATATATCTCCTTTACTTGTGGAGGATTTTTCTGTTTTCACCTCAGACCCTCTTCTTAATCTCCAATTTACAGAAAAACAATCCCACCTGTCCTTTCCCCAGCTCTTTACACTCTGTTGTGTTCTTGCAATTTCTCCAGTGTGCATTCTGCAGGGATGTCTGTTTACCTGCCTGTCTCTAGCTCTGTCTCCTCACATGTGGTGTCCCTCTTCCTCCCTTACCCTCTGTGTCTTCTGACGTCGTGCACGCTTCACTTCCATCCTCCTCCCGGGTGGGTCACTGATGCATGAACAAGCCCCCACCTCTGCTCCCAGAGGCACTCCACTTCTCACCTCTCACCGTTACCCCATCTGTATCCATTTATCACCACTTTCCAACTTGTCTAACCTTGGTTACTGAGCCATTCTTTTTTGTAGCCAATTGAGAATTTCACTATCAATGCCAGACTTATTAACCCTAAGTCTTTTATGCAGCATTGTATGGAGGGGGGGAAAAAAAAAGCCTTGTGGAAGTCCAAGTCAATTATGTCTGCCGCTTCAGCCCTGTCAGCTCTCATCGTCACCTCCACTCCAAGGAGTTAATCATATTTGCTGAGGATGACCTACTCTTCATAAATGGATTCTGCTGGCTGCCCTTGCTTAGCTTCCCATTGCAAGAGCCCGTGTGGCATCTATCATCTCTCCCAATACTGGGGGATAGGGTATAATAACTGTAATTTTGTCATTCCTCCAGCCAACTGCCCCCAGGTACCATTACTTTTGTCACCAACAGGATCTTGAGAGTGATTTCCCCCCTGAAGGACTGTACCAAAATGACAGCCCCTGTAACAGGCACAAGCACACAGCACGAGGTGACAGCTGAGGAGCTGCTGAACTCCAGACAGAGAGAGTGGAGAGAATTTGCAGGCACCAGGGTGAGTGAGAAGATGCTGGGCTGGGTGAGGAGCGGAGCTGGGAACAGAGCTGAGTTTTCTGGTGTCCTTGGGTCCTGCTCCAGCTCCGACTATTTTTATCTGGGAAAAAGGCCTGGCAGCCTCTTTGCCATGGTGTCCTCCAGTCCAGGAGCAAAAGGTACACGGCTCCGTGTGTAGCATTGGGGGTTCCTGCTAACAAAGGCAAATCAAGCAGCAGATTGGAAAAGCAGAGCTGACACGGGTGATGAATGCACCGTGGGGCAGAGGGTGATCGTATGTAATGAAATATGTCAATTCAAGTCATAATAAAAACAATGAACTGAGGACCTGGCAGGGAGGGTGGAAACCATCCTGGAGAGGCCGAGCTGTCTGTGCCAGTGCCCGCGGGCTGGCTGCTCCTGGTGGCAGGAGAAGGAGACACGTGTCCCCAGAAGATGACCTGCCGCCCATCACAGGCACCGAGCTAAGGTGACCTGTCCTCCAGAGGGGCACGGTTTCTGTTGAAGAAGCAGCTTTGGTGGCTGATTTTTAGAACTACTGATTCTAGGGGAATGTAGAAAGTCTTTTCTAATCATGTGGCTTGATGTGGTTAAATGTTCTCTGGCATTTCCCAGAGTAGCCAAAGCAGCCCTTCTCCTCCCTGCCCCACAGCACCCTGCAGGACACGATCTCATCCCAAGGCTCCTCAGGCACAGAAGAGAACAGCGTTGCCTGTGGATTATGATAATTGCATCGGGGAGCTGCTAGACTGAGCGTTGTATTCTTACTCCCAGGTTACTCAGAGTCCCAGAGAGTGAACTGAGGCCATGGCCTTAAGGAGCAGGAATCCCTACTCACCTACAGCATCCAGCAAACAGGAAAATCAGCCTGGAACTCCTACAATCAGAGTCTCTTCAGTAATAACTGAATACCTGCACTTTGGAGTGTGATGTGGAAAAGAAATGAGGCTACTTGCCATATAAATATACTCCAGGCAGAGGTTATATTTTTTAGGCTGTAGTCTAAACAGTGGGGGCTTTATACCTATTAGCTATGATTATTTTTTAGAACAGCAGTCAAACCCAGGTTACAGTACCACAGCAGTAACTGCAGTTTGAAAAGTCATATCAAGGGAAACTGAGCTTAAACTTCCCCCGAAAAAGAAAAAAGAGAGTTCTAATGATAATCCTTGCAGAGTAGGTTTGCGCGTGACTTCAATGGGAAAAATTTTTATATCAAAACAATCATTTTGACAAAAAGTACGAGGTGTCACTTCTTGCTAGTAAGTCATGAATTTTTCCTTAATATGAGCAGATATTTCAAGTACCACATAAATGTTACTCCACCAACACAACTTCTCTTGTATATCTGGACTTGAACCTAACTGTTGCATTATCGGCAGCAGCATAATAATTAGATTCTTATTGTAAAATGAGGCAAAGTTCACTGCAATTCATAGGGTCAGATCCAAATAAAGTACTCTAATTTCGTTTAAAATGGCATGGATCCACTTACTCTGTGTTAACTAAGAACCTGAGACCACAAAAAGTCTTCATGGAGTACATAAAATTTGGGCTTCACAACTTCTCTACTCCTAATTACACGAATTAGGAGGCTTGTGTTTAAAATTTTTGTGTTGGTTTTGGTTCATATATCTCCCCTTCCCCACTGCTAGTAACAAAATTCTAAGTAAAACTTTTTTTCCTTTTTCTCCACCCCCCCACCCAATTCTCCATCTGTGTGTAGTTAAATGTAGAAGCCATATGAAGTCTGTGTTGCCTTTCTCGTGTTTTCACAGCAGACTGTTATTGCAAGGGAAGCTTCCATGAGGAGCCAGGGACCACGCGCTGCATTAGCATCTGAGCAGGCAGTGCAAAAAATCAGATCTGATTTTGCCTCTGGAAGATAAATGAGCCAGAGTCCCCAATGCCCAAGATTTGGTCATCTCTTTATGAGTTCTGAAGTACCTATTAGCAGCTTTGATGAGTGCTAGGGGAGATGAAGTCTACCTTGAACAATGTTAGAAAGCTGAATCAAATCACTTGAAATCTCCCAGAGGGAGAAATAGCCTGAACTGGTTATAGGTTTATATGAACACTCTGATGGTGAGGAGAAAAGCAAGCATTTTTTTCTTGCAGGAAAACCTCCCAAGCACTTACTCATATCTATAAGAGCTACTTCTCCAGCCATTTTATGGATGTAGTTAGGCAAATTTGCTGAAGATTTTATCCCAGTTCTGTGCCTTTTCCACCAAGAGGTACAACCTGCTAAGATGAAGCAGGTGAAAATGAACCTTTCATGTGCTCTGCCAAGGCCTGTTCAGGGTGGCCCTGAGGAATATTTCAAGGCAGTATGTAATTCCAAAGCACTACGTAATCCAGGAATATGGAACCTGTGCTGGCATGTGTGCTGCTGGACACAGAAGAGTATAAAACTGAGTTACTGTGACTTAGCAAGTTGCTGTGTGTGGTGGAGCCACAGCAAGTGCTTTGGGATTTGTTTATAGCAAAGCAGGATTGCTGAACGTGCCTTCAAGCTCTCAGCTGGGGCTCTGCTTATTCCTCTTTAGGAATGACCTCATCTTCAGTGATAACAGGCCCTAAAGCCATCTGCATACCTGTGCCCCAAATCTCTCTGTGCCAGGCACTTCAGAATTGGACTACAGCACTCCTAAAGTCTGTTGGGGTTTTGTGTCTGTGACTGGGTTCAGAAACTGATACCAGAGCTGCCAGACATTTTTTACCAGCCTTCGGCAGAGGTGGCTGTGGCAGAGGAGTGACAATACAGAGGCAGGAATCGTCACTGTGTGCTCTAGGCAGGGGCCAGCACCTCTCCAGCATTTTCCTGCTCACCTTTTCATAGCAGGACTGGGAATAGCAAGGTTCTCTGAGCTTGAGCCCACGGACTGGGTGCGAGAGAGAAAGAACTGCTACATCCTTTTTTGCAGGAGAAATGCAGCCATGGCTGTCCTACAAGCTGACCACGGACACTGCAGAAGCCTGTGGTGCAGCCAGCCAGTATTTTCCAATCCCAGAAAAGTGGGAGCAGAGGAGAGGGATTCCTTCCTTCTGCAAACAGCTGTCTCCATGACTGTCTCTGTACTCAGTCTGACAGAAAGGCCAAAATGAGAGTGCTGGGAGGAGCTGATGTTCTTAGAATGGTCAAAGATGTGGAGTGCACTGCTGTTAATGCCCTAACTCTGTTTGCATCAGAGATGCTCCAAATCCAGCCAATTTGCTGGCAGATAACAACTCTCTCATCCCCCTCTATTGCAGCCTGCATAGTCACTTGAGGCCTTTCCTTAAAATCATGGTCTAGGAGGATGAACTGAGATCCAGCTGAATGCAGTTCATTTTCTTCCTAATGCATTCAGTGGATGCTCTGAAGCAGATTTTGATGCCAGACATCTGTGCTGCTTGCACGCACCCAGGAAAGGCTTGTTCTGTCATGACAGAGCTTAGAGCAGGATTATTTGTGTCTGATAGTGATGCTTGGTAGCAACTCCTGAAGCCTTGAACATTGCAGAGCATCAGAGGCTGTCACTGTCAGTGCTTTCTTCACTGCAGGGAGCTATGTAAGTAATGCTCAGCCTAATTTAGAAGAAAAATGAGTTGGATTTGCAGCAAGAGTAATTTTTCTACAGTAGGCAGTGAAGTGGAACCGCAGGCAGTGGTGAGGAGATCCCATCTGGGGCTGTGTGTGGTGACTGAGGGGCTTAGGAGGAAAAGTGAAGACTACCTGAAGGGCAGTCACGGGGTGGATTATGGCAGCGCCATGCAGCAGATCCCTTGCCAGCAGCTCAGTCCCTGCTCTGTGCCTCCGGAGTCAGGACTCTGCACGTGGAGAGATGTTTTTATTATTTATTTATTTATTTACCTATTTATTTATTTGTTTGTTTGTTTATTTATTTATTTATTTATTTGCAGGTGCAGAATAGTCCATCTAAAAGCCATCACACTAAATCCCTTAAAGGATCTTTGGGCTTCTCCTTTGCTCAGTGTTTTCCTAACAGGTGCTTGCTTGTGCTCTCCCTGTGGGCTGGGGTGGGACAGGTGACAAGTGGGTGCTGACACCCTAATAATGTGAGTCTACTTTGACGTGAAGAAAAAGCATCAGCCAATATAAAGAGATTTCAGCTTCAGAAGATATCGCCTTTGCCTTCTGTCCTATCCCTCTCATTGCGCAGAGAAAATGATCAGTGGTGAGTTGAACTTTAAGCCCAGACCAAGAACTTCAGGTCTATGAAATTATTTGAATGGTAAGCTTGGGATCCTTACAGCTCCACTTCTCCTGGGAACAAAAGAGCTGTAGAAGCACAAGGGGAAGCCAGAAAAGCTTAGTTAAGCCCTAATGATTGCTGAAGGAAACCAGTAAAACTAAAAGAGGAAACAAGTCCCAGTATAAACCTACCCACCCGCTCCGACCTGAGGAGGTTATTTGTGGGCTGTGGTTTTGAATGCCTATGGTTCACAAAGACCCTGTCCTCCTCTCCTGCCCCACACCCATGGTGGTGGAGGGTTTGCAGGGCAGAGGGACTGCTCAGCAGGAAAGGAATTTTCCTACTAGGCATTAACCAGGGAGGAAAACTGATCACAGGGTTTCCCACAACTGAGGCAATGCAAAACAAATAACGCAAACATCCCAAATGGTCCTTTCATGGCACCTGCTGCCTGCACAGGGTGGTCCTCAGAACCGATGCCTCAGCTCGTTAACCCCATGAGAATTCTGAGGCAGTGTCACATAGACACTGGCAAAACCCAGAACAGGGATGTAGCAATGGAGAGCAGCAGCAACTCTGATGCTGTGAAAGGAAATTCAGATTAGCAGGAGTCAGCTACACAGCAGAAGGTCCTATCCAGCTGGAGAAATGTGAGCCCTTTTCCGGACTGTATTACTAATTAACACCTACAGCAATCAAGGGTTGTTGTGCTTGCCCCGGGACCAGAAAGTTCTTCCATGATGCAAAGACATCTGGAGCTGATTGATTGTGCCCTGTGTTGCCTGCCCTGGTGTCCCATCCACTGCTCAGCACCCAGCACAGGCTGGAATCTCACTTGTCCTGAAGGGCTGATGGATGGATTCTCTTATTTTACTTTCTTTGTCTGCACATGACTGAAGAGTGATGAAGGCAAGAAAATCCTGCAGAGACTTCTATAAACTTGTACTACATAGGAGAGTGCAAGAGGGAAAGGTTTATGGCTGCAGTGGTAGATATCAAATCCTCTACAGCATTTTTCCATAGAAAAGCCACATAGGGTCCCTAAATTTTTGAGCTGCCTCAAGCTGCTTTTATCAGACCTCCTTTGCCTGCTTGCCTCACGTGTATCCCAGATGTTGGAGGTTTGAAGGGTAGGGGGAGGCTGCTAATTCTTGAGCCTGGTGGTGTGGGGCGTCTCCAGCCAACACTTCTGCATCTTTTACTGTTGCCTTGGGTTTCTCAGCACTGCTGTTGGGATTGGCATTAAACTGTGTGCTCTACATGTCTCCTCCCAGATTATCCTTCTTTTTCAAAGAGAAAGTTGTTCAGAAGACATCTTATGTACCTTCTTCATAAAAGCCCTGTCTTTTCCCTGCTGTGGTTATCCCAGCATTTAGAATTCCTCCAGGACTGAATGTTGATGAGCAACTCCAGCTCAATATCCAGCAAGCTTCCCAAAATCAGAGTGCAATGACAAGTTCAGGTGGATCCCGTTCACCCGTGTGTTATTGTAACTCTTCACAGTGCTATCCAAGCTTTGTTGTCATTAAGATAAAGCTGCAGATTTTGCAGGTAGACAATGCCTTAGGCATGGTGCCAGAAGCCAGAGGATTTTAGTAAAGAGGTACAGATCAAATACTGTTATCAGCTGCTCTAAATAAGAGTTACAATCCTTTGGGCTCCTCAGACACAGGCAACTGAATGCTCCATTGGGTTTTCACACCTGGGTCTCTCTAAGAAAAGAGAATTCTTGGGATAAATGCAACTTGTCTGACATACAGAGAGAGAGCTTTAGGGAAATTATTTCTCTGCTGCATTATTAAGAGTACAAGGCTTATATTTGCAGCTTACTAGTAATAACAAAAGCCCTGAACAACAAGGGTTTGTTTTTGCATTAAAAATCTTGCTTTCCTCTTTCCCCTCCTCCTTCCATTTCTCACTCTTTCTGCCCTCTCCCTTTCCTTCTTTGTCTTTTATTTTTGGTCCACTCTCTCTCACTTTAGTTGATAAACAGAAAAGGCAACAGCGCTGGAACAGTCAGTGCATTGTCAGGGGGGTTGCCTTAATCCCCAGAAGTCCCTGAGGAATAGAAGGGCTGTGTTAAGTGGGCTTCAAAGGCAGGAGGTGGAATGAGGTGTGATAGGAAACCAGCTCTTACTAACTGGTTCACTTCAGGCTAGCTTTAAATAAATTGCAGCTCTGAGCTGCCTGGACGTTGACAAGAGGGCTGTGATATTTGTGGCTGCACTACAGAGAATTTCAGCCTTTTAAAGCGGGAATGGGAATAACCTGAAAGGACTTAAAGCTGTGAAATTGTAAAGCAAAAAAACAAAACAAGCCTCTCAGTGTGGAGGCTCCCTGGGCTTGTTCCTGGATTGCTTCTCTCATAGACAAACTTTACCTGTCTCTTAAGAAAACACATCCTGCATTCCTTGTTATTTCCGCTTGGTTTGGGGAGTGGCTGAGCTGTTTGGCAGCAGCTTTGAAAAGTGCCACAGACGTATTTTCCGGAAAAACTCAGGATAATGGGAACTGAGTTTTGGAAAAACTGCTATTTAGCACCAATTTGGGAGTTACCAGAATATGACTCTCTGAAAAAAACCAACTGATGCCCACATTGGGTGCTGTGAAGTGACACTCTCAATCCTGGAGTGCAAACTGAGCACTGCCAAAGCAGGATGTGGAACATTTAGGGTTCATTTGGGTCTCTCCATCAGCCACCATTACCACCATGGATGTTTGTGGGTGTAAAACAGTTTATCTGAGCCTGTAAAACCAAGCTGTGGCCTGATTTTTGTCCATTTAAACTAAGTCAATTCTCAAGCACAGCTTATTCCCAGCAGAATCCTAACAGCATGGATCAGGCTCTTACTCTCCAGGCTTTTAGTCACAGTTTGAGTATTATATTCTCGCTTGCTCCCAGCTGGTTTTCCATCCTTAATCACCACCAATCGAGATGCAGATTGTTACTGATGTTGGCATAATTGCTGGGTCACTGATATAAATCAACAGAGAGAGCAATGGGATGGTATAGTTTTATAACAGATGAGGCTATTTTATAAAGGTGACTGTTCAGAGTCAGTTCATCAACAGCCACTACATGTGTAGAGGTCTGGAATGGAGAAAATAATTGTATTTAGTTAAATAGCATTTACATTTGCAACTCTCACAGTTGGAATATCTTCATTTTTAATAAATTTGACTTAGAAATATGTTGATGGAGGTGAACTGTCCTCTACTTAGATAAAGATGGCTTGCTTGCCATTCATTTGGGTGACAAGTGTCCTACATTGCATTTTCCTGGCTCTGCTTGGAGAAATACGAATGATGGGGAATTCTGGAGAGCAGCTACACCCACATCTGCTCCAACAAGGTCAGCAGAAACAGGTCTATCCACATGTTTCATACAAATTATATCTGACCCTCACTCTTCAGCAGCATTTGTTTAGGGTGAAGTAATAAAATCCCCATAGGAGGAGCAGCAATAATCACTTTAAATGATGGTGGAAACAACCTAAATTGCTACCACAATTTGGAAGGGTGGAATATGGTCTTAGCTGTAAGACAGCTTTTCATTGCTCTGATAGGATAAAGGGCCCTTAAGGTAAATACAGTTGTAACTTCTGCCTGCTCAGGGGCTGATTTGCATGCAAAACGGTGCAAATAAGCTGGCTTGGGTGATCGACAAGCCAGTTTCCACACAGTGAAGTGCACTATGCAATTTGTGTACACTCATCTCTCCAACCACAGCCATCCTCCAGTTTGGCACTGTCCCTTTAGGGGCCACTCTGAGCCAGCACTGGTCAGACGAAACCCCAGCAAGCACAGAGCCTGGGCACGAGGGGAAGGGCAAGGATGAGAGCAGGGAGCTAAGTAAACACCACGGGAAAGAATGCAAACCTCACCGCGGGCATTCCCGCTGGATTTGCTCTAGATGTGGCGCTGTGTCCAGCACATCCGCTGCACTTCCCGTCACGGCTCGCCTCCCCCACATGCAGGGCATTGTTAGCAGGGCCATGACTCAAAGGGAGGTGAAGCCACACCAGGGTTCAACCAGAGACCAGTGGGAATTAGTGAAAACAGGAGGAGCTGGCAAACCCAGCCCTGGCAGGAAAACCAAGCTCACCTTCTGCAGGGTCAGGCTCCGCGGAAAGCTCAGGGCTCCTGGCCAGGTCTCTTTCTTACTGAAAGACTGATCTTTTTCCACAACCTCTCTTCACACATCCCTGTTTTCCCACCTGGCTGTGCAGGGGGAAGGCTGCTGGGAGGGCTGAGTGCAGCCTGTTGAAACAAAGCACCCACTTGTACCATTGCCAAGAAGATGGGGCAGGAGGCACCCAGAGGGCAGAGCTGGCTGAAAGGACAAAGCCAAGTTCAGTGACGTGCCATGTGCAGTTCCTCACAGGCTCCAGACCTGGAGGACACCCTCCAAAATACCCTAATTACAGAGTAACTTCAAATAGTAATGAGAAGTTTTGGCTTCTATGCTTTTTTTTTTTTTCTTTCAGAGAGAGAAGGGGAATATCTATCTATCTATCTATCTATCTATCTATCTATCTATCTATCTATCTATCTACCTACCTACCTACCTTCCTATCTATCCATCTATCTACCTATCTATCTATCCTTGTATCCATCCATCTCCATGGATATATATGTATATATAGATACATATATACATATATATGTATGTAGATACATAATTATGTAGATGTAGGTACAGATATATTTTGTGAACACATCAAAGATTCAATGACCCAACTGTGGTTGAACCTGCAGCTCCGAGGAGAAGTGTAGGCTGTGGGAGAGGTGCCCAGCTCAGACCTGCTGGGGTGAGCAAACCAAAGGAGAAGAAGGTCAGAGCTGCAGGGAAATGCTCCCAGGGGAGGGGACAGATGAAGATAGGCCATGATCCTGCCAGTTCTAGTCCATGCCCTGCTCTGTGCCTGGGGAAATGGAGATGGATGTCATCCCATTCAGGTCGAATTGCAAGGTACAACCAGTCCTAAAGACAGCCCATATCTCAGGGCTGTACCTGCTCATTGCCTGCCTTTCAAACACTCAGTCCTGCTGCTTGGGGGAGTGTGAATGTTAATGATAAAGAGAGGCAAAGTCACAGAGCTGTTAGACCCCACTGTGTTATCAGTGTGGATGGATCCTTCCTGCCTGTATGCTGCCAGCTGGCAGAGCTCCATCCCCCAGGGAAGGCCTTGCAATTATGCAAGAGTGTGGCCTTGCAAATATCCCTGCTGGCCCTGCTGGAAGCTGCTAAGACAGTCACTGACCAAGACAGGAAGAGCAAAACTATGTCTCTCAGGTAGAGCCCTTGGTGATATTTCCCACTGATTTTGTGCTAACTGTTCCAAGTTTTCAATATCTTATAAAAGAATGAAATAAGAAAGCACTCCCAGGATAAATGGACGGATGTAAATCCAGTATGCCAAATGCCCCACTAACATTTAAAATGCTACATAATCTAACCCAAATATTCATACTTAGGGTGACAAATGTGCATATGATGACAGCTGCAATGAAAGGGGAGAGTGACCAACGCTGTTTCCATGACATTGGAATTCTGAATTGTATCAAGAGCAATTCCAGCTCAGGCCAGTTTCAGGTGGATAAGTTTTCTCTTTTCAGCCTTTTCCAAAACTCCTTGTCTCCTGAAATCAAGTCATTGAAAGATATACCTCAGAAAGCCACAGAAGCTTCTATTCCCTTGAGAATACAGCTGGAAATGTAAATTTGGACACAGTTCACTCCTGGGGTCCCACTGCCGTGACCAACTAGAGCACAGGAGGGGCCACTGCCCAGGACAAGCCACCTTTTGGTGCTTTCAGCTGCCACTGGCAGCGCCAGATGGGTGTGGGGTAATGATCAAGCCTCTCCACCTGCAGACAAGTGCTTGGTGCTGGATCTTGGACAAATTGTTGATGCCTCTACAGCTCAAATTGGGAAAGCCCCTCCATTGATTGGGAGCATTAGTAGTCTCCAAATGAAGAACTTCTTGGAGGTTAGTGACATCACATGCTGTGGTCAGAGAAGGTTCTTCTATTATTTGTCTGTTGAGCAACTACTGCATTTAATTTTCCACAATTTAATCTTTGTACTCTTGCACTAAGAGGTTGATTCTTCTGCTGTTGAAGTCAGTGGAAGTTTTGTGATGGACTTGAATGCAGCCTGAGTCAGGACCAGAATTACCTCTAAGTCAAGGGTCAGATAATATCATATGTGGTAAAGAACATAAATGGGAAAGAGAAAGACTGGTGAGTTGGCTGGACAGTTCCTGAACAGGTTTGTTTCATGCTTCTGAAATTGCAAAGGTTTTACTTTGTATAAACCACAAGTCATTTCCCATTTGGATGTATAAAATTTATTAGTTCTTAAAAACAGATCCAAACTGATCATGGAGTTCTCCCTCCATTCATAATAAATCCATTTTTACTAAAATTAAAGTCATGGGGAAGGCAATCACCCTGTGTCCATTTTCAGTTATTTAGTTCCTAGACTAATCAGCAGCAACTTGAGAGTTTAAGGTTTATTACGTAACAAAAATTAAACATACACTTTTCTCAGACAATTGTTCTGGAGAGGGTAATTACACAAATACAGTCTAAGCTTATTATCTTTCTCTTTTTCTTTTTCTAGTGCTATCTTCCCTCCTCCTCTTCCTTTTTACAGTACTATGTTTCCTACAAGTGTTCAGTGAAGCTGAAAATGATATTTTGATAATGGGCACACAATGAACATGTAAGAGGACTAGTTGACAACGTGAGACTTTGTTAAGGAAAAGAGGATACAATGAATAGCTATAATTGGAGTCATTAATGAAGGGACTGCTTTTTTTTTTTTTTTTTTTCCTGAGGAAGGCTGCATCTTAATGCTTCTCGGGTTTCCTTCTCTATTTATACAACACTGTGGAGGTCAAACCTAAAGTTAGGTCTTTCCTGGTGATGTGTAATGAAACTTAGGTCACTAAAGAATTTGTTGAGCACTTTTAGCCTACATGTATTCCATCTGAAAGAGATTCTGCCTTGCTTTTTGGGAGTGCTCTCCTCCATTCTCTATTTGTAAATAAAAAATTAAATAAAAGTATCAAAATGCTTGCATATTCCTTGGATTATATTATTTGTATTCCAGTAATATCTAGGAATCTTGGTCTGAGACAGTGCTGGATGAAGCGCTGTATAAACACATAAATACAGATAATTTCCCTCTGCAGAAGCTTACAACATAATTCTTATAAAACTTTGGTTTGAACTTTAAAGTGGCACTAAGGCTGTTTATCCTCATGACTTCAAGAGAGCTGTTCTCATGAAAACTCACCTGAAAAATTAAAGAGACTTTTCAGTTAGGCAAAAACCCAGTGGCTTTCATTCCAATCGTTTGTCAGAGCTGGCTTTTCCCTTGGTTATCACAGGTTTGCTAATGTCCAACAGGAGCAGCACCCCCAGCTTTTCACTGCTCCCTGCTCCCATCTCAGCCCCTCCTGTGACAGGGACACCTTGGCACCAGCTTGGCTTGGGGACCATCACCGTTGGGGTGGCAAAATCCAGCTCCAGCCACATTTCTGAGGAACCTGGAAGCTGCTGGAAGGCTGGAGCCTGGATTTGCTGTACTCTCCCCTCCCATGTTCAGCAGCTGTGCCAAGCTCTTGCCCAAGCAGCTCTAAAGTGGATGCACAGAGGATTTCTGTGGCTGTGAGGAAGGAACACCCCACAAAGCAGGTAACTCTAATGTCCCTGCTGCTTGTGAGCCTGGAGAGCAGGTGCAGCGCAAGGAAAGGAAGAAGGGAAAGTTTTCTCCTTAAGCAGCAGCCAAGTAGTAACGTTTTGTCTTATTGCTGAATTGCTTTTCACTAGAATAGCCTGCAAAGGAAACCCACACTTCAATACCTCCATTTCCTTAATGACAGAGAAATCCTGAGATGAGTTATTCAGTATTCACATCCTTCCTGTTGTATGCATCCTGCCCACAGCAAAGGAGGCTTCTTAATGAAAGAAGTATTTTATTTTATTTTTTTTTCTTGTCCCCTCTTTGCACTGCATGTTGTAACTTGCCTCTTCTGTCTGCCCAGAGAGGAGGAGGAGGAGGAGGCATAGCTGCTTCCACAGGCCATTAAGCTCAGAAATGCCACTCCTGAGGCCCAGCACCCTGTGCCTTAAAGGTTTAGCATCTGGATTGCCACTGTGGGACATCTGAGATGAATCTGATATGCTCTTCAGACCAGGGGCACTGAAGCTGAGATTATTTCTATACTGCCATAGCCATTGAAGAGAATGACTCAAATTCCAGGCTCAGTTCCCCCTAAGAAAAGAGCCAAACCCACTGTGTCCAGAGGTGAAGATCCACTGCTGTAGCAAAGTGCTGTGCTGCTCTTCCCTTTAACCACTTTTTCCCCCAGTTTCTTTTCCCATATTTATTGAATATGACCCATATTGTAACAGAAGCTCTTCACGTTGACATGATAGCAGTAAGGCATAATGCTCTACAGAGCACCACAGAGATATAAAAACAATGTTTGTTTTTTATTTTTATTTTAAATATGCCAGATATGAGATGGTTTGTACACTCACACAGAAGGCCATGGCTGTCTAAAGAACAGAGTGATCAAGGCCTTTTAATAAATGCACCCATTACATCAAATTAAAAAGCTTCAGGAGGCAAGAACAATTACAAGAACCAATAACTACATGAACAGGGAAGGGATGTTGAAAAACCCAACTTGCCAATCTTCAATAAGCAGCCTTTTTCTTATTTTTAATGCAATGCTATATTACCACATATGGCTGCACATGCAGTGCTGGGAAGCTCTCTGAGCACAGCTCTTTTACAAGCTTGTAATAACACCAGATGTCTGTGTGGCAAGAGGGAGGAAGGGACTGCAATCGAACTGGGAATTGGACTCTGTGGACTACTTGAGCCCCAAAGCTCTAAAAAGTCTCTTCCCTTAGTACAGCACCACCTGTATTATTAACTGGCATCTAGAAATGGAAGATGCTCCGGGTTTTTAGATATCATAATTCCCTAGCCATCTGTTTGATTGAGGCTAACTTCATGACACTGCTGCTTCTGCCACCCTGAGCGTTGAGCCATTACACAAATAATGTAACAAAACCACTCCGCTTTCTGTTGCTATTGGTCTTTCTCTAAAATAGCCAAACACAAGTATTTTGTTGTTTCAGCTCAGCAAAAGACACCAGATGGGCTTGAGAGACGAAGTGCAGATTTATTCTCATGATCTCACCAAAGTGGGGACAGAAACCACATCCACCTGTAGGAACATTGTCATACAAGTCAGTGGTGGGATAGAGAAGATTTCTGTGCTTCAGTGTAGTAGAAATTCATCTATACATCTACATAATAATATACATTATGTATATATGTGGTATAATTATGTATTCATAGCATAATTTGACTCCAAAGTGAAATTATACTGTGAATAACCCTGACTTCCTACCTGCTGTTTTCCACAGAAAATGGAGTTATTTTTCAGATTTACCAGCTTTCAGTGTGGAGATTTTAAAGACATTTTTGACAGTTATTCATTTTACTTTGCATGGTTGTTGAAGGGAACTGGGGACAAAACTCTTTTTAGATGCATTCTAAAATCTTAATCTCTGTATTCAACAACAGGTATCAGACTCATATATTTATTGGTTCACTCATAGCTGTGCCTTTTATACAACAGAAACAGAACTCTGGACCAACTTTAGCAGGGTGTTCTGGCCATGATACTTAAGTACTTTTAACTGCATCCCGAAAGATCACAGAATTGGAATCATCCTCAGAATCGGCATCAGAATCAGTCAAGGTGAGGAGGGATCCCTGCCATGCCACCAAAGCAGCTGAGCTGGGATCCTGGTGATGGGAAATCAGTGTGAACCAGAGAATTGTCCCCTCAATCATCCTGATGAGAGCCAGGTGTCCTCTACCCTCTGTGCTGGGAGCCCACAACACTCATAACTGAGGTCTCAGGGAGATGTATGAAGTAAAACTGAAGTCTCCCAACACCTACTCCCTTCCCCAGTGGCACCAGACTGGTGGCACCAGACTGTAATTGCTTGATTGGAAGAAGTGTCTTCCAGGATAAGAGTGGTGCAGAGCAGCTAGGCTGTCAGAGCTATTCCCTATCCAGAAAGACACTCGTACTCATCAGTAAGTTGATTTTAGTACCAAAAAACTATGAGAGTGGTTGAATTTCCTTTATGCTTTCCTTTGCTCTCTATTGAAGGATGAATTCCCGACAACCTGATGCCCACGAGAGGGGAAAACATGAGTGGACACAGCTGTGAGCGGAATGGTGGCACAGGGTGTGGCTGCACCGTGTGGTGCACCACAGCAAAGGGACTCTGCTCACCTCTCCTGGGAAACTCAACCCATGTCAGGAGGAATGTTTTCTGAGCACCTCACACTCTCCTGTCTCGTTCTTTGGGGGAGGATGTGGCCTGGAAAGCTGTGGTACACCCCATGTGCAAAAGGGTGTGCACCAGGGCCACTGTGAGTCACAGGACAAAATGCAGTCAGCAGCGGGGCACAACAGATGCTGCTCTGTTCAGCTGTGGTCCATCGAGAGGTGAAAGGTGGAAAAGCACCACAAACCCTCCTGTGTGCTCACTCCCCTCGAACTGGTTTGTATTTGCCTTCCAGTGGGCTGCCACAGGCTGCCAGCAGCCAGGGTCACCCCCGAACCCAGCAGCGGCTTGGGTTTGCTTCCTCAGGTTAAAATAAAGCATCTCTGACCAACTGGAAACTGATTTCTCAAAGTCTTTGAAGTCTGGAGACCCATCCTTTCCAACTCAGACAAATATTTTGTTGCTACTTGGGAAATCAGTGCTCACAATTTCAGGGACATTTTGGGTGAAGGACAAAGCCAGGGTCACTTCCGAACCCATCAGCGGCTTGGGTTTGCTTCCTCAGGTTAAAATAAAGCATCTCTGACCAACTGGAAACTGATTTCTCAAAGTCTTTGAAGTCTGGAGACCCATCCTTTCCAACTCAGACAAATATTTTGTTGCTACTTGGGAAACCAGCGCTCACGGTGTCAGGGACATTTTGGGTGAAGGACAAAGCACAGCGACACAGCTGCTCTGGGATGTGGATGGAAATTGGTTGGTGGCAGCCATGTGTAAAGTACAAGCACAAAGCTTTCCTATGGGGACAGGCAGGCTGGAGTTAGGCTGAAATCTGTGGAAACACTAACAGGTACCTGCTGCCTCCTTCACTTCTTCATCAGTTGCTTCCCGTTCCTCCAGCCTGTTCTTTCCTTCTCCCTGAACTCAGATTGCAAGGAGAATAAATGAATGCAGAACAGTAAAAGCACATGGGGGGTAAAACAGGGGCAACCTCAATTCTCTCATAGATCCATCATGTGCCTTTTGGAGCCAATGGATGTTGTGGCCCACTGAAATTTTTAATTTTCCCCCTTGTGCTCTGTCTTGCTGTTAAGTTCCAAAAAGGAGATGCCTGCAGGAGCCACTACTTTTGGGGAGAGAAAAAAAAAGAAGGATGATGATGATACTTCTGCACTTTCTCAGACTGTGCACTTTTTATCCCCCCACTCAGTTTGTAAACAACAGGCTATAAAATACAGAACGGCAGTCCTCAGACGTAATAAATAGAATATGGATTTGATCCAGCATTTTAAGAAAAGATAGTCCTACTTACTGCAATGGAGAGCAACAATGCCAAGATGAGATACAAATAGCTGTAATAATTTCTGTGGTTTTAAGGTTTTAGCAGAGAATAATCATAAATCAAGCCTTGAAAATCTTGGTGTTTTTACCCACAGAAAACTCTTCTGCAGCACCAAGTAGGGCTGAAGGCAGATCCCACATCCAGGCATTCATTTACAAAGCGACTGTCAGGTTGGAATCTCCATCCCCTCACACAAACCATCTGCAAACACACCTTCTCCAGTCTGTGCTCTGTACTGAAGGAAGGCACTGCACAGAAATGTTGTGACTTATCCCTGCTGTGTGGGGGCTCCACCTGTGGCTTTATCTGCTTCACTCTGATCCTCTCTGCTCGTCCCTGCCTGGGGATGAAGGCTCATCCTCAGCCGTGAATTCCTTAGAGCTGGTGCTCAGGTTGACATCTCAGGGAGGAGACAGAGCTTTGATTCTCCACCAACCTGTGGCTGCTTTAGACATTTCCACCAGTGCAGAATGGCCTCGAATCCTCACTCAGGCAGGGCAGGGAATGGTTACACAAGGTGCACTGGCAATGGGCAACGAGACACTGGGAGTATTGGTTTAGCAGACCATGAGTGAATTTTCACTGTTTCTTTTAGAAATGTTCACAAAGTTTGGTGCCAAGAGCAAAGACAAACAAATTTATTAGCCAGCGGTGGAAGGGGAAAAAAATTCACCATTGTGGAAATTCAGTTCTACAAGCTTTAGTAATGCTAAACATAAAGGGATGAAGGAAACAATATTCATTTTATTCCTTGCTGTGGTAGTGGACATATATTAGGCTACTGGAAGCCTCAAAGCACTACTTAAGGGATTACAAACTCTGTACATGAGGCTCAGCAGTCACTAAACTGTTGCCACCTCTAGGCTGCAGCCAGGCAGACATTGACATGGCCCTGAATACTGGTTGGGGTTTTCTGGTAATTATTGGAAATTGAAAAATTAAAGTTGATGGAAGTCACATTCTGAATGTTTTACTGTGGAGGAGGAAGTGAATTAAAGAAGAATATTTTGCTCTCAGTTTTACTGTGATTTATATTTAGTAAGTAAACATTCTGAAAATAAAAATATTTTAAATCTACACACAAATATATATCTATATATATATAAAAGGAAAGTTCAGACTAATCATTTCCTTGATATGTTCTGAATACTTGTAAGTTTCAGATTTCTACTTTTCACCCTTTATTAGGATGGGAAAATTCTAAACTGAGAAGTGCTTGTGGACAGGAAAAACTCTTTCCTGCCCACCTCTCTTGGCAAACCACTGTGTTTCTGTTTGCTGCTGAAACTTGAAAAAGCAACAGGCAATGGCTGGATCAGAGTTGATCTTTCAGTGAGTGAGAAATCCTCCCAGGATACAGATTTGTTCAGTAGCATGTTCACGGCCATGGGAATGTTTTGAAAGGTGAGGTTTCTGTAATAACTCCTGTGGCTTCTTCACCGTGGGAAGGTAAGGGAGTGATAAACACGCCCTCTAAGTCCCTCTCCACATTCTGTTTGCTCTTCTGCTGGAAGAAAACATTTCTCTGACTGATTTTCAAGTGGGAATGTGGCTGTGGAGACTTGCGCGGGGGTTTTGGGGAGTCTCCACTTTCCATGATGTCTTTACCTCCTTGCCCTATGAGGAAGAATTCCTAAAAATAATTCAGATCCAAAACCATTCCAAAACACCCTTTCTGACCAAGCCTAGGGAACCCATGGAAAAGTGTGTTCAGAGCAGGTGACCTCAAACCGGAACTCTGTTTCCACTCTGCAGGAGAAAGCTGAACTTGGGTGTCTGATTGGTGCTGTGAAGATCTCAACAAAGTGATTATTTTTAACTGCAGAGCTCCTGTGGAACCAAACCCAAATATCTCTATTCCTTGCCCTGAAATGACTGAATGACAATGATCTTTCCTCCTCACTAGTACAGCATCCATGCATTTCACAGCGCCCACAAGGGAAGGGAGAGAAAAACCTTGTCACCTAACTTGAGGTTTGATACAGTATCTGCCGTGAGTAAAGGGAATGGCTGCAATCATCTTGGGAAAGGAACAATAGCTAAACACAGCAAAAGCAATAAAACAGTTTTTTTCAGAGAGGAAGAAACTATATTGGGGCAGAGCAGGAGAGGAAAGATCAACACTGTCCTCTGAGCTCTCTAGTGTCCCTAAAGAAAACGAAGAGACAAGGCTTTCCCCTCTGATCCAGGATGTTCTCCTCTTGAGGAGACCTTTGACCTAATGTCAAACCCCTCCAGAACTCAATGTGCAGATATCCAGAGCTCTCTTTGGGGGCTTGATCCTCAGGTCTTAAGTCATTTGCACAAGACACAACCCTGATCTGTTTGTTCACAGACCAGGGCTGGAAACACACATTTCCTCTAACAAGGGTGTTCTGAGCCAGCTCGTGTTCTCAGGACCCTTGGGAGAGGAGGATCTGGGCAGCACAGAGAGTCCTGGGTGAGGAAGGGCTTCCTTCAGCCAGTGGAGCGTGACACCGAGCTGGCTGGCTGGGGAATCAGGGCCAGCTCCCGTCTGACAGCTGATCTTATCAGCACAGCCCTGCCAGGAGATGAAAGAACTCAGTGCTTTATCGGGTGGCTTAATCCCTCATTCCCCAGAACCAGCTCATGTGCACGCCTTTGTTCTGCTCTGCCCCCACAAGTGCAGCAAGGATCAATCCCAGAAATATTTAGAATTAAGAGGGGACTTGTTTTTTCTCTCTTTCCATCCCAGGCTTTCAGACCGGGGGGGAAAGGAAGGAGGGATGCAGGGTGTCAACAACAATAAGCAGGAGGGGAAAAGATGCCTGGCACTGGGAGAGTTCAGTCTGGGACAGTTTGATCTCTCCCAGAGCACTCTCAGTGCTTGAAGATCACTGCTTTTGACACGTTTCTCCGGCTGCTGAATGAGAGGATTTACTTGGGTGAAATTTAGGCCCGAGGGGAACATGAAAATCATATTCATAATTTGAAGTGACATGTGATTCAGGATTAAAAAGCTGGCTGGCAGAGAAAAGAGCTGAGGTTATCCTTTTGAGCTGTGCTAATGCAGAAAACTGTGTTTTTAATCCTGTTTTAAAAAGGCCTAGAAGGTTTCCAGCTGGGGCAGTTAGAATATAAAGGAGCAGTAAAGATGAGGAATCCCTTTTTCAAAAGGAGGGGGAAAAAACCCAAAACAACAACAAAAGAACAAGTTCTGCTTTTGTTTTTCTCTGATAGCAAGTGGCTGAAAGCCAATACAGGAGATTTTTTTTAACTATCCTTCCTTTGTTTGACTCCTTATAACACCACAAGCAGCAGGAGTGATCAGTGGGACGAGGCAGAGGTGACTGCTAAAGGTGACACTGGCACTAAGGGAAAGGCTCCTAGGGGCTGGGATTGCAGTCTGCCTCAATTTGTGCATTTCTCTGGGGGACTGAGGATCCAGGAGTAGCTTCTCCCTTTCTGTCACTGCCCAGAAGCCCTTGTCCCCTGTACTGAGCACAGAGCAGAAAGGTGCCCCCAATCCCTCTGGGTTTAGGGTTGTGCAATTAATCTCTGCTCCTTTTCTTGTCATTTTTCCCAAGAGCCTCTTAATTGTAGCAGAAGAGTGAGCTGGCATCACTGCTTATTGCTCTTATTATATTAATTTCAAGGTTTTAGCTGATCTTCCTCTAGATCCTTATTTGTATTTTTCTCTACTATATTGGCTCTCCTTCCTTCTATTCTGTTAATATTATTTGACTTTGTTCACCAGAGCAATTTTCAGCATTATGGGGCGGGAACTCACTTTTCAGTATAGATGTTTCAAACATAGCAAATGGGAGTTCATATTCCAATCAGTGTCTTAAAACATGATACTTTCAGTTAGCAGAATGCATCTTGAAGTAATGTGCAAGATGAACAGCAAATTGTACACTCATCAATTAACGTGCTAGAAATGTGTTTTTCTGTATTTACCTCAATAAATATTAAAATTTTAGGTTACTTCTGCTGTAGTATTTCAAAATTGAATTTCACAAGGGAAACTTCAGGGTTAGCTGAAATATTCTGGTTTGAAACACTGGAGTTGATTTGCTTGAGGTTTTTTGCTGTTTTTTTGGCCTTTATATCTTCTACTGTTTCACCTAAAGTTCATTTTTAAACAAAGGAGGGGGAGAAATGAAGTGAAAAAGCAAAGTCATTGTGCTCAAAAAAACCCCACATTATTTTCCTGGTTTTTGTAGTGGACTTTCATTCTTTCTTCTCCTCCAAAAAGCCCTTCTTAATTGAAATATCATTTTTTAATAATAATCAACACTGACAAAAACAAACTTCTGCCCAGCTCTGTTCAAAGTCTGTCACTGGAACACTGGAACAAATCAGATTCAGCTTCCCTGTTCCTCAAGGTACAAGATATTTCCTACATTTCTTTTCCCCCCTCTGGAAAACTCTTCAGCTAAGACAAAAGGAAATGATCCAAAGTCGGAGGAAGTCAATGAGAGCATTTCTATGTATTGACTTCAGGTTTGGGGAAAGCTCCGGATCAATAGGGTGCTATTATTAATCTAATAGCCTATATTTAGAATTTAAGTGTGCCATCATATGAGGTGTTTTAATCATCCTGTGGAATTCAATAGAAGGTTATTCTATTACATTTTCATGTCTGAAAAGGAATACTTACTATTTTTTTGCCTCGCTCACCTTGTTGATGCAGACATACAGTCTCTGTCTCCAGCATCACTACTGGATGCTGAAGTTCCATCATGAGGCCTTGCTCAAATCCTTCTGATAAATGGGAAGCTGAAGGAGAAAAAAAAAAAAAGATTAAGGACTGGAGGGACCTAACCTTAGGATATGATCTTGCCTACAAAAGCCCATCCCAAAACAGCGAGATTTGTGGGACGTTTCCATCGCTCTTTCCACACTCAGAGCAGGGGGAAACTACAACAAAACCTAAACCTCTATCCCAGCACTGTTTTCACTTGTAATCTGAACATATCTGATACTGGAACATTAAGAGACCATAAACATGAAACCCAATGATGCTATTTTTTACTGAGACACTTTTCAGAGTAGAAGAGCACTTTCAGTGTGACAGATCTGGCTGCAGGCCAGCGGATGACACGATCCTCCAGGGAGTTTCGCTACCATTCCTGGGTACGCTAAGAGTACATCGTGCATATTGTATGTAATCAGGGAAGCAATTTCTCCCTTGGGTTCTTAATAGATTTTCCTGCCTTTACAGCTTCATTGGTAATTTTTGTTTGTTTTCTTGCTCCGAGTGTTGGCACATCACAAACTGGATGTTCTTGCCAATTGCTATCTGCGTCGCTGTCTCCAAAAGACACCATTTTGGAGCACTGAAGGGAAAAGCCTGATTAGGATGTACAGTTTGTTTCTCTGCCAGAGAAGGACAGAGTGGTGCTGCACGGTGCTGCATTGACTGAGGAGATGTTGCTGTAGGTGCTCAGCCAGCAAGGTGGAGCTGGAAATGCTGTTTGGAGCTCCGTGGAGGAAGTGCCATCTCCCAGCCTGGATGTGTCATTGATTGCTTGCCTGTGCCATTACCACAGCTGTGGTCACAATTACAGTAATTGCATGGGCAAATAAACATGCAATTGCATGTTCCCAGCTCTGGAAATCTGGGCACAGGTAATTAGCAAAGACCACAGGGAGACTCTGCTCAGATGAGGAGGTGGAACATCACCCCCGGGCTGGGCTGGAGGACGTGCTCAGCTCCTGCCTGGTGCCTCGTGTTTCCCATCTCCTCATCCTCTGTCTTGGAGAAAAGTAGGCTGGATCCTGTCCTGAGCACCTCCTCTTGGACTTGTGTGCCCAGCCTGAGTTTCCAAATTGTCTTGTGGAATCCCAGACAAAGAGGAGGCCCAGCCTCCTTCGGGTATCGTTGGATCTGCGCAGGGAACACACTAAAAATAGCATCATCACATATTATCAACTGCATTCCTTGAGGAACCCAAAGCCACATGAGATCATCTTGATTTGCAGGAAAAAGTCCTAGGCATATTTGCACAGCATTTCTCTAGGTTACTCTGTCCAGTATTATTTAACAGCTGCCATTGCTCTTTGTGTACAAGAGTTGACTTTTTATCTATCGGATTCCAAAATGAGGTTGTAAAGCCAATTTTAAGATATAAGCTGTATCCAAAAATATATTTTAATAGAAAAAAAAGCCCTAGAAGCTTAATAAAAGTCAAATATAAGACTTTTTAGAGGACCAAATTTTGTGAAATATACTCACAATGCCATTGTTAAAAATAAAATTAACATTTTTTCTTTTATTCTATCATTTACACCCAAGTTTATAAAAATTGCATTAAATGTAATTAAAAAGTTCTCCCTATATTGTGTTGCTATTTCAGTTCAGAATGTAATCATGCAACCATTGTAAAAAATTCACACAGACACACGCACACTCAGAGTAACTGGTTTATTTGAAAACAGCCATGAGTCTGCTTGTCTGTAGATTATTTTAAGTGTCCATGGTGATCAGAGTGCAATAAAGCATAATAAAAGACCACTGAAAAATAATGAATTAAAAACCACTCTGCTTTTATATGTAGATTGTTATGAGAAAGACAGACCATTTTCTCTGAATATATAATTTTTATTCTGTCTCTTTAATTTACATGAATAATTAAAATAGATTCAAGCAATCCTATGCTCCTATGGTTTTTCAGGAATTGAAGAAATGTACTATATGAAAAGACTAATTAATGGATTACAGCAAATCATAACAGGGAGCCTGATTTGGGGTAAATGGCTGGTCTGAGTTTCAAACAGTTATGGAAGGAGATACCTGCATGTCAATTAATTTTTCACCCCAAATTTCAAATTATGCAAATATCTAACTTAAATCTACAGTGATTAGAAAGAATAGGAGGGATAAATGTCCTAGAAATTCAGATTTAAATCTTAATAGTTGAGCTTAGCTTTCAAAGCCAATTATAGTTTTGAAGTGAATGATTTTAAACAAGATTAGCAATTGCTGTGCACTTTTTGAAATATCTTGCTCAGATACCTCAAAGTGTAGCAATATCTGTTTTATGCTTGTGTATAGGATTTAATTAGACTAATAAATTGACATTTCACGTGGCCATGAGCCATCAGGTATCGTAGCCTCCTTGGAGAGTTTCAGTGAAGTATTTTCCCCATTTTGTTTGTTTCTCCATCTACCCACATCCATCTGGGCAGGAGCACGAGGGAATCTGTTCCATCCCCTTCTGGGCTGAGGAATAGCCTACAGACAGCGTTTGCAGAGGGCCATAATGTGAGATAATGGGAAGGCAGCTCTTTTGTAGGGAATGCTCCTGGGGCACTTGAGCATGCCCAGGGATCCCAGCAGTGCTGCCTAAGGTTGGACAGCTTGGGCTCCACCTCTCCAGGATTTCGGGTGTGCCAGCCTGGGTGCCTCCATCTCCCCTCACACAGACCCTGCTCCAAGCATCAGGAATTCTGCACATTCTCTGGAGAAGCATTGCCTGAACAGGTTTTTCCCCACCAGTACCAGGATGGGATGATCCATGCTTTGGAGGTGTCCACCCCTCCTCTCTTGTACAATCAAGGTTCATATTTTGCAGCACATTATCCTTTTGGGGCTTGGCAAAGTGAAGCAAGTCCGTTGCAGACAGAGTGGGAATTATGATGAGCTTTTCCCAGCTGGACTTCTTGTAATCGTCGCAGGGATAAATAGTTCCTTGAGACTCCAGATCTTTTCCTGTCAGGCTCTAAGCCTGTCTCCAGCTCTTTTGAGCTTGTCAGGGGTTTTATTTACAAGATTCAGCTAAAAGTCTGTCCTGTTAGACTAAGCCAGGCTGTTTCTGCTTGTTCCCTAATCTCCAGGCTTCCTCCCTCTGCATGTTAAGGAACACTTAGTTTGTTTAAGGCCTGAGGCAGGCATAATTACAAAATTTAGGCAGAATCCTGAACTGACCCCAAAGGTCTTCCTATTCAGACAGAAATCATTTGTCATAATGAGCCTACTCGTAACCTGCTGACCCTTGGAGCTCAATTAATTTCACGCAGGAGAAGTGCTCACAGCCTCTGGACCCTGCTGCAGGAGGGATTTGCACAGTGGTGTCTCCCACTCACACAAGCCAGTGTGGGCAAATGGGCTTAGAAATGTTTCCAGAGAGAGCAGGGAGCAGTGACAGGGCATTGTTTTTATAGCAGGATGTTAAAATGTGGTATTTCTGTGTTTGGTTGCAGAGTAAATGTGTACCCTTTAGAATAATAAATTAAATATGCAGAAAGGCATACTTAGGCTTGTGGGTTAATTTTATATCCCTTAAAACTCTTTAAGAGACCCTCATCTCTATCAGACTGATGCATTAAATGGGCCTGGTTTGCCAGCATAGTGCAGCAGCTCTGTTCCAGGGAATGCTGCCCTGCCAGCTCTGCCAAGCACAACTCTGAGACATGGGATGGAGTCAACATCAATGAGCTGCACTGGAAATAACGAGCTTGGGCAAAACACTGCAGCAAAGTGTCCATCCTGCTTCCCATAGGCACAGCTGGGGGTTTTCTGCATCATACTGCACTGAGTCAGGCCAACCCAGAGCATATTTTGGGGTCAGACCTTTACTAGCTAAAGATGAACTGCCTGGATTGAACTCTTGGTCTTTCTCAGCTACTGGCATAACCTCTGGATTTTTGTATTGTTTTGCCCAAATAACACACAAATTAAAGCAAAAATAGAGTTTCAATGTGAATATCTTTATGTATATTTTCTGGTCTTTGTCATCTCAAATACTTCAAAAGAATACCTGTACGGTTCAGCAAATGAAATTAAAAACTGCCTAAACTACCTAAAATTAGCTGTCTCATGCAAACTGGGTGTGGGGATGACAGGGAACAGATGAGAAGGGGTTTGAGAGCACTTGGATCAGTGGATATACAGTCAGATCCTGCAGCCAACTGCTTTTTGGTTATATGAGAGGGTTGCACTGGACCCACTTGCATTGGAATAGATGTTCCTAGCCAGAATAATAAAAATCTGGCCTGTTCTACCTCTTGGCAAGGTCCAGGCAGCCTATTTAATTAAGATGAAAACCACAGTCAAGAAGATAATTCAAGAGACATCAGTCATCTTAGACAATATGAGGCAGTGATTTTTTTGTAGCAAATCATCGAACCTCCTTATGCATTTGCGGGAATGCGTGTGGCTGGACTAGATAATCCCAGAGCATCTTTCCAACAACCATAACTATTTGCACTTACATAGCATCTTTTTGCCACAGATCCCAATGTCCATAAATCTTTAGGCTCACAGGTGGGAGCTCAGTAGTGAATTTGAGAGCTGTGTGATAAATTGTGTTTATTATGCACTTTCCTTATACAATGCTCGTAATAGATTTTCACTAGACGTGACTCCTGGACTGTGTAAACGCTATGTGAGCTCAGCTGCTCCATCTGGAGCAGCCAGAAATCTGTCTTCAGGAATCCCCAGATGGCACAAGGCTGGCATTCCCTATCCTTTGCCACACATCCTTTTGGCACAGGAGGCAGTCGGGGTGAAGCCCAGGGCACAGTGATTCAGCCGTGGCCGTCGGCAGCTGCAATCACTTTCTTTAGGCAACCCAGTCACACTTCTCTGTGTTATGCAAGAATGGACTTTGGATGCTACTGGGTCAGACCTGAGAGCTGGAAGGT
This sequence comes from Origma solitaria, assembly GCA_013397895.1. Classification (NCBI taxonomy): domain Eukaryota; kingdom Metazoa; phylum Chordata; class Aves; order Passeriformes; family Acanthizidae; genus Origma; species Origma solitaria. Next base: position 514,667 of record VZRL01001315.1, on the reverse strand, counting down.
GGCAGGGAATTGCCTCTCCCTCCTGTTCTTCCCATTTTGCCTGAAGAATAGGTCCACCAGGGTTATAAATAGCCTATTAAAGAGTGCAAGTGTGCAACACCTCCAACACAGCCCTGTCTCCCTGGCTCAATAATGCCTATTGTTTAGATTGTTTAACTGATGATGCAATTTTCCCCTGCTTTTTGTCACAGTCTGACAACATTCAGAAACTGCTTTCCCCCTAAATTGTTGTCTCAAGTGTTTTCCCTCCTGAGGATCATAGAAGATAAAAATAATGCATGTTGAGTGTGTGGAAGTGTGTATATATATATGATACATGATTGCTGAGCATTTATGACATTAATCTTCACTCACAAAGAGAGAAGAGATAACTCATAAGTTATCCCTCTGCTCAACCGTGAATATAAATGTCAGACTCCTAATGGAGATGTTGTCTAATGAAATATCGTGAATTATTGAATCTCCTGAGCCATGTGCAAATTTCATTTCTTCTTCCCTTTTGGGTTCAGATTGGGTATTTTTGAGGTGATGCTATCAGCACTGTGAAGAGCAGATGAAAAGATTCTCTTTGTAGCATTCAAGTTCTAATCTCCATAGTGTGGGATGCCTGGGGGGATGCTGGCTGCCCACTCCCAAGGCACCCATAATTAAATGCATTTCAAATTTACATTAAAAACTAATATTTTGGAAACCTCTTCCTTTAAGGATCCAATTGAAAGGTGAAGTTAAGGAAGGCTATAAGAAAGAACAGCACATTCTATAAATAGCAGTGGTGTAATTAAATCAATGTAAAGCGGATCAAGTTACTTTGGTGTCAACTCAACACACTAAAAATGGTTTAAGCATTGTTTAAATAGGTTTAGCTTCATTTAGTAAATTAGTATAGACAAGCCAAAAATTCTTTGTAATTTGCCTTTGCTTCTGGTCTCATCAGCTTGTGTGTCCCACTGGCTCATATCATCTTCAGGACACACTTATCCATGTGCAACTTAGGTCCTTATTCTCCCTTTTTGCTTTGGCCCACAAGAAAGGTGAGGTTCATGATCTCTACATTTGGTTTGTTCGAGAGAGAAATCTGCTTCAGAAGTAGTGCTGTGCCTAAAGGCAGAAACTGGGAAACCTTTGTGAAAATTCTTAGGAAAACCGCCACGTTTTTCCTAGAAGGTCCCAGCTCAGACCAGCAGTTGCCACCAGCAATAGTCCAGTCTGCTCACAGACTTGCTCCTGGTTTATTCCCAGGCCCATTTCAGTCTAAATTGCACTTGTTCAGGCTACTGAGATCAGAGATTTCTGCCACTTTGACCCATTTCAACTGAAAGAAGCGCAAATGCCTTCCCCACAGCCATCTCTGCTCGCAGACCTGAGGTGGCAGAAACCTCATCAGAAACGTTGGGTGCAGGTACACAGTTTCTTTGCTTAGTTTGACCTCTTCCTTTTATTTATCTGCTTGAGAAACACATAATTTCATTTTGCTGAATCCCATCATCCCCTGCAGGGCTGAGCTCCTTACTTTGAGTGGGAAATTGTAACTTGCAGCAACCCAATCTCCGTGCAGGATGTGTCAGTAAAACCTGTGCAAAACCTATGACAGGTAATCCTAAAGTTTCAGCTTCGCCTTTGCAAGGTACAAATAACCAAGAGATGATGGTTCAGAGGGCTGGGCAGCTCCCAGGGAGTGTTAAGGGACAGTAATCCCTCCAGCCCACCAACATATTATGCAATAGTGGTGCTGATACCATCACGCTCACCCTCACATTTGCCCCGTGATGTAGAGATCTGTTATTACCCCCACTTACAGCTGCAGCACAAAGGATGAGGGGAGAATAAATGACTTGCCAGAAGGAAGATGGGGTGTCTATGGCACAGAAGATTATAGGAGCCAGGTGACCTGTGTCTTGGTTTGGCTCTATGCCCAGAAAATCTCCTTTTCTTCCTGTAGTTATTGTGCCTTCCTTCTGCAAAATGGAAACCTCTGTTGAAATCTCTAGCCCTTCAAGGCTACAAAAAAACCAAAAATCACTAATTCCCAGGTTTTAAAAAAATACAAAGGAGCCCTTACTTACCCTGTAGGCCTAGGCATGTTACATGGTTATACTATATTTAAGAAATGACCCAGCATGAGTAATGCCTGCATTGTGATGTGGCACAATTTTGGCCAGAACATTCCCACTGGCCTCTCTTTTCCCACTGACATGAGCCATCTCAGTGCTGTATGCCCAGATCACCGATGGCGTTAGTGGGTGCTGATCCCAATTATCCGGAGAAACCTGACAGATGAGGCCCAGCATTTGTGTATGGGATTGCAGCGTGGCACTGCCACTCCCTGCTGCAGGAATGTTCGATGGCAGAGCCCAGCGTGAGCGCCATCACATCCTCACCACCATCCACTGACACCAGGGCTGCATCGTGTTGTTAAATTCCTTAAGTATTTATTGGAGCCAGCAGCGCCTGAGGCTCCATCCCCCCCTGCACATACCTAGCTGAAAATTACTGCCAGCCTTTGCCAGTGACCCTTGCAGGAAGCATTGAACCGATCCCCCCTGACAAACACGGAGCAGCGGCTCAGCCTCGCCGGGTGACCCCGGTGAGGTCAGCCTGACACTGGAGGCAAGGATTGATTGCAGGTAGCAGGTGAGACCCTTTCACTTGGCTGCCCCTGGGACGTGGCCGAGCTCCGTGCTCCAGGCAAGACACACCGTGCGTGGCGATGGCAGCCCCAGGTACTTTTATTCTGGCTGCCTGGCCACTCATTAGCTTTTTAGGCTTATAATTGCTGGGTGTGGTGATGCTTTTCCTTGAGCATGGCTACTGGGGAGCAGCAGGAGCGTTTCGTGCTTCCCTGGGCAAAAATGGAAATGAGGAGGATCTCTCCCATCTCCTGCCTTTTCATCCTCCTCCTCATCCCGGAGTGCCTCTGCCGTGGCTCTATTGATCTGAGGTGAAGATGCTCCCCACTTACACCCCTGTCCAGAAGCAGAGAATTTGATTTGAGGTAATTGTTGTCCGATGCAGTCGATCAGGCCTCTATCCAGGCTTTATGGGAGCAATATTACAGCGGGAGTGATTTTGCTGCTGCAGTGGATTGCATCAATATATGCTGGAACTGATGTGTTGGGATCAGGAAAGTGACATTTACTGTAGTAAAGGGAGAAGGTATTTGGCCCCAAAATTAGCTGGGAGTTGAGAGACATAACTCTATCTTCATCTGGAATCATTTATCCTAGCTCTGGGTCTTACCAAGACAAATAAGAGCTTCTTCATGCTCACATGTTAATGCTGTTGTGATGAGCAAAGGGTTCATTTACGTTTTAACCATTGTTCAAATTAAGCTGTTAAAATCAAGGAGAAGCCCAAATTCTAGGGACCTGGGGTATACATGATACAGTTCTTTACCTGCTCTCTGTAGCCTAATATGAATGGGGTACGTTCCTACCCACTTCATATTCAAATTAGATGGAAATCAAAGAAAAAGAGAGAAAGAAAATGCCTGGTCTAAATCTGGTCGGGGTTCTGAATCCCAAATCAAAGGACCAAGGCATCCTCCACGATAAATGTTTTATGAGAGCACACACAGTATGGTAATGCCCACAGAAATCGGACAGTTGTCTCTGCTCTCCCTCTCTCTGCTCCACTTTCCCATCCATGCCTCAGGTCACACAATTGAGCCTTGTTGCTCCTGTCCTTGCCTGTGGTCCCTGATTCACCACTTTTCAGACATCACTTCGCTGTGTCTGGAAGAAGCAAACAGGAGGCAGAACTTTCCCTGAATTTCCTCATCTCTGTTTGCACTTCTGCTTCCAATTTACTTGCTAGTCTTTCTCCCTTCTTCCGCCCTGTCTCTTTCGTGGTGTTCCTTTTCTCACTCCTGTTTCAATGTTTAGTGCCACTTGGGTGGAAAATGGTCTCACAGAGCATTGGGGAGGAGTCCAAGTCCTGCTGGCCTTGGCTTCCCTGGGTGACTCCTGCATGTGTCTGCAAACCTGTGCTTTTGTGATGGTCTGCATATGTCTTCCTGGAGTAGGAAACTGTAATATCCTCAGGAGTCTGATATATGGGATCAATGGTCTACCCTTCCATTGGGCCCTGTGATATTTTGTCTTTCTCATTAGAAATGGGCTCCTGTTTTCCTGCTGGAGTAGTCCTAGCCATAGTCATTATTTTTAACTTCAATTCAGCTTTACAGGAATTGTTTCATCACAATTAATTTAAAAATTTGTGGACTGTTCCAGTTTCTTCCCCTCAGCCACTTAGTACACATTGTAGCAGAGCAGAAAGAGGAGACTCCATTCCAGTTCTGCCCTTTCCTGAGCTTTGCCTTTACCCCTTTCTCCTTTTCTGCATCAGAAAAGGATATAGATCACACGGCCTAAGTTGTATAAAAACCCCCTTGGACCTTCTTCTTCCAGCAGACCACAAAAGGAATTTCCAGTTTCTGACACCCCTTCATCACAGCGGAGTCCTGTGTCACAGCCTGACCCCAGCTCCCTCCCCAGATGAGATGGAATTGTCACCCAGCTCCAGCCGGATTCACACTGGGGCCGCAGCAGCCAATGCAGCCTCCTGGACATACTTTTGTAAAGAGATAAAAATTGAAATTCAGTACATTTACTGCAAATGACAAACAAGAGTATAAAGCTGAATAGAGAAATTGCCTGGGAAAAAAAAGTATCCCCTCAGGAATCAGATCATATTTGAGACTGTAACTGGAGCAGACAAGCCAGGGCCAGTGAAACTACAGAAATTTATTGTGCACTGAAGAGCTGCTAAACACGGACCTGTGGTGGCCCTGCCCAGCCTCTCCTGCATGCTCTCTCCTTGGCCTCCGAAATGTGTGCTGTGCTCTCCTCGGAGCTCGAGTTGGACTAATTTTAAGGAGAAGGCAACATGAATGCTCCTGTCCTGAAGGTTGCTGTGCTGGGAATGGCTTGTTCTTCTCCAAGTGTATTTCCAGGGCATGGGCAAGTCCTGGGCAGCCTGACCAAAGGATTTATTGACAGGTCAACACCTCCACAGCCAGCAGTGCAGAGCAGAGGGTTCTCAGGGTATTGAATGTTTCATATCCACCTGATGAACTAAGTTTTGCATGAATTGTACCCAAAGGATCAACCCAAACTCCTCTGGGTTAGGTTGTCAGCTCTGCCTCGAGATCTGCTCTGCAAGACATTTCATTTCTCAGCTTCTCAGCTCTATTTTTCCCAAGGCAAGGCATTGATTTTTCCTTTCCTCTGTACTTTGTCTTACCTGCTCAGATTGGTGTGGACTTTTACAGTGTTTCATATGAATATCAGCAAAGTGTTTTCCCATGTTTAGTTTCAACCTCTAAAAAAACCCACAACAAAATCCCAATAAAATAACCAGGAGTAATTTTTGCCATCCTGGGGACTTGGTTTTTTTGGTTTTTTTTCTTTTTGCTTGTGTTCCTCATTATTCTTCATATGAAATCAGTGCCTTATTTAACAAGCAAGCTACAAAGGTTTTCACCTTTACTTTTGCTGTAACTAATAAAAACGTTTCTATTTATATGAGCAGTGCTCTTCAGTGGTCTGGTCATGGGATTACAGTGTGAGCGTCTGGGGCCGTGGGCTGAAGAAGCCTACGAGCTGGACTATGGAGAAATCTGAAAAGCAGAAAAGGGGAAATAAAGCAGTGATGCTGAGACAGGGGAAGAAAAATTTTTGTTTATTATTTGCACCAAGACTTATGCCAGCCCTGAGTATTTATTTGCCAGCCAGGTGGGGTTAGCAGTGTGCAACCAAAAAAATGAGGAGCTCCTTTCATCCATGATGAACACTGAACCCCCAAGAGAGTGGTTGAGCCAGGAGGTTACACTCACGGAGGAATCCCTGGAAAAAGAGGTTTTTAGAGCCATAGTCAGTGATAGAGAAAAGTGAACATTATGGAAAGGGAATGACTGAGATGTGAGGGGTTCAGGACGTGGGAATGGAGGAGATACAGTCAGTCAGGGACAGCAGATACGAGGAGAGAAACTTTGATTGATACAAAGCACCAAGAGGAAAAGTGAAAGAGAATCTGGTCACAATTCTAAGAAAAACAGTGTTAAAAGGTGTTATACATGAAATGGGAGAATTTTGGCTTTCGCATGAAAGTTGATAAGGAATTAAATAACTAGTATAAGTTGAACCAGTTGAAGTTGTTAACCAAGTTCAAAACAAGGAGTTTGTGAATTCAGGAGTTGAGTTTGAAGATTCGGGGGTCATATAAAAGAGAAAACTTAAAAAAATTATCTGAGTTCTTCTTGCAGATCAGGCTGTGCTTGAAAAGAGACACAACCCCTCACCCATGGCCGAGAGGCTAAAATCAGCTCCCCTGACACTTGACACCATGGAAACCTGAATTTTAATGAGAAAATTTTCCCGCCTAAAAGTCTGAGGGACGCCTCTGCCCGGAGACAGCGAGCCATTGGTCAGAGGAGCTTACATCACCCCAGGGCTCCATCCAATGAGCTGGGCTTTAGAGGAGCCCCACCAATCAGCTCCTGCCTGGGGGGCGGGACAATGGGCGGGGCTGAGGGCCGGTGGGCATAAAAATGGCAGGCTCAGGCCCCTAAAAATGACACACCGCCTCGCTGCTCTGCTCTTTGCGTGCCGAAGTTATGAGAGGGGCCAGGGGGGTATAAAAATGGCACACAGCCTCAGGACCCTGCTCTTTGCCTGCAGAAGTTATGAGAGGGGCCAGGGGAGTATAAAAATGGCACACAGCCTCAGGCCCTGCTCTTTGCCTGCAGAAGTTACAGAGTCAATTCTGGGACTCTCTGCTCAGGACTAACCCAGGCATAGCCCTGTGCTGGCAGAACTATGCTGGCTTTCCAACCGTTTTTTGCTTGGAATTGAACCCAAGCAAGCTCCAGCACTGTTGATTTCCTTGTGTTGGGTTATTTTGCCTTTTTTTTTTTTTTTTGCATTAAGTGTCTCTGATCACTGGGACCCAGATTTCTTTTATTATTTTATTCCTCTTGGTTTTGTGCTCTTAATAAAATCGAGTTTTGTTCTTTTATAAAACGAAGAGAGTTGCCTCTTTTTTGACCAAAAGTTTGAGGCCATTTTGACCTAAATGGAGAAAGATAAGTGAGAAATCTGAAGACAAACATGAACCATCCAAATTCTGCTCCCTGCTTTTGGGCTTGTACAATAGGCTGACTACAGATGGGTTCCTACAATGTGTAGGTACTAGTTTTATCTGGAATTTATGAGATTTTCGACTTACTGTCAGAACACAACTTCCCTGTGTTTTTTATATTTATTTATTTTTTATTTTTTACTTTTTCCCAGGGCTAAATGGGTGCATGAAGGGCACATAAAGGTTTATGGAGTAAAAGCCCTAAACGCTTGCAAACTTTTACTATTCTTCCAGGGCCTATAAATATTTTTCTCAATCCTTCTCTTCAAGGCAATAAAAATTAGTTTAGAGGTTAGCTGTGGGACACTCGACATGAGGCTGGCTCTAATCTCATTTTGAGGTTAAGGAAAGTAGAACTGAAACAGTGCAGAGTGCCAAAATATTGAAATAGATAATGGCATGCTCCTGTCTGTAGCACATCCCTATCTGTGGCATCACAAGGTGCGCAGATGGTGAGCAGAACAAGTACCTGTGCGTTAGAGAGATGCTGCCTCTCTCAGGGGCATTGCTGAGGTTTTCCTTTCAAAGGGCATGGTTTGTACCCCAAAATATGGCCAGACTCAGAGCAAATATCACAGATGCACATCTCAACAGTCTATGGTGCTGGGCATCAGGAACACAGCTGGAAAGTCTGGGGTTCAGACACACAGCTTTGGAGGCTGGGAGGTTTTTTCTGAGTGCAGAATTATACCAAAAAAATTTAAGTTTTAATTGAAACTAAAGCAAACAAACAAATCCCACAAAACACACAGGAAAAAAAAATTCCATACTCATTTCACTGGCAAAACATATCTTGCTACTCCAAAAACTGAGAGCATAAGGAGGTACCTTTACTTCAGGACTATCTTAGTCACAGAGCTCGCAATAACCTGACCCCCAGATTTCCACCTCCGGCCTTTGGGCAGTTTGCTGTGAACCCTCAGTGAGGGTTTGCTTAGCTGTGCACCCTCGGGACACGAGGAGATGGTAAGAAAGCAAGTAAGAAAAGCCAGCATGTGGCCCAAAGGTTCAGATCCATTGCACAAGGCCCTTCTCTTCCACGTGAGGGATTATGTGACGGATATTGATGTGGCACCTCGTAACCACTCCGCGTGGAGCTGTGCTAATTCCCTGGCAGGAGAGAGCAGAGGGATTAATACAAGCTGACTTACGACTATGTAAAAGATGTTCCTGGTGAAACAGCAGACGTCTTTGTCTTCCTTCATTTTCCCTTCCCTTCTGGGTCTCTCCCTTCTCAGTTTGCCACCCTAACCTGGGAGAATCATGGAATCATAGAACAATTTGGGTCAAGAGAGGCCTTAAAAACCAACTCTGCCGCGGTTCCACTAAACCAGGTTGCTCAAAGCCATGACCAACCTGGCCTTGGACACTTCCAGGGATAGGCCAGCTATGATTTTTTGGGCAACCTGCTCCAGTACCTCACCAGCCCCACAGGAATTGTCCCTTCTGGTTGGTGAGGATGATCAGCAATATCAGAGACGTGGCTGGTGTCACAGGGTCTGCCACCGCCCACAGGGCAGGAGGCTTCACTCAGGTGCCTCCAAGAGTTTTGGCTGGATTTGGGATGGGGATCCACCGGCTGGGAGCGAGCTCAGTTTTCCCTGGTGTGAAAGTCAGCAAGTCCAACACCCACACAGGAAGCTGAGCTCCTCAGCAGAGCAGCCCTGTGAAACTCAGCACTTTTGGTTTGCGAGGGGACCTATGAAAATATTTTTTGTGCCAGTTTTCCTGGATGACCCCAGCTTGTGAAAATTGAAGGCAAGCACTAACTTTCCTGTCCCAGGGCAGTTGTTGCTTTAAAAAGAAATACCCTGAAACCAGGAGAATGTCATGGGAACACTCCTGAGGCCCCTCGGCCTTGAGGTGGTAGGAGGTCTGCAATAACACATTCATTTATTTAAAAGATTGTTTTGGAGGTAAACCCACTTCCTATGTGGATGTCTACACTGAGGCAAAAAGAGAAGAGTGTCTACTTCATAGGGCTTTTTTAATATAAGAAAGCCCACTTTTAGTGAGAAAAACTTCAGTTATCTATGAGTACCAGGCACTCCTTTAGGAAAGCTGATGTAAACACGCATAGCTGTTAAAGATTTAATGAGATCCCACCAGTATGTGTTGTTCATTTATCTAATGAGATCACACAGGTTCTCCTCTCAGCACCTCCTCCTCTATGAAATCAGGCACCTTCTCTGCTCCAGCTAGGCCCCCAGATTAATATTGCCTTGACATAATTGTTCATTCAACACGACTGCTAATTTGCCAGTGGAGCTATCCCAGGGTCTTGCTCCAAGAGATATGAAAACAATAACCTTGTGACCAAGAGACAGGCCTAATGTTTCCACTGCTAAACTGTTGAAAGGGTGTTTTATGTGAAGGAGAAGGCAATGAGTCACAAAGCAAAGGGGTACAGGGTTCGTACTTCTGAGAAGAAAGAAAAGGAGCATAAAAACACCCAGGTTATCCTTCCCTAATACATATCAGAGTTAATAGGCAATAGAAAAAGCAAATATATACAAAGTGAACCAGAGGAATGCATCAATCTGCAAAATCAAACGAATTCTGGGCATGGTTATTAAAAGTTTGTGCATTCACAAACACTCATATGCACATGCTTTGTCTTGCACACACATATGCACCACTAAAGCACTGATGTGCAGCTCCCAAATAATGACCTTTTAATAACAAAAATGTGCCCATTCCAGTAATGACAACTGCAGCACAATCAAAACCAACTGCCGGTAAAAAACAAAAGTCATATTTCAAAGAAACGCTGTAGATTAGCCTGTGGCTTTCTCTAAACTGTGTCTCTGTGATTCCTGCTGGGTGACACAATGGGCTGGCTTAACACAGCCTGGCCTCTGAACTCAGCCTCACAAGCCCTGGATCCTTGGAACAGCACCCTCACTGTCTGTCTGGTTTTCAAACTGCACATATTCTGCACAATGTTCTCTCCTTTCTCTGCCCCGTTTGTCTGTGGCACATCTGTATGCCCCATCTCCCTGTTTTTTATAAAAGTCCTCAGAGTCTTTTGTGTGTGTATTCCTTTCAACATCTGCAAAAGAAATCATTTCTCTTAGAAACAGTGTAAGGGTCGGGGAATATACACAATAGCTGGAAATACTGTTTAAGGCCCAGAGGGGAGAACTTTTTTCTCCCATGAAAATTTGCTTTTGCAAAGCAAGGCAGAATTCAAACTCAACCTTTTTCTCTCCTACCCGTCCCCCCCCAAGAAAAAAAAATCACAAGGTGGAACAGGCTCATCTAAAGCAAAATATACTTGAGAGAACAGATGTGGCAAAACAAAACCCATAGCTTTCCATGAAGAGCTGCCAAAAATAACATTGGCTCGGCAGGCATGTGATCTTCAGAGGAGTTTGCTACTTGAATGAGTCAGAATGGTGATTCCATTTTTACCTCTTCAGTGAACAGGAAACACATTCTCCTTGAGCACCAAATTCTCCTGCAGTGGCCCACTTACTCTGGATTATATCAGTCGGCTCTGCAGGTGCTGAGGCAAAGTGGAAAGGGTGTAATAGTTTCCTCTAGTCTGAGAAGCTGAGCTTAACGGAGGCAAAATCCAAAAGGTCATCTAGAAGTGTGTGTAAAAACAGATACCTGTGTATACATATCTGAAATGAGGAGCTATAAGAGGAAAGGGGAAGTAATTTATAATATCCTTTTCCATAAAGAAAGATTTGGGCTCTGCCCTGAAAATATGCTTTATTCTAGGTTGCAAAGCTTGCAAATTTTATGAAAAAAGTCTATGAGGTGGCTGATGTCACCAATCCAGCACATGCCCTTCGACTCATAGTTCTTTAATGAAAATGCTTTGGTTTAATTTTTTACAGAGAAATGGAGTGTCCATGGCTTCGTAAAGCTTCAGGTTTTGGTATCCAACTGTCAGAGGCTGGGGCTCTCAGAATCAGCATCTGTGTTCTAGTTGCTCAAGTTTTATAGTGAGGAAACAAACTGAATTTTGATTTCCATATCTCTGAAGGAGTTTTCAGAACTTCTCTTTGAGTGTGCCATCAATTGTCCAGTAAAAGTAGAAAATGTGGAGCAGGACTTGATAAGAAAGATAAATAGAAATTTTTGCAGGTACTTTTTCTTTAAGAACTGCATTAAAATGAAAGAAAAAAATAGACATTTCCATGAAAAGCTGTTACTCTCAAATGCCTTCCATATCTCCAGGAAGAATGATTTTAATTTTGCAAATAAATAAGCATATGATATCCCAGTTCCCTGAGGGAAGCACAATGATTTTATTTACCTTTTGTATAAGAATCACAATGATTTTGTTTGTATCTTCCCATTCAAGTATTTTCAGGTTTCCTGTGAAATATTTGGGAGATAGTTTCTGTATTCTTGAAAAATATTGCCCACATTGTCCAGTAAAACACCAAAAGAGTAGAGAAAAGTCCAGTTTTAGAGCTGCTTTTAGGCCTGGTGGACGTTTCACCAAGAACAAAGATAAAGCAAGAGTTGGGAAATATTGGTCAGTTGGGTCCTGGGAAACCTACCTTTCATTAAAAAAAAAAAAAAAAATTAGTATTGAAATATCTTGGATGCAAGTACTGAAAATAGCAAACGTAATGGATCATAGACCAACTCCAGACAAATGCAGTCTCTCATCAGACATCTGAAGTCATGTTGTTTCTGTTGGAGGTTTCAACAACTTGAGTTGAAGTCCATTGCCAAGACTTTCAAAAACAACTGATGGGGAAAGGAGTTCAGAGGCTTGAGCAGAACCCGATGAGTTTGGGGTTTCAGCAGTTTCTAAAAATCAAGCCAAGAGCTTTCCAAATTGAGAAAACACGTCTGACAATTAATGGCTGGAAAATGTGGTCAGCACAGGGCTGTAGGTGCTCACGTCTTCAGAAAATCAGTCCAAGGTTCCCTCAAGTTAGAAACCTGACATTTCCAGAATGAGAAGTCTCTTTGGAAAATGTTAGCCTCAAACTCTGTTTTAGCTTTCCTAGGTATTCACATGGGAAGAAAAATACTGTCTAATGCCTCAATATGATTATTATGTAGTGGTTCATTGAGCTGAGAAAGTGCAACAGCATGTGGGAAATAATAGTGCCACACTAGAGGTGAGGCACAGTTCATTGGTGAAAAGGCAGTGACAAACCTGTCTGCCACTGGCTCTCTAAATTAAAGGAGCCTCTTGATACAAGAAATGGTATCTGTTCTGTGACACAGTGACTTTGCATCTCCTTATTGCAAGATTTCTGGATTTATGTCACTCTTCAGTTATTTAAATACAAACCTGATCCTTCCGTACTCAGAAGAGATAAAGAAATCCAAATGTACTAAGAATTTCCAAACTAGTTAGCCCTTCTTGTCCACAAAATTCTGTGGGACTTGTTTTCTTCTTATTTTGCAGGGGTTTTTTAGATTTAAGAACTAACTTCAGTTTAAAAAAAAAAATTAAAAAAAAAAAAAAAGGAAACAAAAGCCCATTGGTGTCCAAACCTAAGTGATAGGTGTCTGTAAGCTTTCATGTCTAAACAACATAAAAGAGACTTCACTTTGATAAAGCACTTGGCAATGAAGTCCGTGCTTGCTGACCAACTCATTTGTCAGAAAACACCAATTCTTTCATAGTTTCCATGGTCTTGTGTATGAGTTTTGGTGCTCCTCTCCCATCCCGTCCAGCATTGCTCAGACTGTTTCACTGCATTGAAGCAAAGCAATTCTGGGTGTTTTGATGGACCTTAATTTCCAAGAAAACAGAAGAAGGAGACAAAATCAAAGACCAATCTTCTCCAGGGAAAATACACCACACTTTTTGAGCTTGGTTTTGGGAAAATTTGTGGCCCAGTACCTTCCTCTTGATCATGATCAGTGGGAAATGCTTACAGGAGAAAATATAATCAGAACACCTGCATACACACAATTTGATAACAGGATCATTCATCATCTCTCCAGTTTCCTCCTCTTTGGTTTAAATTTAAAACAGTCCAGAAAGTTGCTCTGTCACCTAGTTTTTCAAACACAAAGGGTGTTGTAATTAATTCCTGCACACTACAAGACCGCAGAGATTTTTTTTAGAACATCAAAATTATTACGTAATGTTCTGACACATAATGACTGATTCTTTACTGGTGCCTAAGTACATCACTGTGCACTTGGGTGGCATCAGCTGATTGTTGATACACTCAATCGCTTTATTACTTTTTTCCTTTTTTTTTTAAGGTGGATCTTTTTGTTTTATGCCAGGGTTTTGGTTCTCCTCTCAGTTTTAGAGGCAATGTAGCTTTTATAGATTGACTCTTCTTTGTTCTCCCCTGTAAAAGAGAAATCTTCTAAAAAATCATTTTTCATTAGATTTTATAGTCCCACATCTTGGCAATTTCAAGGCCATATTTTGCCACAAAAAAAAAAAAAAAAGGATCCAAAGGGAACTGAGATATGAGCCAGAAGAAGAATCTCAAAGAACTGCTATCATGACAGAGAGTTAGTAAGACATATTTTCCCAGCTCTGGTGCAAGACTCTGCCTCCAGTCAAAGGTTTGACTGAGTTTTATTAAATACTAATTGTTGGTCTCTGCAGATCTTTGAAAGTTCTCGTTTCCTTGCCCTGTATTACATTCACAGAAAATCCTATTGGTAGCTTTTTCAGAAAGTTTCACTGTGAGGTCAGTATGTCTGAAGACATCCATATCATATACCCAAGCAGACTATTTTGGCATTCTCAGTGTGTTGAAGGACTGTGTTCCTGCCCTCTTCTCCCAACTGCACGCTCAGTCGCAGCCCACACGGCAGCTGGATGGTGGATGAAGCTCTGGGAAGCCAGAAGGAGCTGCATTCCTGGAAAATGATGAAACCAAGGATTCATTTTTCATTCCCACTGCTCTCATTAGCAGATAGCAGCCACTTTTATCACTCTGAATATATTACTCAGGAGGCTCTTACCACATCAGGGCTTCACAGGGTTGGATGCGGTACAAACACTCGATGTGTGCGTTCCTCCCATGCAAAGGACAAGAAAATCATTACAGCCTCGCCACGAGCACCTCCCCTTTCCTAAGGCACCCTCTCCACCCCCTGTGTGTATCTCGTGTTAATCATGCCATAGATCTCAGTGACTGGTGGAAATTCAATAAGCACAGGTCTGATGCACGGTGATAAGAGAGGCTCACAAACCAAAACAAGCGGAGAGAAGAAAAACTCTCTTCCTCTCTAATGCCCCTCAGCAGTACTCAAAGGAAGTCTCACACACTTGATGATGCAATTGCTTTCCAAGCCCCATCAAGCAATTTTTCTGCCCCACTGTGAAGCGAAAAGACCCCAGCACCTTTTGCCCCATAAATTCAACCAGCATGAGTCAGAAAATCAAGAGGTGTATTATTGTAAATAAAAACAAGAACAACATGAGATGTTTTACTCTTTTCTTTTCAAAGCTTTGAGGCCAAAGTGACATTAGGAACTCAGTGGTAGGGCTGGAAAATTGAAGGGGAGGATTTTCTTTTTACAGGAAAGATGAAGCTCTTTTGCAGTTAATTAATTGTGTCTCTGGGGGCCAGGGTTAAGCCCAATCCACAGGTAAATGCAAGGCATATCCTCAAGCTGAGGGGTCAGTGATATGGAGGTTTCCACGCAAAGAAAACCCCCTTTCCACTCAGCAAATTCGCCTTTTTTAACCCCAGAAGCTCTGATTAGCACAACGTGCCCTGATTAAAACCAGACACTTAATGCAGCTGCCCTTTCCTATCCCTTCTCCAGGAGGAGACAGCCCCAGACACGTTCTGGGAGGAACAGGCTGCTCGCCTGTCTCTGACACCTCCCTGCGATGTGCTGCTCCGAGAAGCACCTGCGCCGCAGGGCATGGCTGCTTTCCCCAGTGCAGGCAGCACGTTCTAGGAACACCCCACCCACGGGCTCAGCCTCTTCCAGCACCCACGGGTGCCACCCAGCTAATTGCCAGCCCAGAGACAGGCTGTGCCTAGTCTGCTGCTCAGGTTCATTGCGTGGTCTACGTGGCAGGGCCGTGCCTGTCCAATGGTTTATCCATGCTGGGAAAGGAGTTCCTTGTGGGATTTGTCAGTGCCTGATTTTCAAAAATGTGTATTTATGTGTATTTCTAGGGGGAAGGACAATGGTGTAGGAGATGAGGAAGCCAAGGTTTGGTTTCTTGTTCTGACAAAGTCTTCTTGGGTCACCCTGAAATGACACAGTATTTCTGTACCCCAATTTTCTAGCTCTGAAATGATGAGAGGAGGTGCTTTGACTGAGAGGTGTGCTGGAGCGACACCAAGGAACAGTTGTGAAGTGTTTGAATACCGCAGCTCGGAAGGAAGGAATCTCTCATATTTGAAGAGAGAGTTACATTTCCTTTACATTTATAAGTAAGAGCCATCTTGTGCTGTGCTGTGACCACTGGCATCAAGATTAAAAATTCAGTGGGTGCACCAAAGGACCCAGGTTTTTTCCTAAAATGACTGAGCTGGCATGTAAATCCCTTAATAGTCTGGCTCAGGGTAGCATTATGTCTCCTGATGGGCAGGGCAAAAAAGCAAGGAGAACAAGTTTGGGTGACACCAAGCTATGACATGAGCAACAGTGGCATGTGTGGTGGTGTCATCAAACACAATTCTGCTCCCAGAAGCTCCACCTGGGTTAGTTGTACTGCGGGAGGCAAAGAGAAGGAATTCTTTAAAGGCACCTATAACCCAGGAGATGCAACTTCGGCATCTCCTGGGTTGTTGACTGATCAGAGTGGGTGTCTGTTTTTCCAGAGATATGCTGAAAAGGTCTCAATTTCATTCCGCCGAGAAACAACAGCAAAAATAGTCATGAAATTGGAGTCTTGCCAATCTAGATTTCAGGGGTTTGGGGAAGAATTTGAGTTCTCACAGGGAGGCCAGAAGGCAGAGATCAGCTGTAAGTGATAGAATCAGATGTTACACATATAAACCAGAATCCTTTGAAAAACAGAAACATCCCATTCTCCGCAGAGCTTTGCCATGATGCGTCCTGACACAGCCCAGAAGCATCCTCAGAACAAGGCAGGGCAGCGTTCAGCAGAAGCACACTTGAGCAGGAGCACAGAATGATTTTTCCTTGATTTCGGGGGAGATGCAGTCACTCGCAGCCCGATAAATCTGTCCCTGAGTACGGCAGCGCGCGGGGCTGTGTGTGCCTCTTGTTCTCTCTCACACACCTACACAAACACACACAGGGGCCTGTGACTCACTGCCTTCCCAGCAATCGGGGCTCCTCTGCTAGTTAAAACACACTGAGACACTCTCTCAGCCCTGGGGATTAACCCCCTGTCTCCTCTGCACACCATCACCTATGGCTCAGCAGCAGAGAACAGCCTGACTCGGACCTGATGGGCACTCTTGGTGGTGATGCGTGGAGACAGACAGATTTTTTCATGAGCTCACTTGACCCTGCAGGGTAAGAAGTGGAAATACTTGTTGGGTAGTAAATTGAGCAAACGTGACGTGGATGGTAAAAGAGAGAGACAAGGGGAGAAGGCACAAATAACTGTGAGGCTTCAACTTATTCCCATGGAGAAGGAGGCTGGGATGGCTTCACCAAAGGGAAAGGGTCTCCCTTGAAGCTCCCGGAGTAGAACTTACACCTGTGAAGTCAGTCCAGAGATTTGAACAGAGATAGCTGGTAGTCTAAAATAAGACATCCTCCAATCCAGTTGATTCCCTAACATTCGGTTGTTCAAAAAAAAAGGATTTTACCCCTCTGGATGGCACTTGAGAATGCTTTCATGATTTTGGTTTTTTCTGGTTTAAGGTTCAGAGGAGGGTGAACCTGCTTTTGTTGTTGTTTTCCAGGTGCATATAGTTGCAAGATCCCCAAAACCCCACTTTCCTTGTTCAAGAGAACCCATAAATTATGTTTGCAATGCTTGCCAGGGCGCAAAAATGGCACAGGGCTGCTATTATTGCACAAAAACAAAAGCATATCGCTGGGATGAACAACAGATATTAGAACTTTCAAAATCCTTTGAGATGCAATATAATCAAACTCAATATCCTATTTTACAAATATGATGTTAGCTTATGCTACTTCATCCTACTCTGAGCCTTGCAGTGGCATGTGAGGCAGAAGTCTCTGCTCATGAATTCACATTTCAAAGCAGTGTGCAGAGCCCTTCCATTTGCAGAATGGGCATCTGGACACATTCTGGATAAAACCTTCTCTCTTCCCTCAGGCCTATAGAGCATGTAGAACTTTGTCCTGATGCATTAAGTGTCCAAAACGGGTGTTATTTCACCTCAGTTCTCACCAATGAGCAGCAGGCTGGACTGATTTGAAGCTGCTGCATTCAAATCTCCCATTACCACACAGTTGCTCCATCCCCAGCTGCTCCTGTTTGGTGACTGGTTTGGCACAAAGGGATGCTGGTGCATCTCAGTCTGTCAGCCTGTCCCTGGTCTGTGGCACTTGGGACATCGAGGCATGAGCAGCCCAAAGTTCTATTAATAACTTTGGTGGTTTGACAGGGGAGAGAAGCTGCTGCCTTGGAAAGGTCTCAGCGACTCAGTTCCAGAGTTTACTGCTTCTGTGACCACCTTGCTTCGACACAGAGAGGAGAGACCTGCGATTTCCCAGGGTTTAAGGGCAAGGATGGGAAAGCTCCATTTCAGGGCTGAGTTTTCTTTCTCCCTGTTCCACTCACACTGACATTTTTCACTAAGCAGCAGCCCTTCTCTCTGCTCTGGAGCTCTGGGTGTTTCCCCCTCTGGGAGATGCACTCAGCAGATAGAGGCTGCAATCCCAGGTTGTGCAACATGCACAGCTTGGCCCGACAGGCCAGGAAAAGGTTGGCTGGCACAGATGGCTCCATCAAAGCATTTCTGTCCTCACCTGGAACTTCCCTCCATCACCATCCCTGCCCCATCGCTCCAGCAGCCTCAGCTGAGGCTGTCAATTAATCTGAACCATGAGTGTTACAAGATAATCCATTTTACCTGGAACCTTAAGTCTGTTTTAAAGGAAATTGTTTGTTCAGACATGTAGGTATAACTTCTATTATGATTTTTGTTACTCTGGTTTATGACAGTTTCCCTGAAGAAACAGATTTTGTTAGGAAAGGTGCTCTTGGGGAGTTTCTGATGGTATACCTGCACTTACCTTGGGCTGTTTGTGGTATGAAAATATCACTGAAGAATTACACTTCTAACCAGCCTGGCTGTATTATCAATAGACTGTAGACAAAATCTGGCCCAAAGGGAAAGTACCAGGCTTGCCAAGGTTTAAACATATTTGTGAACCTGAGTCTGAAAAAAGGAGCGAAATTTGTGATTTAATCCATGAGCATCACATCAGTCAGACAGATGAAAGGCCTGCAAAGAGCAGCACAAAGTAATCTGGCTATTTCACTCCCACTGAACACCAATTTCCAACAGCCAGAGACAAAAACATGAAAAAATACCCTAATGTAAACTGGCACAGGGGCTAGAGCACAAGCAGTTAACGTTAATTATGTATTACCCAAGCACTATAGATAGCACCAAACAGGAAGGGGAAAAACTCATAAAGCTATTAATAATGAACATAAAATTTGTAAATGCACTATGAGGAATAATTTGCATAGCAATATAAACATGATCTCTAATGCTGAAGAGCTGGAAACAGCACTCTGGTTTAAAAAAAATCATTATTTTATATGTTTAAAGCTATAGTTCTATTTATTTATTTATAAGCATGTACTATGGTCTCCAATTCTCAGATTCCTGACTTTGTGGAACACAACCACTTGGCTGCTGCAGACATTCCTGTTTGTTGGACACACAATAACAAACCTGGAGCATTTGCTTTGCAATGGTCTCGGATGGGCAGTGGTTACTGGGGATACCTGTGTGTGTTTGAAGACAAAGGTCAAGAATGTCAGTTAATTTACTCCATCCTTGTGGTTTAATTTGCCTTATGAGAAGCCATTGCATTGGGTTTTGTCTTATCAAAGCAGGCAGATCTCTGTCAGAGTCAGCCCTTAGCTTCCCACTGAAATAAGGAAATATTAGCAGTGGCTTTCACCTACCCTACGCCCTTGAAGAGCTCACATTTGGCTCCAGTGGCATGTCATCCTGATGTTTGCTAGAATTACTCTAATCTTCAACATTTTGGGGGGACTAAAAATTCATTCATTGCATGCAGAGCCCACTTGGTATAGTGTTTCAGGGGCCCCAGGATGTTGGCAATGTCCTGACCTGGCTGGGGTGGAGGTCTGGACCATGAGCAAAGCATTGGTTCCCTCATTACCCTTTTCATTAACCTCAGGCTGTTACATTTTATCATGGGAAAAAGGTGCCAATTTGCCTTTATTTTAACCAGAACCCTTCCAAAATATTCAGAATTAGTTTAAACGTGTGAAAACAAATGCCATTTGTTGTACAACCCTCAGGGTTCACCAAGCTTCTCTGGAACTGCTGAGGCTAACTCAGGGGACTGCAGGAGCAATGAAAAGTTAGGAGCTGGTCAGACCTAGGAAACCACAGGGTTAATTCATGTCCAGAGATTTCAGTGGAGAAACCTCTTCCTTGGCAACCTGCACCTCCAGGTGTGATAGAGATTTCCTGATAGCACAGGGGGACAAAGCAGGGAATGGGTCAACACCCTGGGCTGGGATGGGATCACCTTTCTCCTTGGTGAAAGTGATGCTCAGCAGCCTTGCTCTGCTCCTGCCCCTCTCCAGGGAGCACAGCTCTGCCCACTCCCCCAGGCTGGGCAAGTTTCCTGAGAGCCCTGCAAAGTTCTTCACAGCTGGAGGCTGCTTTTGCATATGTCACAGACACCTCTTGGTGGGTTGTGATTTGATTTTCCACAGAGGCCTCCTGGGAATGTGTCTCAGGAAGAGCGTGTGGGGGAGGATGGGGAAGGATGTGGCTGCATGCTTGATCAGAAAAGCAATAATGAAAAGTGGATGGAGAAGGGGAGAGAGCAGTGGGAGTTTTCTCATCAATCCTGGGTCCTGTTGGGCCAGCAGCCCCTCTGGTATGTTTAGGGATGCTGTGTGCCTTAACAGCCTCCATTTACTAATGCAGTAATGACCTGCTGGAGGAGGATTTGGCTGCTGTGCTAATTGCATTCCTCTGCTGCACAATAACTTAACACGTTATTAAGATTCCACAGAAGAGGGTCAGGGAATTCATCTCTTTCCAGTGCTCCCCTGACCCCAGCACCATCTCACACACACACACACTCCTCTTTCCCCCAAATCCAAATGGATGCTTTCAAAAGCTGGGAGGGGAATACTCCATCATTTGTAATGCTGGTATAGTCACTTTTAATTTTTCCTTCATATTCAACATTTTACATCCAATTTTGAATAGCTGCAATCTACAGCTCTCTTGCTTTACACTGTTCTTGCAAAGTGAAAAAGCTCAAAAATTAACTCCATGGAGTAAGATGTCACAATGGCAGGAGTGAAGGTCCAAGATAGGTTGAAGACCTCTCTTACCACAGCTCAGGTTTTCACAAGCTCATCCAGCTCTGGCAGATGGACAATAGCACAGTAGAGAGACATTTTTCTTGGGAATTTTGGTTTTATTTGCTTTGGTTTATGAGCAGCTAATGCACAATCTAACCCAATATTGCTCCTCCAGTGGATAAAAGGCTGGGGCATTGTCCTGACTCACCAATGAGGCATAGACCAACCCTTCCTTCTCCCCCCAGTGCCTGCCCTCAGCCCTGCCCACCCCAGCCCATTCTGGACTGCACATCCTCAGCCTGCTCACACACCTGCAGCAGCTTCCCTACCAATATATCTCAGTATTCTGCAGTTTCCTTCTTCAGAAATCTTCCGGAAAGTCTCCCCTTTGCTACCCCATGTTCAGGATGTAAGGATGGTATCAGGTTGTGCTAGATCTAGCTCTTATCCTGCCACTTTTAGACTATTGGATTTAAAGGGGGAAGAGATTGACAAATAAAAGGCAGTAAATTCTGATTCTTTCTACTGCTGATGTACCACAGAGCTTCACCATTCATCCCTCACTTGGAATGAATCAGAGAGTCAGAGAATAACAGAATGGTTTGGGTTGGAAAGGACATTAAAGATCATCTCCTTCCACCCCCTGCCGTGGGCAGGGCCACCTCCCACTGTCCCAGGTTGCTCCAAGCCCTGTCCAGCCTGGCCTTGGACACTGCCAGGGATGGTGCAGCCACGGCTTCTCTGGGCACCTGTGCCAGGGCCTTAGCACCCTCACAGGGAAGGATTTCTTCCTAATATATAATCTAAAACTACTCCCTTTCAGTCTGAAGCCTTGTCCTGTCACTCCATGTCCTTGTAAAAGGTTTTTCTCCCTCTTTCTTGTAGGCTCCCTTCAGGTACAGGAGGGCTGAAATGAGGTCAGGTAGCTCGGAATTGAGCACAGTGAGCTGACCTGAAAGCCAAAAGCACCCACATGGCCATTCTCCAAAGTCCCTCCCCTTGCAGCCAGCTGCAGGGAGGTTGGGAGGCTGCATCTGTGCAGGTGCACTGCTCCAGCTCATCCCAGCTCACTGTCAGCCTCCCCTCGCAGCAAGGTCACAGCAGAGACAGTGCCTGAGTCACCCCAAGGGCTGGGGCCAGCCTGGTGCACAGCACATCCCAGGGAAGGCAACTCCTGCAGAATAAAAGAGGCTGTAGGGTCATCAAAGTGAAGTTAAACTTTTTTTTTTTTTTTAATTAAAAAATCTCCACGATCATTGGGGATGTATTTGTTCTCTGCTGCCAGGATTGGGCTGGTTTGAGTGCTGCCAGTGCTCTGCTCTGCTGTGATCATAGGGTCATTGATTTGTCTAGGTTCGAAAAGCGCTCTGAGATCATTGAGTCCAACCATTCTCCCAGCACAGCCAAGGTCACCACTAAGCCATGCCCCCAAGCGCCACTTTACATCTTTTAAATGTCTTCAGGGATGGTGACCACCACTGCCCTGGGCAGCCTGTGACAGGGCTGGACAACCCTTTCAGTGAAGAAACCAAAGCTCCCCTAGTGCAAGTTGAGGCCGTTTCCTCCTGTTCTGTCACTTGATACTTGGAAGAAGAGGCTGACCCCACCTGGTTACACCTCCTTTCAGGTAGTTTTATAGAGGAATGAGGCTCCCCTGAGCCTCCTTTCTTCCAGGCTGAGCTCCCCAAGCTGCCTCAGGCTCCCCTCATCAGATTCATGCTCCAGACCCTCCACCAGACTCATTCCCTCCCCTGGCAGGTGCCCTTCGTGCTCGGGTGCAGAACACGCTGGTTTTGGATTTTCCCCAAATAAGCTCATTAATGTATTAGTCACAAACATCCTTCAAGGACACTTGACCTCGGTCTCTCTGCATTCCTCTCTGATCATCTTCCAGCTTCTGCTTCAGCAGCACACAACTACAAAGAAAAGAAATGGCAGAGTCAACAAAACAAGGAAAAGCCAAAGATTAGGGCTGTGGTTGGCTCGGCAAAGCCCAGCCTTTGTGCCATGATCCCTGTAACTGTTTCCAGGTTACTCCCATGATGTAAATCCAGGTAGTTAAATAAGGAAGGATTTTGTCTCTTCCTTTGGATAACTTTTTACATCTCTCCTTGTGCTGAGTTTTAAAAAGTCATGTTTAAAAGTAAGGCACAGTCCTCTTAAATGATTAGTGTTTTATTGAATGATAATTAATACAACTGGGAGAAGTCTGACAAGCAGATCGGATAAACAGCAAAGGAGGCCATGCAGAAAAAAAGGGGAAAAAAAAGAGGAGCAGACAATATAGGAGAAAATAGAGTGACTTCTGAGCTGAAATTTTTTAACAAAGAGCTTTTCTTCCCAGCTCTGCCATTCCCCAATTGCATTAAAGTGGTTGGCAAGATGAATAATATTTTTAGATTAAATATACTGGCAGAACAACAGGAACTACAGCCCCTTTACTGTTCTGCTGGAAATTTCTGCTGCTGTTTCTGGTAAATATGGCTGGTGGCAGGACCTGGCTTGTAGCTTTAACCACATGTGGGAAGTTCATGGGGCAAAGATGCCAAGTCTAAAATTAACCCCCTTAAAAAAATTTTTTTAAAGTGCCTGGAGCAGGGTGAGAGTGTTTAGGTTGTTATTTTTAGTTTTTCATTATATTAAGACATGTAAAGATTTAGATTAATTAAGGATAAAAAAAAATAAATCTCAACATTTTCTGGACTGAAATGAATAAAACATTTCCATGGAATATTTTAGTTTTAAATCCTTAGACAAGAACCAAGTAAAAGACAGAGCACTAAGGGTGAGGACTCTTTGAAGATCACAGTATCGCAGTGGAGAATAAATCAAAGGTGTTGCCAGGTTTTACCATAAGCAGCACATTTCTCAGGGCTCCAGTGCTGAGACCCCAGAAACACCCCATAAAAACCTGAGTGTGATGTCCTTGGGCTTGTGGAGAAGAATTCAAGAATGTAACATAAAAGGATTAAATCCTGTGGAGCAAGTAAGAAGTGCAGCACCAAAACATTGGTGTTTCCTCATTTTTGTGTGTTTTTGTTTCTTTCTGAACTTTTGGAATATTTGTCCTGATTTCAGGGGAAATTCAATCCCTGAATTTTGAACTTATAATATCAGAGCTGGTGGTGGACCCACGAGTAAACACTTATAAATAAAATTTTTAATATCACTGCTACGACCAGCAAACCAAGGCTGGTCTCAAAACAACCCCTGCAACATCTTTCACTCCACGCAAAGTATGGGGTTTCATCCCTTCTTTGGAAACGATGTTTTTATCTAGACTTTATGCTTGACTGAGTTTTCTATTCCTTGATTTGGGAGACGGGCTCTTGTCTCAGTTCCTGAATGTTTTGTTGTTTTTCTCTTCTGTCCTTTGAAACGAAAGTCTTATGGGAACAGCTGTTGTAAAGTAGAGGTCTGTGCTAATAAGGGATAGAACGGAGCTGTTTAAGTACATTGTATTCCAAAGAAATATTAACATGGAACTACTGACAAACCAGTATTTATCAGCTCCTTCAGGAATTCCCACCTTTACAAATGATCTAAAATAGACATTTAATTATGCCTCTCTGCATATATTCTATCACTTTCTTCATGTCAAATCCCTCCATGTTACTTACTCTCTGTTTTAAAGTTTTAGTCAAAATACCAATGCCAATTTGCGATTTATTTTTTTAATTAAAAAGTCACTGTTAAATATTTTATTCTTCTACTAGACATGGACACTGCTGCACAAAATACTACATATGTATGTCTTATAGGAGACAGTCCCTACTAAAAGAAATAAAAGAATATCAACATTTTTGCTAATTTCCAGAGATGTCAGTTTAAGAACAAATATTTCCCAAAAGCTGCAAAAGAAACTCACACAGTTCAGAGCCTGAGTGCAGATCTCTGAAACCATTGCTTGGACCTCAGCCCCTCTTGGTACCATACTTGGGTGAGGAAAGATGGAATAAAATGAAAAAAAAAAAATCCATTTGATCTCAGACAGACAATATGGGAATCACATGTAGAGCATGGGGTGACTGAGCAGATTGCAGCAGTAGAAACATGAGGAATATTCTCTTTCCTGGGTTGGTGGTTCCTGGTGTCATTCAATAAGAAAAATCATCTCAGTGGAGAATTCCTGGAATAAGACAATGGTGATCAATAATGAATTCCCAGTTGTTGCTGGAAAAGGTTTCTGAGCTATTGCAGACAGGACAAAAGTGTTCTCAGTGCCATTACTGAAAGTGAAGTTTTAGACCTGAAAGCTAAAATGAAACAAAGCAAGCTTTCAATTAACTTCTCAAAGTGCTCCCAGTTCCCAGGTCAGGGCAGATGAAAAGATAAATATTGAACAAAGAGAGCTGATCTGTATCTGAAACATCTTAATGAACACAAAAAGTTGTACAGCATATCCAAGGAGTGCTTTTGCCTTACATCCACTGCTCCTTTCTCCAAGCCCGTGATGAGATCATGGCCCTGACAGGTGATCAGTTCTTCAGAGCAATATTGGATGATTTTACTGAATGCCCCAAGTCAAGCTGGAATTTCCCCTGGAAAATCAGCTTTGTCACTGATATGAGATGGGAAATTTCTCATTAGAAAAAGCATAGTTGTCTGAGAAAAGGGGAAAAAATGTCCATTACTAGATGTTTTCATGGCATTTGTTTCTGACTTGTGTGACGTGGGCAAATCACACACTTGCTGCTTGTCTACTGTCAGATTATCATCAGCTGTGGTCCCATCTTGACTGCTTTGGGAAGAAAAAGCCAAACCTGATCACTGAGAAAATTGCTGTTGCTAAACAGGACAACCAAGATTTTTCAGTCTGAATAAGACATCTGCATCTTCCCCAAAGATTATTCACTTTGTCTCTTTATCTGGTGGTGCAGCAAACTCAAGAAGAATGCGTTGAGGGGTGGGGACATAAAGTGTATATAAATAATATTTGAGGTTGTATTTCTAAGGCCAGAAAGGGATTACTCTAAGAACCTCAGTAAGTGCTGGCCCTGGGGGTTTTGCTTTAACAAGTTATTTGGGGGAGAAATGGATAGTCCTGCAAAATCAACGAAACTCAGGAGAGCTCTGGTTTGTGTCTTAGGCATTATTAGCACACTCATGAGTTAATTGTGACTAATTTAGCATGAAAGAGCATGGCTCCATTTCATAATCCTCCACTCTGTGCAGGGTAGTCCCGGAAACTTTCAAGACCTGATTTGGAATTGAGATCTGCAGGGACAGCAGAAATACCAAACCCTGTAATTCTCGGTATAACTTTTAAAGCATGCAACCACTGTTTATTCCTTCTTAATGACCAAACAGACAAACCCAATATTTTTTTCTTAATGTACTCAAAGGTTCAAAAGACATCCAGAGTACAAATAATTCATGGCACTAAGAGTCCATGAGCTGAAACCTTGAAGCTGCAGGAGTTTTGCTACTGACTTCATTTGGCTAGAATTTCACCTGAAGAAATTACCACAACTTTCAATCTCCATAAAAGCTGTTGTGTAATGTTGAATTGTCTAAGCTTTTACAAAGGAATTAAATAGAATTAAAATTAGAGAAACTGGAAACTGAAATTGTGGAAGAAAATACAACAGTAACACTTTAACAGTTATATTTTAGGGACAACTCTATATGACCTGGTATTGATATGACAGTCTTGCAATGAATTGACAGTAGAGTTTTACCAATACCAGTCAAACAAATAACATTTTCTTAATTTTCTTTCCCCAGCAAAGTGTCTCAAGCATGGCTACAACCAAGGTATGACACATTGACCACAAGAATAGAAAGAATGACTCTGCATTTTCCTCTCATGTCCAGCCCATTCCTTTTCTCTCTCAATGTAACCATTTCATTTTGTGGGAGTTGAAAATGAAATCTCACATTGCATTCATAGTTGAGTCCCTTTCATATGTATGTGCCAAATAATTCTCTGTGTGTGGGTTCATGGCGAGGTATATCAGGAAATGTCAACTTCTCTTCCTTTTACTTATTGTCTTTTACTGGTTTTACTTTCTTTTGGTTTAATGCTTTTCATGTGCGTCTTTCGTGTTTTGCTCCAATGAGTGAGAGTGGAAAAGTGGAAAACGGAAGAACGTCGTGTTCACTTTTGAAATATCTCAAGATGAGCAACAGATAAAATTCTCAAGAACAAAATAAAGAAAACCCCTAGCCAATTAAAAAAAAAAAAAAAGAACCAAAAAAGATAACACAAACCATCTCAGAGCCTCATGCACTGCTTAGACTCTATACTGACTGGACCTGCAGTGTCTACTGCTGGATGCACTTTTCCATCTCACGACAGAACAATTTTTTATTTACAATGACCATACAAAAGCTGGGCTTTAAAGTTAAGCCAGCACAGCTGGGCTTTATCTAAAATAACCTTCTCACCAGCTTTTCCAGCCTGTGCCTTTGCTAACTGTACTTGTTCCCTTTCACTCAGTCTCATCTAGATTTGGGTTGCATGTTAGAGCTGCCTGCATGGGGAACCCAGGTTCTCCTTTTTTCTCTGCAGTAGGAACCAGCTGTTGCAGATCCTCTGCTCTTCAATCTTCCTGTTTTATAGATTAAAAAATAACTCCTTTTTCTACATGTCCCTTTGTCCAGTGTGATGCCATGTCCAAATAAACTGCCCATATAATCACAGTTGGATATGAGAGAAAACCCAAATAACTTGATCCATTTTGGCACTATGAGGAGCCCAAGTAAAGATCAAGCCCCTTCACTGTCTTTTGTACCAGCACAAAGCAAAAGGCAATTTTTGCCTTGAAGGGCTCAGGGAAATAGTGAACAGCAGTATCTGCAAATGTTTTAGAGCAGCACGATTGTCTCCACTGAGCCACTCCCAACAGCTTTGTGTGAAATGAGCAGTAATAACCCTCAGAAGAGAAAAAGGACCAAAGTTCTGCCAGAGATCATAAGTAAGGAGAGCGTCCCAAAGCATATCCCAAAGGATATCTCTCTCTTTCAGAGCCCGGTACAAGTCAGTATGCAGAATACAGGGGTTGACAACAATAATTGATCAGAAATGAGACAATCAGTTGACTCAAGTGGCTGCGTGATTAATTGCCAGGGTCCAAAAATGCCATTAAAAGCTGCAAATGATGTGAAAATTTGAAGTGAATTTTAAACAAGTATACATTTCCTGACTCAAAGGCACTTTAGCCCTATAGCCTGCAGCTTAGAGACATCTATCTGGCTTTTTTCCGTCAATCGATACCATTAAAGCCCTAAAAAAATCCTTTCTCCATATCGTTATAAAATATCAATTACATACATTTTTATTAGCTGAATGCAGTGATCAGGGCTGATACATTGGTTGTTTGTTTCTCAGTGAGGCACTGCTGGCATTTTTCCAGCTCCAGCCTTATCCAGTGGGAGCATCCTCTTATCGCAGTGCTGGGGACCTCTGCCTGTGCCCTGTCACCAGCTGTCAGTCACTGGGCACAAATTGGGGTGCCAGGCTCGGGTTCCTCCTGACCATCACCCCACAGTGCATTAACCTTTGGTGTCTGCAGAGGATTTTCTGCTGCAGGATTTAAAAGCTCCGAGCAGACACTAATGAGTT
The DNA here is from genome assembly GCA_013397895.1 of Origma solitaria. Taxonomy (NCBI): domain Eukaryota; kingdom Metazoa; phylum Chordata; class Aves; order Passeriformes; family Acanthizidae; genus Origma; species Origma solitaria. The sequence continues at coordinate 486,564 of VZRL01001315.1, read as the reverse complement.
ATGCTAAACTCACTGACACTCCTGTGGAAAGTACTTTCGCCTCTGTTTCACTGATGTAGACGTTTAGATAGAGGGAAGATAAGTCACTTGCCTGAGGCCATGCACTGATTGAGTATCAGAGACCAAATTAAACTGACATTTCTTGGCCCTTAGCTCTGTGTTGTGGAAGTTCTGTCTTCTGAAGAAACTGTTGAAAGAGAAACAAAAACATATCATCCCTGCATTAAATATACCAACCACTCTGTGCTCTCCCATTCCTTTGCTTTTAAATGCCACCAGCATGCAGAAAACTTTATGTCCATGAGAACATATCTTCCTCCTCCTTTTCAGCTCAGCTCTTTCCCATGTCCACCAGTGTGCACTGCTGTCCAGATCACCTTTTTATGGGGCAGCGCTCAACTGGAGATCTTTTCTGAAAAAGGCAGGAGGTGAACGTGTCTAGAAGTGCAGAGATATTTTTAAACCAAGCGCAAACCTGCACGGCCACACTGAATGTGGTTTTGGAAAATGCAGCTTTGTTTTCATCCAGCACTTCTCAGAAACAACACAAGAAAGGGAAGGCAGTGGAAGAAGGTTTGTTCTTCAGAAGGAACATGTTAAACAACAGCATAAATTATTACTGGGTTTTATCCTCAGGGAAAAAAAACACATAAACAAGTAAACAAACAAAAAAGATGACACACCTCACACAACCTGCTGGAATTTATGGCTCTGAAGACTCATTTCCAGTGATAACCCTCTCTCTGGCAAGCTTGCTAGTAGCCTATTTGGAATAAAAGTTCTCCCTAGTCCCCAGACTCATCCTATGTGAATTCAGAATTAGAAACTGCAGCTGAAGTTCTAATGGAAAGGGACAAGGCCATAACCAAAACGCTGCCAAAGGAAAAGTCTGTATTTTACTGCTGTAGTAATGGACACAGAAGGGGGCAGAAAAATATTTCCCCACTGCAAGGCTGTCAAGTGTGCACAGACTTAATTTTTTTTTTTTTTTTTTTTTTTTTTTTTTTTNTTTTTTTTTTTTTAATTTTTGGCAAGAAGAAAAATCCATCAGTTTTTTTTTTTTTCTCCCAGTTTTCAGCAACCAAAGAAGCTATCCAGCTAAACCTTGCAGGAAATAGCTGCATGACAGACTGGAGGCTTCCACTTTTTCATTATTAGAGAAATGTACACTTTCAATTACCAGGGTTTTATTTCTCTGGAGGTAATTAAAAACCTGACATTTTTCCTTGAGGTTTCCTCCCATTTTAATGATAGAAAAATATATCTAATGGTAAATGTCAACTAGCTCTTCTTCAGAGCAATTTGTAGCTTCCCATGATCATCAGACCCACAGGCAAAATGTGTCTTAAATAGACCTAAGAGGTTCTACATGGGGTTCTACAAGGTTACATGGGCATGAGTGCTGGAGATTTGGAGATTTGACTTTGGGGGGACCAAAGTGAAAAATAAAACAGGCCATGTCCGTGCAACCCAGAGCTGGTGCACAGAGCCCAGCAGTGCTGGGAAACCTGCATGGGAGGCTCCTCGCGGTCAGCTGAGCTCTTTCCCCAGCAAATCCATCACTTCCAGGAGCTGGGTCACAGCACAGCCCATGGCTCTGAGCCTGCCAAAACCAGACCTGTCCTCACTGCTGCCCAGGCACCATCGCAGTCTGTGCTTCGGTCCTTTTTAACTATTCCAGGAGAGAGTGTGGTTTAAATCGGCTCTGTCTCTTGGCTTCTGCTCCGCATCTGCCAGGAACTGAACGTGCTGGGGTTACATCCACACCGGGATATGTATTTATAGGTAAGCCCACTGCCTGGAGCCATAAAAGGAACTGAGTCAGTGTGCTGGATCTGGCCCTCCAAGGCTTGCAAGTTCTTCCAAGCCCATGTCTCACTGGAGTGGTTTTGGACAGATGGGAAGAGGTGAGATGTTTCATGGTAAAAATGACACCGCTTTTGATTAAGGGAAATGGTGAAGTTTCTCTTGAGGGCAAAAAATTGTAAATTCCCATGAAAATATATCTTCCCTGTTAGAACCTCCTGAGTACAAGAAAGCAGAATTTTATAGGGCTTTTGTTTGCCAAGGAGCTGTGCAGATGTGACTCATTTGCTGTCCCCAGGCCAAATGTTGGTTGATGCCTAGAAAGAGGCTTAAGCCTCCCTGCAGACTCGCTGAGACTCTCCACTACAAACAGCATCATAGGCCAGGTTCCTGCTGAGAGAAACCTCTCCACAGCTTCCTTGGGCTGTCCAGAACATGGGCAAAGGACTCTCTGCGAAGCTTTTTGCACTTCCAGCAGAGCTATAACTGTCCTGAACACCTTGCTCCGTTCTGGTCTGTGCCTCATGAGAAATAAGATTCTGTGTTTCTGGAAACAAGACTTCTATGGATGTTGCAAGAAGCTGAGTGCTTGTCATCAACTATTTCACTTTATTCTCCCTGCCTTTAAGCCAGTAGCTGTGTTCAGTCAAATTTGATAGGCAGGAAGAGGCTTTGAAAACATCACATTTATCCAAGGTTTGCAGAGAGACTCCACCACAGTCTTGCTCCATCCTGCTTTTGCTCAGAGGAGGGTTTCCATTGTGGGGAATTTCTTCTTTCCTCTGTCACCATGGGGTGGGAGGAATCAGGGACCTCGTGCTCTCTGCTCAGGCTGTGCCCATGTGAGGGCTATGAGATGTAAGGAGCAGAGAGCTCCCAAAAGACACACAGGGAAGCACTGAAATCAGAGGATCTTGGTCAATTTTTACAAGCAAACTACTTGGCTACTGCAAACTGGTACCAGATTTAGGGTTTTTTAACACTTGTCTTTCTAATGATGTATATTACTTTATAATCTGGAATAAATGCTTCATCAACATGCACTCTGTCGAAGGACAAGCAAAACAGATCTTTCACCACATGTATTTTTGAGCTGATTCTTTGTCCATATAGTACCATTACACATTATTTCTATTATCATGGTTATCATTGTTAACATGAAGCTTTGATACTTTTATCATGTGCCTGTTTTTTTATTTCCTTAGATGCTTTCTGTGCTTTGCTGTGTGCTTTCTTCAAAATACTTCCAGGCAGCTTTAGATAGCAGAATCCACCTTCTCCTCCAGCAGGGCTCTCAGTCTGTTAGAAAGCAACACCTTTTTCTCCATAAGAAAACCTGCATTCCTGTTACCTAGGCTATTAGCACATCTACTTAATTTCTATTAGAGGTGACAGCAACAAAATTCTTCTTGAAAATGTATTATGCACTGCAATACCTCTGAGTTTTGCTTGCTCCCTATATAAGAATATGGGTTATTTCCTCATTGTCCCAAAACACTGATGAAGGCCACAGTGGAAAAGGAATTCAACCTTGTGCAACAGCAAGCCTGACATCCTTCTTGCTGCTACTTATGATGATTTTGTTTCTCTAGAGCTTTATTACTGTTGGAGAATTTAATGTTTTGGATACGAAAACAGATGTGCTCAGATATTTGAGTCCGAGGGGTCAGCTCATTTCCAGCTTTCCTGGTGGTTTAGGTGTCTGTCAGTGTTGTGCTGTCCCATCTGAAGAGCCTGAGGTGTGTAGACTTGTCCTCTTCCCTCTCAGGCCAGCTGCTATCAATCAAAAAATCTCAAATTCATAGTTCATTGTGGTCTTTCTAGTGCAGATGAAAGGAGAGACAGGCAATGCACTTTGTGTTTGGCTCAAGCACTAAGGTGGGCTCAGCAAACTCTAGAACAAAAGCACCATTGGAGCAGCTGTTGGAACAGCACAAAAACTGTGTTTGATCTCCCCTTTGCTTCCAAGGAGGGTTTTGCAGCCTGGATGTCTTGAGATGAGGATTTCTGCCAACTGTGACTCAGGAAAAGAATTTAAATGTGAATGCCTCAGCCTAGTCCTTGGTGGAATATTTGTCCACATCATAAAACCACTGGACACAATATGGAAATGCAATTGACATTAAACCAAATGATATAATCCCATCTAATGATATTATAATGAATCCCAAGTGAACTCAACATGATTGGGCAAGTATTTCAAAGTGTTACTGAAACAGTTTTTATAGTGTAAAGGTCTGCATTTGCCAACCAGTGGCCAGACACACAGCATAGACTCTCAGAAGTTAGCCAATTCCCACCCTCTAAACCTGTGGCTGCTTCTTACAAAAACATCTTTTTTTAATTAGTGCTTTTACTTTTTGAAGGATTCAAAGGCGTTTTCTGAAGTGTGTTTCATTGTTTTTAAATGCATTGCTCCTATTCCCAATTAGCTGTTTCTGGTCTCCAGTGAAATCCCCTGATGAGTAGAAGCGGATTAAATTTCTGTAAATCTACCATTTATGAACTTGTGAGTTGCTAAATGATGTTGGCCTTTCACCTAACGGCTGGTTGAGCCTGACGTGTCTGTATGGTTTGCTGTGTTATTCCTCAGCTCTGGTGTTATTGTTTTTACTAATTTTGCATAAGGTACGTTCTGGCATGGCTCTAAAAACCTGATCCAAATGGTATGTGAGCACAGCTGACAGTCTGCTTGATTGAACGCCTTCCAAGTGCAATTTTCAAATCTTTGCTCTGGAGAATGGGGAGGGAAGAGAGAGAGAGCCTTCCCTCCAATATGGGAATGCATCTTCATTTTTGGCCAGCATGAGAAATTCATACCTACAAAAACAAAAAAGAAAGATCAGCTTGATGCTACTCAAGGGCCTGGATGTTCTTGAAAGCTGCCCTTGGAGTCCCTCTAGATCACTTGAAATACTGAATAGCATTCACAAAATTTGGGGATTGTGTCTGATGTCTTCTAATGTGTTTCACACACAAGCCTGAAATAGATGTAGAAGTTTGGGGGTTTTTTTGATTCAGCAACATTTGCAAAAAACATGTGTTTTACATTTTCTCTTTATTGATCTAAATAGCTGCAGAATATTCAAGTTGATAGAAAAAGAAACCCTGCATAGTTGGACTTACTGCAGTTTGCATTCTCTTTTCAGATTGTTTTTCTGAAGCAAAAGGCTGTGAACTGTACAGAGCTGTGTTACACACTGGGACAAACACAGGGACAGGGCACTTTTAAAGCTCTTTCCCTCTTGATTAAGAAGTTCAAGTTCAAGTCTTGCTCTGGAAATATGCTGGAGACTCTGAGCTGACCAAGCTGAGGTTACTTGATCTAGGCAAACATTTCTCCACCTATTCTCAAGCACAGTGTCCTGGTCTCAACAGCTTAGCCTATCTGAACCCTGGGTTTAAGAAGATTAAAATGTAAGAATCCAAAGTCAGTGATCGGAATGACCCCTCTTGGCCTTGAAACACAACAATTCTTCCACAATCTTAAACATCCTTGGAGATAGCATTGGATGAGAAGTGCCTCTAGCAGGCAACTTGAAATTATCCCAACAAAACTTGCATAACCAGTTATGTTTCTGCACCAGAGAAATACCTTCACTAAGACTACTGGAAGTCATTTGAGTGCTTTTGAGTTATTTATATCCTGTGAGGATTTCCCCAGGAAAGAGACCATGAAAGATGATCTTGTCCCAAAATGCCTGGAAAATGAGAAAATGAGCATTTTCTTGAGAAAACAAAGGATTTGCCATCTTTGCAAGCAATTGGCTCCCTTTGTGATGTATTCAACAGAACATTTCTGGTCAGATACTTCATAATGCATTTGGCTACCATCATAATGTAAGTGGCAGAAGACAAAAACAGATTGACAAATGTATTAGCCTTGAATATTAGAAAGTAAAATTCATCCCTGTTTGCAAATTTCAAGAACAAATTTAGCCAGACTTGTTGATATTTCCAAGGACACAGCATAATGCAACACCAAGAAAAAATTTAAGAACTCAGTCTTCAATCTTGGCTTGTGAAAGGACAAAGAACCTTACTTGTTTTTTTCCTGATTTCAGTGATTCATTGGACTTCTGCGTTGTCCCTCAGAGTACAAATCCTGTATGTTTTAGCGGGAGAATAAGCAATTTTCAAGGGCACTTTTCCACCCTAAGTGAGAAGGAAAGCATGTGATTACTCATAGATATATATCATGTTACCAAAGTGTCTGCCATTGCCATAAGGTATTGACTACCCCATGATTTTCACCTGTGCCTTTTGGGTTAGTGAGCCTGCGTAAGCAGCTCACCATCACACAGCAGCAGTCTTTCAAACAAACAAACAAACAAGAAAAAGAAAAAGGAAAAAGAAAAAAGAAGGCATTTTGCCTGAGAGGAAAATAACAAACCAAGAGCAGGCAAGTCAGACAGTTTCAATTTTTTCTTGAGTAAAGTGCTGTAGGTACAGATTAACTTTGTTTGTTCAATACTTACTCTATTTTCTTTTAACCTGCTCTGAAACGAGGACTGGAAGCACTTTGCTAAATGGATTGAAATTATCCTGGCTTCACAGCATGCCTTGTAAGTGCACTGGTACTGTCTGTGGTCCTGCTGTTTGGAGACCGCCTGGAGTGATGCCCTTTCAGGGGTTTCCATAGATGCCCTTCCCCTGCTATGGCAACAGCACTCTGGGCTCTGCTCCTCCTCATCTCCAGAGCTCTGTTTGCCCAGCAAGATGCTGCTCCTTGGAAATCAGGACTTCCAGAGGGTCTGAAAGCTCTGCCCAGGAGCAGAGTCCCCTCAGAGCTTGTGGGACCCCAAAACAGCCACGACCTGCCAGGTGTATGAGGCACCTGAGCCTTGGCATCTCATTCCTGAGGCCAGGCGTGCCCTGGGAGTAGGGAACAGGCCACTGTGAGTCTCTTTCCAGGGCTCTGACCATCTGTGCCACTTCTCTTTACACTCCATGGTCTTCAGATTGGGGTTCTCTTGTCCTAAAAAAGGCAGCGGAAGCTGGGAAATGCTGCAGCCTCTCCATGGCACAAACTCTACTGTTTTCAGAGAGGCAGAAGGACTCACTGACATCATGTAAATTAGACACACCTCTGTCTGTTTATTGCCTCAGCTTATTGATTTTAGGATCTGGTAAAATGAATTCTGAACTCCATCCATAGACATTTTGTCCACAGTCCCATGTTTCCAACAATTTTTCAGATTTTCTGCTCTGTCTAAAACTTTTAATTATGGACTAATTGCACATCTCCTGTGGGCTATTACCTCCTCCATCCCCATAGCCTGGCAGTTAATCTTGTGACAACCTTTTTATGTGAATGGTTTGTCAGGCATTACTGATATTTTCTTAAACTTCGGAAACTGATAGATATCTAAGGGAACAATCTACACACCTGTAAAGTATTCACCTTCCCAAATAAATGGAGAAAATTCCCTCCTATTCCAGTGGGCCATGGACACCTCATTGCTGGTGCATCAGTGCCTTGTCCTGCTATTAATTTCTGCACAGTTTAGGGCCCAGAGATGGACTGACTTCTGCATTCACTGAATTCTCAGTCAATGTGCGTATCTGTTGATTTAGTGTTTCTCTTTACCATGATGTGGAGGGAAGTTGCCTGAGGCAAATACAGTACTTAGAGGTGCAGTGTTCCAGGAAACCCCTGGCTGGGAAGTCTGGCACAGACCCATGGCAGACCCCCCCTATCAAACATCTCTCATTTCTTCTCCCCTCCCTGCCTCGAGCTTGGTGTGAGCTGCCCCTGTTTATGGTATCAGAATCACTGAAGAAGATAAATATCGGAAAGAGGAGCTGAGAGAGATGCAAAGGTAGTGTTTGGCCAGTCCGCAGAGAGCCTACACCTTCCCTCCGACCTTCACACGGTATTGATGGTTTCATAATGGACATGAAGGAATATGGGATCAAAGAGAATATCTGAGTGTTATTGGTTCTAACTACCCAAGCTTAGCCATGCTTTTATCTTTAAAAGCCTTGGAGAAACAGCTTCTGGTTTGTTTTCCATTTCATCTGATGCAGCTTGCCTCAGTAACCAATTAGCATTTTGTGATTACATGTAGTAATTCCACATGCTCAGGCTGTGCACTTGGTGTTTCTGAATGCTCTATATCAGGCTGAGGTGAAGAAATCTTATGGCATTCAGTCCAGTATAAGTTGCCGTTTTTTTTGTTTTTAATGTTTTTTTTTTAAATTACTTTCTTGAAAATAAATTAGGACCTTTATTCTGTAGAGGAGATCTTCTAGTAAAGGGGACACTGAGGGGTACAGTTCTTTTCAGAACAGAAGTTATGATGCTTTTATAGTCATGGATGGAAGAAAAAGGGGAAGAGGAAAGCAATTACAGCTTTTTTACTAATCTATATCATGTAAGACTCCATTTTGTGTGCCTATAGCAACACAATTTGAGGACATGCTTTATTTTACTGTCATTTCCCAGTATTATAGATACTGATCATTAAACTCCCAGAAACTATTACAGTTTGTGAACCACTCACAAAGCAGTTGTTGAAATGTGCAAGCGATAAATCAGCAAAAACCTGCACCTAAACCAGAGCTTATTTCTGCTCCGTTACTTAATTCCTTTTCCCTGTTTCCTCCAAAGAAAATGTGGGTTGTGACAGACACCACGGACACGGCAGGAGAAAGGAGCAGGTCCCCAAATCCCCGGCTGCAAAGTTGACATGCAAAAAGCGTCTCCCTCCCCTGCGGTTCGGCGGAGCTGATTTGTAGCTGTCAGCCAGCCCGCAGGACGCCTTGTACCCCCAGAGCCGGAGCCTGTTTGCTTTTCCAGTGGCTGCGTGCCCTGCAGCATCCCTGGCCGTGTGTCCCGGCGGGATGCGCTCCCCCAGCCCCGCCAGGAGCAGCGCTCCGAGCCGCGGCTGCCTCCGCATCCCTGCGCAAAGCGGCGGTCCGCAGAGAGAGGCAGCGGGTCCGGAGCGGGAGGGGAGCGGGCACGCAGAATGGATGCAGAATGGATGCAGAGTGGATGCAGAGTGGATGCAGAATGGATGCAGAGTGGGAGCAGAATGGATGCAGAGTGGATGCAGAATGGATGCAGTGGATGCAGAGTGGGGTACAGCTGCTGGCCCAGAGCGGGAGGGGAGCAGGGATGCAGAATGGATGCAGAGTGGGGTACAACTGCTGGCCCCGACTGGGAGGGATCAAGGGGAAGCTGCTGCTTTGAGTGGGGAATAAAAGGGCAGAGCTGAAGGGCTGTGAAGGAGCTGGTGTTAACTGGGAAAAGGGGTGATGCTGGTTGCAGGCAGTGGCACCTTTGCAGGCTCCACAAAACAACTCTTTTCATCTTTTGCTCCCTGTCCTTCAGAATGTAGAATAGCTCTGTGTATGGTGTCTTTTTTTAGCTTTCTTTCCCGACAACTTTTTTAATTTCCACATTTAAACCGATTTGGTTCAGCCTGTGACACTCTCCGTGCCTGAAGGGGCAGCCCTGAAGGACCAAAAACCTGCACTAGAGTTCCCAGCTGAGGAGACAGCTGGCTCCCTCCAGAACTGAGTTGGGCTGTAAACTTTCACAGCAGCGAGGTAAACAGCTGAAGGGTTTGGGGAGCTGTCTTGGAGCGTGAACCTGACCCCTGAGCTAACACAACAGCAGAGAAGTCCCCAGGGACCTTTGTAGGACCAGATGTCAGGCTGTGGAAATCAGTTTTATTCTGATTTTCAAACATCTGCAGCATGTCTGGTTAATTGCTAGCGGATCAATTCTATGCTTTTCAGGCTACCTGTTGTTGCAGTGTCTTTATTGGCCTGTTTCAGTATGGAATGAATACAAAAAATGCACATTCCTCTTTGTGGACAACCTGCCTACAGGTATAAAGGTTACTTCAGTTGAAGCCCTGGCTTGAAATGAATAATTGAACCATCCATAGCTATATCCATGTTTAACCACTCTTACCACTGCCTTCTGCCAGCAGTCAGCTATTAAAAATAGAAACAACGTATAGTAGCTTGAGCCAGCTTTATATTTACTTGTGTGTGGTTTAGAAGAGATATTTATTGAACGGTTTCTGATGGTCAACAACCACTGTAAATAAATATCAAGATCTGTCTCATTCATGAACCATCATTAAAAATCATTGCTTGACTTGGCATGAGTGGTGAATGGAAGATATTTACTCTGCTGGACGCTGTGGTGTGGCACAGTGCGCTGGCCCTCTCGGGAGCTGTCACTGCAGGAGCTCACGTGTGACAGATCTGTGGAGGAGTGTTACCTGCACAGCTGGGATGGAGCACAGGGAACTCTCCACACTAAAATGGGATGTTTGCCAGTGCTATTGACACCCAAGCCAAAGCCTGCTGCAAAATCTGCTGCTGTGCAGAGCGTGGACAATTTACTAGCAGTGCTTTTACAGGAAGGGCTTTAGCGAAAGTATTTTTAGTCAGTAGGTACAGATAACCTGGGAAAGAGCAGGACTGTCTGTTCAGCATGCATGGATCTCACAGTTCCAGGTGTCTGAGTGCTGGTGACTCTTATCTGCTGCTGTTTAGAGGATAATAATAGTGATATTCCCAGGATAAAACCTGGAAAGCCACTGGATAGACAAGATAAGAGCTTCTCAGAGGATAAGAGGAATTGTACAGATAAAGCAGTAAGTCATTTCTCTTAAGCACCTCCCTCCGTGTTCTCCAGGATCAAGGAGCTGAGGTGAGATCTATATTTTACTTTGCTTCCAGCTCGCTGTGCTCCTTGACCAAATCATTTAACTCTCTCATATTTCAGCCCAGCTATCTAAAGAAATGCAAACTTACCAGAAATGGGCACAAGGTGCTGTGCACACTTAATTGAAGTGCTGGTGAGGAGTATGGGATATCATTCCACCCGTTATACACATACAGCTTGAGCCTAACTGCAAACCATTTTTTTTTAATAGTGCACGGGAAACTTTGTTCCAGAAACCACTTTAGGATACTGTCAAGTACCTAATTTCCCCATACTTCTTGTAGAACACTGCATCATGGAAATTGCTAGTTTGTGAAATAAAGGATTACAGAAATGAGTCTCTGGATAGTAGAAAAAGTAATAGTATGAATATTACTAGTATTTCTATATTTACTACTAGTGAAATTAAGCAAATCAACAAGATGATAATTTCAAAGTCTGTATAGAAACAGAATTTTTCCTCTAGGGGATGTTTTATTTCCTATGAGAAAGGTTCTGCATCTGCAGTTTATTCTGCATTTCTGCTCTCCTCTGAAATGCCCAGCTCTGTCTTCTAGGTAGGAGTGGAGTTCCTGTGCCTCCTACAAAAATATTGGGAGAGCATTCTTGCTGTCTTCTTAGTGTATTTTACAACAGCTGAAACATGCAAGAAGGAATTTCTTCATCTTAGCCAAACGTCAGTTTCTCCAATAATACTTTTCCATGTCACAGAATGAAGTGGAAGAGTTTTGAAGGCTTCTGAGGTGTAGAGCAGGAACCAATGTGGCTCTGCAGAAGGTGCCTTGCTCCTTGCAATATTGATCGTGCAGCCTTTTAGAGGGAACATTTCCAATTTTTTTTTTCAAATAATTAAAGTATAATATTTTACAGCCTGATAAAATTTACAGGGACCCTTGGCAAGTAATTATAGTGCTTCTTTAAAAGAGACCCCATAAAAGATGCATGATTAGAAAGTTAAGGATCTGGATAGAATTACAACGATGTGACAAATAATTTACAAGCGATAAACCATCCCACGGAGAGGGGGAGGGTGATTAAAAGAAAAAGGGGGAAAAAGACATTAAACTAACCAGTGATGAAATATCACAATTAAAATAATAAATTTGCCCCCTGTGTTTAGTGTTAAGTTTTTGTAACTACAAGTTTCTGTGCTTTGGCTAGAGAGAAGATTCTCTCTGGCTAGAAAAGCTCCAGCTTGATGTTGATGTGAAGCATTTCTTTTCATCAGAGGTTGTTCTGAATTTGGCTCAGTAACTTTCATTTTATTACATACTTAAGATAAATATTCTGTATAGACGTTCTGCAGTACTAATGATCCCTATGATTGTGGAACAGTAGCTTGGAAGATTTTTATCTGCCTCCAGATGTTGGCCAAACTCATTTTTTATAGAGCACATTTATTAGGTTTCAGCTGGGGGAAAAAAAAAGTGATGGATTCCAGTTTAAAGCATTCTGAGATTTGGGGGAAATACAAGTTTGGATCTGGATTGGAATTTTGATGGCAGGACCCATATTTACAGGAGATGAAGGGCAGCTGTGGCAGAATGAATAAGGGGAAAAATTCTTTCTCAGTTTTTCCTCATCTTAATTGCTCTCCCTTATACAAATATCAAGGTCAGGTAACAATCAGTACCAGCAGCAGACCGTGGCTGGTGACCATCAGCTGTGCCCCGGGGAGGGGATCCCAGCTCCCACCCACGAGGTGGAGAGCAGGGGTACAACATGGGCTTCACTCAAAAGCCATGCAGAGCACAACTCACAACAACCCCTGTGTGAGTCTTTTCACGACACAGGGCACTGCAATCAGCCCTTTACACAAGGCTCAGGTGAGCAGCAGGGGATCCTCCTGCATATTCCCCCTCACCTTCCCCTCACACGGACAACAGAATCAGTCATAATCCAATCTGTAAAGAAAACTTCGTTAATTTTCATCCCTGTGTTGGCTCTGTCTCCTGGAGCAGCAGGACCTTCAAAGAAAACAGCAACGTGCACTGGCACTGCCAGCTGATTTACAGAGCATGGAGACTGATTCCCCACCACATCATCAGCTGCATCCCTCATTGCTTTAAGAAAGGTGTATCTCCTTTGAGTCAGTCTATATTTTTATATTATATATATATGATTTTTTTCCCCTTGGAAACTTCTATTAATATCTAAGAAGCTCGAGTAACTTTGTGAGAAAGGGATCTTTCTGCCTTATTAGCACACAAGGTAACCTGCAGCCTTTTTAAAGACATTGCATTTTTTTATTGAAACCCCGTTATTGATAACTCCACATCAGATCATGTGAAATGCTCCACGTCCTGGCACTAGGAATCTAAATCTGACCCTTTTGTATCTAAAGAATCTTCACAGAGCAAAGACCTAAGTCAAGTCAGGCTGAACACTGAAGGTGTAGGAGCATGAATTTGACACCAGGTTGATTTTCGTGTGCTGCTGATTTATCCTGCAGTAATTGCAGAATCAAGCACATTAATCAGATTGATTTGTGCACATCTGTTTTTCAAAAAAACAGATGTTGGATCAGAGGAAAAAGAAGTGCAATTTGCCTTAAACCAACTGGCATAAATCAGGAGTCAAATAATTGAAGGTACCTGCAAGAGATGCCCTTGGCAATGAGAGAATTATGATGCCTGAGATCTCATGGTCCTTAAGAAGCCCATTTTGGGGCTCACTTAATTTTATTAAATCATTCACGTGAGTTTACCCAACTTCTGTACTTACTGATGGAAGAAAGGGCTTTCAATGGTTTTGTGACACTCCTGGTGAGACACAACCATCTCTTCTCATATCTGATAATGGTAAAAAGGAAAAGAATATTATAAAATATTTCCTTTCTGAGTATATCTGATAATTCCTCTCTAAACTCCTTTATTGAGGCAGACTCTAATTTATTCCCAAGTAACAGTGGATTAACAGGAATTGGAATAAGGTGCATATTTGCAAATAAAAGACAAAATTATTCTACCTCTCTAGAACTCGCAAAACGCTCTGGGCTCATCACCTCCTGAAGATGAACTGAAGAAACGATTTCAAGGCCTCAGTTGTCACTTGCAATATCAATCAGACCTTACCTTCCCCATGGCCTGAGTGCAGTACAGTCAGTGAATAAAACCAGAAAGAGAGAAACTACAGGAGAAACTACTGTGAGATTTCCCAAAGAAACACCTCTCCTGCTTCTTTCATTCTAGCCCTAGGATCCAAACCTTGTAACCCTGCTGCCTCATTCTTGCGGTTTGCTGAGTGGAAAATGCACATGTGTTCAAACAGCTGTACCGTCGGAGGCTCGATCCGAAATGCAGCGCAACATCTGTAGGACAAGGCGGAGGTGTCAAGCGGAGTGTGTAAACCCCGAGCTAACGACACAGCGCTGTGCTGGCAGAGCCTTCTGCCGGGGCTGAGATTCTCCTCCCAGCGTGGAGGGCTCGATGCTTCCCAGGCGTTGGCAGGGACACCTTCTGTGGGATCGCTCGAGCTCTCCTGCCCGCGCATCGCCGGCGCTCGCGGCGCGGCTTCTCGGCAGATTGCGGGATCTCGCCTTCTGGGGGCTGTTTGTTCGCACCGTGTCTTCTGAGCAGCTTGAAAGTGGAATTTTGTTACTCTTCAGCCTTTTGCTTTTCCTCGAAGGATTCCTGGGAGGGTGAGCTCAGGGGTAGCACACGCCCGAGGAGCTCTTGCTGCATTCGCTGAGGCATATTCGTCACTCCTGCACTGGAAGGCACTGGGGGTACTGCTGGAACTGGTGCCTGGGACAAGGGAATTCCACCCCAAATTTTTCAAATAAGGCACAACTGTCATGCTCTGAAGCCAAAACTCCTCTTTGTCTATCCAACAGGGAAATTGAAAGCAAGGTGTTTTCACATCTTTTTTTTTTTACTTCTTGATTCTCATTGCAAGAAATGAAATGGTACAATTGCAGTGCTAGAAATGCACCAGCTATGGTAAAAACAAGGAGTAGCCAAACATAAGGGCGATATTTCATCCTTGTGATGATCCCAACACCACAGACAGGCTGCGAGCTTCCCCGTAGTCTGGGAACGTTCTGATCCAGGGTTTGGCTCCAGTCTTTGAGTAACTTAAAGCCATGTGCTAAGCTTGGATCCAGACTGGAGTCTTCCCAAAATCTGAGGAAGTTCAGACCCAGGATTTTGGCTTCGGCCCATGGCTAATTCAAACCAAACTCATCTAGATGCTAAGCGGGAATGAGTCAGAAGGCCCCAGCAGCTGATGAGGTGTCCACACTGTGTAATCACCACGCACGGTTTGGCAGCCAGCAAGGTCCCTGACTCAGGAGCAGAGATCACAATGGCACCTGTGACTGGCAGAGCTTTCGTGGCCTTCAGGACCGCTCTGTGTGCCCAGCACCCACACCACGAGCAGTGCATCTTGGAGGAGGTGATGGTTTCACCTTCTGCAACACCTGGGCTTCATCCAGGTTTTGACCAACAAGCTTTAACATGTTTAAGTGAGGCCTCTTCATGAAATATGACCACCTCCATTATTACACGGCAGGAACACTTTCCTCCTGCCCAGTGAGAAGTTACTGTGTGTTCCCATCTTTTTACTGGCTCTGCTTTCTTGCTGCTGGGAATCTCCTGCCTGAACCTGTCATCACTCGGGGAACATCTTTATTCCAGAACACTGGGGAGACAATTAACTGAGCAAGGCTCCCCTGCATGGCAGTGGGGAGGTTCATTGTGCTGTTTGCCAGGTCAGATGTGAGCAAAGTGCCTGCCTTGCCCTGTGGCACCCACTCACTGCATCCCTGCCTTTTGGGGACTCCTGCAGACCTGCAATGGTACTGGGTCTCCATATGAGAGAGGTTTTACATCGAATCAGGAGCAAACGCATTAAGGATTGCTCCCATACATCCTCATTTGGATTTCGGAACGAACCTTTTCTGAGCACCACCCTGCACATGCAGTTCCTTGTCCCAGTCTCCACACATTTGGAAGCAGCAATAGCCAACTTTGTCATTCTCATGCAGCACCCAGTAAAGAGTTTCTTCCTGCTTTCATTATTAACAATATTTATTATCAGCACTGTAGTAATACAATCAGTCCCTTGCTGTGCTAAATTCTTTGCAAACATGTAGGAAGACAGTTTTACAAGCTGTTCACGCCTCTGTCCAGAGCCTGGGGTGGTGACAGAGTTTACTTGGGCTGCTTTTTCCCAGTAGCAAAGAGGGCTCAGGGAGGGAGAAGACAGCTTCTCCTCTAACTTCTCCTGTCGCCAGTATCTCTATTCAAATACAGCAGGAGGACAAAAGCAGTGTTGTGAGAAGAAAGCATATACTGGATAGAAAAGCTTAAAGAGAACAGGACTTCTCCATTTTATGCCCTTGCAGTATTTCAACTTTTCTAGAGAAAGAAAAAATCTGTTTCATCCAAAACTCTGCTCCCTTCACACACCCCTAACACAGGACTCAGATGCCCATCATAGAGTTTTGGGGGAGCCAGGGTGCTCTGGGCTGGCAAACAGGCACCACGAGGTCAGTGCTGGGCTCTGCCTGTGCTCAGTACCTCATCCTGGAGGGCAGGGGTGGGTGTCTTTAGGGTATCCAACAAAAAGGAGCAAAGCTCCCTCACACAACTCTAACCATGGCAAACAGTCATGCACTGCTCTCCAAGAGTGCAGCACTCCTGGGGAAAAAACCCACCCTGGAGGGCACTGAAGTGGGCAAATGAGAGGAATTTCCTAGCATGGGCTCTGTAGATAGAGGATCGTATATCAGAGTTTATCCAGCGCTTGTCCTCTGAGAGGAAAGAGTTAAGAAAAAATAACCAGGCATGGAGTGATGTTTCTTATGGAATCACGTGTTGTGAGAATAATGCAAGCAAACTCCTTTCGCAACGATGCTGAGGTCACTCGACCACAAGCCTGCAGCTCTATTATGTGTGAGAGAGATAATGGGGCAGGACTGTGGGCAAAAGTTCTCATTCGTGGGAATTCTGTCAAACCTCCACGGGCCTCGGAGACACCTGGAAGAAGATAAGCATGATAATTATTTTCTAAAATAAGAGGCACTTTTGTTCTTTCCCTCCACCCACCCCCACCCCACAGCAAGTCAGCAGCCTGTTGTGGTTTTGCTCCACGTGATTCCTTAAGAGAGACAAAGAAATGCAACATCCTATTGGAGTGAATCACATAACTTGGAAATGACCCGATTCACACGTTTTTTCCATTCCCTGCCACTGATGTGAGCCCTAAAACAAAAGAAGAAATAATAGGTCCTGATGTTTAGTCTGTGAATTGGAGTCTGTGCTCCATTTTCCAGCTGGAGTTAAGACACAGGAAAACACTTTGTTTTGCTGAAGAGCTTTCTTTTCAGACATGGCTGGATGCCTGCACAGGGCAGGTGCTCAAAGACCTTTTGGGGGGTCAGAAAAGCAAAATGGTGGCACTTGTGTCAGTGTGACTCCAAGACATGGCGTGCTCGAGGTCTGGGCCCTGGCATCCCATGAAACATTGATAACAGGATGCCACCAGAGAGTTCCACACAGCCTGTGCTCCTCTCTGGGTGGTGGAACCAGCCTGTCTCAGCCTCAGCACTTCTGACCCAGCGGAGCCCTTTGTTCCCTGAAGGTCTCTCACCTCTGGTCCAGAGAGACCTTTTTCTTCTCAGCTCTTATTGCTGCTTTCAAACATTAGCCACAAGCATCTCACTGGGCATTTCTTTGGAAAAAACTCTAGTTTTTTCCCCTCTTTATAAAGCATCAAGTGTCATCTCACTAAGGAGATGCTCCACAGAATAAATCACAGACACAAATAAGAAAATGGCATATTTCTGTGTCTAATTGCATGGAAAAATCTAATTGATTTCTTATTGCACAGACAAATCTTCACAACTGGGGCACTGAAAGCCAAATGATGCAGCTTCTTTTGCCTGGCAAATCTATGACAAAATGCTGGCCTCCACAGTCAGCTGAAAATGTCCTGCTGACTGGAAGGAGGACTCAGGCTCCCTGTGACTGAAATAAAGTTGTGTAAGAACCTCATTAGAGTAGTTAGGCTGGCATAGAAGAGGACACAGGATCTGGAGAACATGCAGAGTGCATGCTAAATGCTGCCTTTGCTTGTCTTGGTTTCAGTGCCTCATTTAGCCATTCAGACTGACACATATGTATTTTATATATACAAAAAAAATACAACTTTCAAACCAGTGTGAGCCCCATGGCTGGCATCTGCCCAGGTCCAATGTGTCAGCTGCTGGCAAGTTGCTCTTTTCATGGTTTATTGGAGTCATTTACATAGGGGTGGGCCAGGAAAAGAGGAGGAGGGGACAGGGAAAAGGAGAGGAGCATTTCCCCCTACCCTTGTTTTCTTCAGTTTGTTTGATATTTGTCATTATTACCTAATTTTGTTTGGGGCTTCCAAAGTTGTTGGCACTGATTTGGGTAGCAGTCCTGCCTTGCTTCTGTGGAAAAGCCAGAGGGTTGGTTCTGCTTGGGGTTTTTCGTAATTATTTCATTTTAAAATACTTTCTTCTAGGAGATGTTCTACATGTTTGGAGCCGTAATTGTTCCAGATGTGCTTGAGCTTAAAATCAGGGCCTAAATTAATGGGAAACTTGGTGGATTTGGGATGTGGCTTTGCAGCCTGTCTCTAAAAAGTTTTTCCTCCCCAAAAATACATTCTGTCTTCCAGACTCACTTCTGTGTCTGATCAACCTTTTCATTTCAGAGATCACCTGGGTCAATATGGACAGGAAAATCACTGCAGCCAAGCTGTGCCCAGGCCAGCTGAGCAGCCAAGAGCTGGATGGAGAGACAAGGAGGTTAAAGGGTTTTTAAGGGCAAATGGGCACAATCCAAATGACAGTAGTATCTTGGGTATTGTGACCTACAGCCCAGTGGTCCAGGCGTGCTGTTTCCTCCCAAACAGTCCTTTTGCATCACTGGCAGCCAGAAAGTCCCAGTAGATCCCATCTCTCCCAGGGCACCATCATAAATAACTCCTGGTTTGTGCTGAAGCATTGACGCTGCATGGGTGAAACCAAGGTCAGGCTTTTCAGTATTATCCTAAATTGGACACTCGCTGCCTGAGATCTGCTGTGCCACAGAGTGTAAGCTCCCAATTCCGTAACATTTGGATACTCCTTGCTTTAGAACCACGAGTTCTTGTGTCAATGGCTCCTTGAATCCTTACTGCATGTGTGATTCACGTTCATGCCTAAAATAAGGAAAAAATAAGTAAAGATTCACTCATTTAAGAAAATAAAGCCTAAAATAAGGAAAATAATGAAGGGGGCATAACATCCCTCACAGATGACTAAGAGTTTATGGTTATTGTGTGTTGGTTTACACAGCCACAAAGTATAACACCTGCAGCCTCCCACACAGAGCAACAAAAGTCGTGTAGGTCTGCACCATCATCAGCTGTGATGGGCTCCCACAGTGCGTGCTGGAAGCCCCACTGCATAGAAAGGGCAAGGAGACACAGTGGTTGTGCCTTCCCTGAGGCTGGAACACAAGTTTTGCACTAAAAACTTTTCCTGCATGGTCCAACACCCGGAGGGGAGCAGAGGAGGCATTCCCTGGAGTGGGATGGGATGGGATGGGATGGGATGGGATGGGATGGGATGGGATGGGATGGGATAAGCAGGGCCAGGCAGTGGTGTTGGGAGCCCGTGGGTTCAGCTGAGGTGTAGCTGTTCCCAGCGATGAGCCCAGTGGTTGGAAGGGAAAGCACTGTTCCCTCAGGGCAGCACCAGAAATTCCTGCCATTCTTCAGCCTGCAGGAACAGAGGGCTGAGAGGGAAATGCTGTGTCCAGCTCTGCAGCTGACAGCCATGGAGCTTCGCTGCTCTGGAAGTCTGAGGCCTGGTTCAGTCTCTGTGAAGGTTTCAAAGAGGAGCCATGGGCAGCTGAGTACAACTGGAGAAAAGGAACAATAGAACTCCTTCCACTTCCCCTCGAGCATGGTGTTAAACCCAAATCACCCAGAGAACCTTTTGGAGACATTGGACACCACCAGGGGGGCTTGGGCTGTCAGTCCTTCCTGCTCTGACAGACTGCAGTGTGTGTGGCTCTGGGGACTCGTATTTTCATTCCAGGTATTTGTGTTTACTTTTTTATTTTTTTTTCCCTTTTTGCAAGCACTTTGAATCACTCAGGGAGCTATTTGTGGGGCTGAAATAACATCAGATCAGACCTTCTCACGGTTCTTCAGTTCCCTGGGAGCCAAAATATGGGGAACAGGACAGATGTCACAGTATTTTTTGCCACGCAGATTGTACCCAGGGGAGGGAAGGGTAGAAGTCCATTAAAATATATAATCATAAATAATGAGATATTTAGGTTTAGGGGGAGTTTCTGTAGAGTCTTAATACACAAGTTAAGGATCAAAGGCTGATGGCAATTACTTTCATGGTTCCATACACCTTACCTGCTGTTCCCTAAGCTCTGTACAGCATCCTGAGCTTCATTATTGTTGTTTATACCCCAAAAGCACACTGAAATGCGCTAGTTATGGAATGGACTTCCTCATTTGGAGGGAAGATGTGATGGATCTGTACTTTATGGAACTGCTTGAGAGCCACTTCAGTGTGAATTTCTATGAGGATCCATGGTCCGCTCAGCTTAAAAGGGACTTTGGAAGAGGATTTTAAACCCTTTTAGAAGCAAAGAGTTTCAACCTGCTTTGTTTCCAGTCCTTTCCAGTGCTTTGTTACAGAATAAAGCAAGGCATGGAGATGCTCTGGATTTCAAGCACAGCCTCAGCTGTAGGATGAGGGAGGGACTTTAAGCAGCAGGCAGAGAAATGGTTCCAGTGTGAGAGTAGGTTTTAAAGTCCTTGTGCACAGATTCATCACACTGGAGAGGAAGGTAAGAAAATAAAGACCTGAAAAAACCCCCACTGAGCAGTAATTCCCTGAAACACCTTCTGCTCTGGAGCAGTCAGAGCAGGGCCAGCAGCTCCAAGCACAGCTCTGTAGGGCTGTACCCTGCAGGGGCACTCCATGGAAACTTGGCATCATTTTGTGGCACTGGAACAGCACAGAGGACTTTCATATGTGTGGAGCCATGGAGAAGCTAAACTTTCCAATGTAAAACAACTCCGGCATTTCTAATACTGTGTTTTAGCAAAGTAGATAGGAAAAGTAAACACAGTAGACTAAACAATAAAAGGAGTGCTAGAATTGGATGAGGGGAGATGCAAATAGGGAAAAATCGAAAAATATGAAGGAGAGTTATTGCAATATTGAACAAATGCAAGCACGAACATATTGGAATTAAAAATGTGATTTAGGTCCTTTTATATAAAGTGCCTAGATAAAGTTTGAAAGCAGAAAGGAGGAAGCATTACTGAGAGTGAGAGGCTGAGAGGAAAACATGGCAGGGAAAGGAAGGTAGGAGTGTATGAGACTGAAGATACTTTGAAGGATCAAAAGCAATTTAGGGCAGAAAATATTTTGCTTTCAGAATGTCCCTTTTAAGAAAGATGCCACTAAATTCTGTAACAACCAGCCAAGCCCCAGTCTTTGGTCTCAGCACACGCAGGTTTTTACCAAAACCCCAGAAAACATTTGCATGCTTTTGCAGTTCTCTTTTCACCGAATGTGTTAGTTCAGGAATGCGCCCATTTTTTAAGATCTTACTTTGACCTTCCCCAGGCACAATGTGCTTCAGCTCTTATGGAGCTCTCATTTTGTTTTGCCCCTAGGTTTTATAAGCTGGGGGGCAATTAGGCATTCCTCTTTTTTCAGGGCAGGAGCTGAGGCCATAACTTTCTTCATGCCAGCCCAATGAGGACCCATCCATGAATGGCTTTTGACATGTGGCACAGCCATGCTGAGGGCTCAGAAGCCTGGATAGCTGTTAGATTTTGCTGTGAAGCCATCAAAGTCTCCCTTCTTCGCCGTGTTATGAAATTTCAAGCCGCTAACATTTTACATCACCAATAAACGAAACAAAAAGCAAAAGCACTGCTCTATTTTTAAGCAGCAGATAGAAAAAAAAATACTGAACTGAGTTTTCTTAAACATGGCAAATAATCTTATTATATCTGGTCTTAAGAAACTTCTGGAGGGCAATAACCCACTCTGTACACATGCACAGAGAACTGACATGGACACAAACACAGGCCATGCTGGAGGAGAACGTGATGGGGATGAGTCTGTGAGTTTAGCTGCTGGGGACGGGAACCTGACCTCCCCATTCCACATGCTCGGGGGATATCTCGCTGTAGATCTAATCCAGTGCACTGGACTGAAAGCTCATTAGCAGTTGAAGTCCTTTGAAGGAACCCCTTTTGGTTGAAATTTCCCCTGAAATAATGTTTCCACACTTGAAGGCTGCTGTGCATTTCAAACCTAAGCATAGTAAATTAAGACATTTGGGATATTTCCTTCAAAAGGGAATTGTGAAAATGCTAATGTAGAGGTGTCTATTTTATTAGGAGCTGGTTAATGAAATAGCCCAAATATACACAGCTTAGAGAAGGAAGGTGTCCTTGTCAAGAGGTGCACTGAAATCTGACCTGACTTCCTAACCTACAGAAAAGTCACTTCTTAAATACCAAAAGTGTGATTGTGAGAACACAGCCCACGTAACAGCATCAGGTTGTGAATGTGAGCATGAATAATCACCAGTCATGCCACAAATACCTTGATTATATTGCCTACATGCAGAAATTATTGTTTCAGGCCTCATTCACATTGTGAATACACTCAGGATGAATAACTGTTAACTTAATTGTTTACCTAGCAAAAATAGGAGACAGCTTAGTCTCTTCCTTGTTTATTGAAACAAATATTTCCATGAGCAAGACAAGTAATGAATTTAGGTTTCATTGTGATATGTGGCTTTCTGGCTTGCTTGAAATCTAGGAGAGCTGCATCAGTGTTTCTTCCCTCAAAAAATGTGTCTGTGAGAAGGACAGTTTTGAAAATCTTTAGGTATAGGAGGAAATCTTTCAGACATCTTCAAGGGAGAGAAAACTTCACTGAGAAGCAGAGTTTCTTTTGTCTAGGACTAGAAAACTGAGCCAAAATGGAGCCCCTTTTACTCTGAAAGGGATCTCTCCCCTTCCTCTATCCTCTCCCCCATTTTTACAAAACCTAAAACCTTTGGGACCTCTGCTGTTTTATTGAATTTGGTTGCAATTGGCCAACAAGTTCAGATGTTATTGAAGGTGGCTGACAGCTGGGCACTGGCACATAGCAAAGTTTGCATAAGCTTTGTATTGTTTGGGATGTGCCCAGCAAATAAGCCTGGATTTTTCAAGTACGTATGGGGGCCACTATATTCCCTGTTTCTGGGGAAATTAGCACTTTTAGACTGCTTCAGAGTTTGAACAAAGTGACTGTCCTTTCGCTCTGAAGCTACACAGATGCTTCTCCATCTGCCCATTGTCATGGCACCAAAAATGGAAATTCTTTGCCCCAGCCCTGGCGTGTTTGCTCAGCCCAGCAGCAGCGGGGCCGAGCAGTGTCTGCTCAGATACGTGCATCAAAGCAGGAGGTCACTGCGGTCAGCCAGCAGCCTTGGTTACCACCACACCCAGCCCAAGCATTCTTCCTCTCCTCTGCTGACAGTCAAGGCTGACTCCCTGCATGTGACTCCCCCACCATCCCCTCCCCACCGCAGGTTTCTGGTCTTGCACAACTGACCCTACAGATTGCGTGGGCAAATTTGTCACCCTGCAGGGCAAGAGTCCCAGTAAACATTTCCCCTTTTCCCTGTCCTCTCTCAGCCTCTCCCCCCGCCCCAGCACACGAGTGCACCCACCCACCAGAGGTGCTGGAACCTTTTCTGAGCCCTGCTTCCTCCAGGGAGCCACGCAGGAAACATGCAAAGAGATATTTTGCAAAAATCAAAAGGCTAAAGGTTGCCCCCTCAGATTTGTCATAGGCGAAGGAACATGAGTTAATTTTTCCGGGAGTTCTTGTAAGCTAAGATGAGAATATATGTATAATTTAAAGAGAAGGAAAATTGGTGGGAAGCAAATAGCTCTTTGGAAAATCCTCAAAATGCAATGGATATCAACAGAATGTTTCTACCACTCTCGGGAAGCACTGCCAGCCCACATCTTTCTGCTAACTCCTAATGGGTCCATTAACTACTCCTAAATAATGATGGAAACCATATGGGTGCACAGGTGGTCTCTCAATAAATACCAAATGAATTCAGTATGATCACCATTAACACAATTAATACCCAGCCAATCTACAATGATGGAACTATTAAAATTAAGCACTACTATATTTCCTCAGTCCCATGGCAATTTTACAATGGAAACAAACAAAAGACTAGAATTAACTTTTTTTTTATTACAGTTATTTGGTTTTATTTACTTACAAGAGTGTTTCAGGCTTCTGTGCAACCTGCTGTGTCTGCTCTGTGCATCTTTGAGTAAGTTTAAGCTCTAAGAAGAAATAATTTTGGGAGAAATAATTTTAAAAATATATGTTTGTTTATTTGGGGGGGGAAATTACATGTATTTGGGTGTTGAAGCACAGTGTTTCCTACTTTCTGCAGAAGGCTGTAAACACAAGTAATGAATATAAGATTGCTACAGCTGCTCTTTTTATCATCTACTCTGTGAGTTCATCACTGTTCCCTGATGGGACTATTAGTGTGGTAGGGATTTTAATTTTAATTTTTTTATATTAGTGCTGTTCCAGCATATATGGTGGTCCACCCAATTGTCAAAGGAGGGGGAATATGTTCACATGTGATCTTCTATAACAAAATGCCTGATGTAGGCCCACTGTTGTTATAATATTTGGCTTTCTAAAAAGGAAGAATTCTGGTTTTATTTTTTATAACCAGGCCAGTAACCTGCTTTAGGTCAGATCCAGCCTCCATTTTCATGTTTCCCTTGAAATCACTGGCTAAGCTCCCTTGAGTTGAGCGAGGCTGTATCAGTTCCAAAGCCTGTGTGGTCGAGCACAAGTCAGATTGAACACCCTGGGGTTTATCCTTTTTGACAACCAATGAGAAAAGAGTGTTTTGCATTTTGAAAAATAGTGTCTGTTTGTCTCCAGAGCCTCTTTTATAGGAATCACTAAAGCCTGGTTTGTGGGAGAAGATTCAGAGATAAACATTTTGTACCTTCTAAACCATAATAAAGTTGGTTGTGTTCTGCAGGGCAGCGGGGTCAGTGAAATATTGTTGATGACAGCAAAAGCTGAGTATGGCAAAAGTGTGACTTGAAATCAGTGCATTTCACCACTGGGGCTTGTGGGAGAAAACCTGTGTCTCATCAGTTTCTTGGGGCAGCTCGATGGGAGTTTGGGGCTTGCTGCTGCTCATGCCAAGTTCAAGGAGAGATTTCTCAACGCATGGGTGCAAGTCTTGTTCTGAAAAACACAAAAGACTCCTTTTTTGGTGCTGCAATGAGATGGATCCTTTGTTCTATGGCTGGAGAGATCCCAGGAAATCTTGAGTTTCAGGATGGACCTTTGGATCTGCTCTGCTCAGCTAGGCTGGGATTTCAACCTTATATTGTCCCTGGGGTGTTCAATTTTTGCAACTTCTCTGTGCTTAGATTGAACCTATCTGGCAAGATCAAACTGCCTATGATTACACTTGTGCTTGCTGTCCTTAAACAACACACCCTTACTTATATTTATTGCACCAAATTTACACCTTTTACTCAGAACAATCTGTGTGAGGTTTGGGTGAGCTGTGTACTTGAAACTTCCCTACAGCTCAATGAAATGTGTTACACATGGAGGCACAAAGCTCATTTCACAATTCCCTGCTAACTTTTCTAATAAACTGTCTTGTATCTATTGCTCTTGAGTGTTTCTGATTAACTCCAAGTATCGATGCTCTTGTTCTTGAAGAGAGAAGTCTGTGTTTCTAATTTGAATAACATAATTTCTGAGTGTATTAAGGTAAATAAGAACAATGCTCTCTTGTTCCAGAACTCAGATGCCCGTGAAGTTATTCATCAATCTCTTTTTCATTTAAATTCACACTTTAATTTGTGTTTCAAATGCAGATGAGACCTTAATTAAATAAAAATTCAGCAGATGGTTTCAAATTCTCTGTTCAATTTACATTTCTCGTACCTCTCTAAGTGCTGGACTTTATCTTTGCAGACAGAAGCATTACCATTAGACCTCTTCCTTAAAACAAATGCATAGGAATTGGTAGGCTGGAGCTGTCTTTAAAAGAATAAATAAAATATCGATTACCAAATCTGAAAAGCCTCACGTTTATGTTTTGATAAATTCCCAAAACCTTTTCTGAACCTTCGTGGATTATCAAAACTCAAGTATGTACCAGAGGTATCATTCTTCCTCAGTTAAAAAAGAAATAAATTAAGAATTGGAAGAGGATGCAGCCTGTACCCTTAGGCTTTATGATATCTTTGGTCATCAACAGGCCCAAGAATTGAATTTGACAAAAGTGCCAAATTACATGGGGAAAAACTCACTCAATATTTTTTGTATCTAGAAAAACTTTCTGTGTTATTCAAGCTCAGCGCAGGAGCTGAGTGACTGAATGTGTTTTGTTCCATCTGAAGCTGTTCGTCATTAAGAGCTGTGAAAAAGTAAAGGAGAGTGATAAGCAAAATTACAGGATAAAAACCCTTCTATTATCTCTGAATCAGGACTCTGCCTATTGAATAAGTAAATATGTCCCATCCTTCTCAGACTGGCTGTTAGGAGAAAATCATTTTCTTCTTCAGAGGAAACTGTGAAGGAAAGAAAAACACTGCTTGTCCATTTATGTGACTTTTGAAGTGGAGGTATAAAATACAAAAAGCTGTCTTTCTTCCCCTAGTCCCTTTATCTTTTGCATCTACTGTTGCCCATGACCTTGCCACACACTGCCTGGTAAAATTAGGCAGCATTTCTTCTTCTCACATTAGTTTCCCGTTCAGCACTGATTTACAAGCCCACGTATATTCACTCTGCCATACAGGCTTTTCTACCTCTGCATTGCTAACCATATCACTGTATTACTCAGAGCTAACTCATAAATTGCTTCCTTTCAACTTCCTTCCTTTGCATGTTGTGCAAGGGGAGCAGCCCTGAAGCGGGGCCGTGCATGGGGATTCCGATTTTACACCCTGCAGCTGCAGATCTCCATCCCTGCCCAGCCTACAGGCTTCATTTATTTATTTTGAAACAGCCCCAGCAAATGTGACAATATTTGTGTATTTCAGCAGCCTGGGGGAAAAGAAATCCACCCAACATCTCCTTTAAAAGAGATGGTCCCTTGTGGGTAATAAAGCCTTTAATAAAAAGTTAGTTGATGGGTTGCAGATGTCTCCAAGAGCTGAGCACTGGGTGGGCAAAGTGGAGCTAACAGGTACAGGGAGATGAAATTTGGGCCAGAGAAGCGATTTGAGGCTGCTAGAATTGAATGTGAGTGAGAAGAGTGCCTGCAGGACCCAGCTAGGCTTTGTGCTTAGGCAGAGGTGCAGCGTTTTGTTGTGTGACTGAAGCAGGGCTCTGGTTTACATTTGCAGCTACTGAAATGACCTTATTTGTTCTGACTGGAAAAATATTCCTTCTGAACAGGGGAAATGTTATCAGCTTGGCTGTCCTCATGAGATTTCTAGTATCTGTGGCTATATGCAAGAAAGCATTTCACAAAGCAAGTTCCTCTTTTGGGATCATGGGATTTGAATCGCCTTCTGCGGCCCTTGATGTTCACAACATCTGTTGGTTGTATGTTTGAAGTTCCAGTTTGGACCTGCTCTGGGCTCAGATAAAAGAGGAAGAGCATGGTGTTGCACTGAAGGAGGGTGCCTGACATGAAATCCTGAGCAGGCACTGGTAGCAGGGGGCACGCTTTGTCCCTGGTTTAGAGGAAGAACACACATTTGGGGAGCTCCAGGACTCCAGGCTGCTCAGATGTCCAGATTTCTACCAGTGTCAGAAGACTCTAAAAGATTCATCTCCTTCCTGAGCCTGTATGCAGATAAGAGTGTCCTCTTTGGGGGAGGACAGGGGATTTATCAAGTCTTGGCAGTAAATTGCTTAAATGAAATAAACTGCACAGCAAAATGAGTGTTTGCCTTAATTCCAGCACTCCTCATTTCCCAGTTAGCTCAGAGCAGGCACACTGAGAAAAATCAATGTTTTCTTCTCGTAGTGACTGTATTAAGAGCCCAGACATGCAGGGCTGGGGGAAAGCTCACAGGCAGTCTCTGTCAGCAGGGCTGTCTGTGCTTAAATGAGGATCAAGACCAGGTTGAAAAGAAATGAAGAGTTCTGCTGCTCCTTGTCCTGTTGGGAGAGCACCACTGCTCTGCATGGAGAGAAATCTTCCTCTCCCCAACACATTTCTCTTTGGGCTGGTGTTATTTTGTGGCTGGAATTGTTTCTTTCTCCGTTAAGGCTGTAAAACCCTTACTCAGGGTCCAGTACTTTATTCCCTGGTCCATGACCAACTGCAATCACAGCCCACATTACCTCCGGGGGTAACACACAATTTTCATTGGCATTTCTTCCTGTGTCTGATTTTTTCTTACCAAAATTTCTTATCTTTACAGTACCATCAGCTGGTTTGGTTTCTTGATTACATGAAGGAAGAGGTGGAACTGTAGGTGCTTTATTATTTCTAAAAAGAAAAGAGGTCAGTTACTGATACCCTCACCAATTTCCAAACAGTCCTTGCCAGCTAAAATTCTAAGCAATTAAATTTGTATGAAAATGGAATGGAAAAACAGCTGAGTGTAAACTGACTGATTTTGCTCAGTACAGGACAACTTAAATTTGAAAATAGAGGCATGAAAGCAATTGTGATGCCAAGAGAGACTTTCTGAGGTAAAAGTACTTTTTTTTCCACTGAACTTTTTCCATGTCACCATTTGAGACAAATGAGATCAAATCACTTATTTGATCCTTGAAGAAGCCATCAGTGCAGATATGGTTAAATTTGGTGTGAGTTCTGCTGCAGAAAGATTTTGGGAGAGACATCGATCTATGGAAAAGAAGGAAGTGAAGATATCCACTGCGGGATAAAAATAAGCTACTTGAGCAAGCGATGGCACAGTCTGTTGTGGTTTTCTTTCACGTGATACCTTGAAGAGGAATTAGAGATGACTTGGAAAAGGCAAGGTAGGGCAAAGCCCCTCAGAATGATTCATATAATTTCAAGGCGACCTTTTTTCCTGTGTGCAAATCTTCTGTACATTTGACATGAGCCTAGAGGAGGAAAGGGACAGTCTGTCTTGTGCCATTCCCCTGCAGGTAGAGCCCATGAATCAAAAAAATGGGCTTTGTTCTGACTTCTGCCATGCTGGAGTGCATTAGCCTAGGCTGGGTCAGATGTTTTTAACCCAGATTGCCTTCAATATATAGGTACACAAAACTCTGAGCCACCTAGTTCTTCCAGAGGGGAAAAAAATATGTAGTTCAGACATCTGAGGGGGAAAGTTCCCTTAAAGCCATGAAGAACCACACCAAATCACCCTCAAATATGTCCCCTTCCTGCCTGTCACAGACGGAGAAGGGAGTGTCTGGGTGTGGAAAGGTAAAGCTCTCACCATTGATGCAAACAAGAGGTAAAAGGGAATCAGAGCTCAGAAGATAAAAGCAGAGCTCACGGAGACTCAGCTGAGCTCTCAGTGGACACCAAGCTACCCCAAAGTATAGCAGGCACTGGGCTGAGGTCAGAGCATCTCGGGGAGGCTGAAGGACTCCTGCTCTTCTACCAGAGTCTCTGACAGTTCAGAGTTCTCATTTCTTTCTGATTTCAGCCAAGTGGGAGGGGCTCTTTCCGTTTCAAGCATTAATCCAGTGCGTTATTCACCCACACGCCTCAGGGTTTCGTGTGAGGACACATGAGGATTGTCACACATCGAGCAAATACACGGGAGGCAGGGAAGAACAGAGGGATGGAGGCAAAGTGTATCCAGTGTAGGAGCTGTGTCCTGCTAAAAGACACACCAGAGACGGTGTGTAACCCCCAGATCACCACAGAAGAGATTTCTGTCCCCTAGAAGCCACAAGACCTAAACCCACGTGCTGATGCCACAAGCTCAGGAGCTCATAATGGTTCACAGTGAGCTATTTGCCTTTAGAAGGAAAAGGTTTGAACATCCAAGGGCTTGGCCTGGCTGGGGCAGCCTCTTGCTCTGCTGCTCTCTCAGCCGTGACTCAGCCTTCCCCCAGGTCTTTTTGGTCTTTCATTAGGAGACTGCAATGACATTGCTAAAAAATCAGAAGGAAAATCCAAGATGGCAGCTGGGTTGGCTTTGTCGGGCGAACAGCGATCATCTCGAAGATACTGGCCAGACGATTAAACATTTTCCTGCTGTTTACAGTATCCCATTCCTCTCTCAGAGCAGGGTCTGCTTTTACTCATGGCTACGCTCATGCTGGCCCACTGGAGAGAAATGAGAACAAGGTTTGGTGTTCTAGGGCTGATCTGTGTGTCCTTTACTTACTCCTGTGAAAGCATTATCATCCCCAGCCTTCCAAATATCAAAAGATGCTGAGATTGGCTTGAAAAAACACATTTTTTTCTCCAGTTAAAAAAATAAATAATAGAGTAAAAAGGCTTCCATGTATTTGCTTATTGTTTTTGGAATCTATACACTGACTATTTGAAGGTTTTTTTGTAGCAAAAATACCCTATAATCTCAATTACTGAAATAAATGAAGTCTGAGATTTCTAGATAGATGGAGACATTGGGGACCACAGCACAGCCTGCACAGCCACTCCTCTGTCCTCTCTTTATCTGAAGAAAGACAAAACTCATCACCATTTCTCCTTCTTCTTCTTTTCTTCCCCACAAAGAAGAACTTGCCAGGTCTGCATCTTTTTTCCTGAACTGTTTCCTCTTTCTGATGTTAAAAGCATCTGTGGGACAGCTCAGTTCCATGCTGAGATGTCAACTCTTTTTCAGTGGTGGTGTCCAACAGCAGCTCCCAGGGCACTACAGGACACTGTGTGTGGAAAATGTGTCTGTCCTGTGAGGAACAGGACAGCTCTGCTCTGCCCAGGTGAAACCAGGAAAATCTCCAGCACACAGCCCAGCATAAACTCACCCACAGCAAAAGCAAATCCTCCTCTGGGTTTGTTTATCTGCTGCAGGGCTTGTTGGCAGAGCTGGAGCTCTGCACCTTGCTGACCTTCTTGCTTGGCTCCCAGATGGGACCTGGGTCAAGTCCTTTTGGCTCAGAGCATAAGCAAAGCACACTCAGGTTCGTGCCCAGCACCTCTCCTGGTGATGTGACCAATGCATTTGTCCCACAGCACAACGCCAGTGTTGGGATGGGCAGCAAACACCTAAAGAGGAGTGGAAAACAGCAGCAGGGTTCCCTCAACCCAAGTGAAGTCAGCTCAGCTCTTTTGCACAGGGTGATTCAGCTGGAGTGAAGCATTAGAGCTGTATTGGAAATAGCTTTTGTTTCCCGAATGGATGTTTGAAGTTTTGATTGGATTTTTTTTTCCCCCTCATCTAAATCAGGATGAAAGGGAAAAATTTGAAATTTCTTTCCAGATCTGTGATTTAAATATAAGGGGAAAGGCTGGGCCAGTGGAGCAATTCCCTTTTTTATGTTGACCCTTTATTTTTAAATGACTATACATTAATGTGAATTTCAAATGCAAGACTCATTTCAAACAGAAAATGGAAATTTTGCTTTTTGAAAATATAGAAACCACACCTATTTTTTTCTTCTAAATATCTTTTAAAGACAGGAATCAGAAACCAGCCGTTTCCCACAAAAAGGCCTGGTTTTCACTGAATTTGCATTTTTGACTGAAAGCCTTGTTTCAAAGTCTTGAAATTAGATCATGGTGAAGCAGCATTTATATCTAATTGGCCTCGAGGAAGAAGAAAGCTCTGTGGGTGGGATCCATCTCACCTACTTACAGGTGTTTAGTCTAAATTATACGTCAATAGTCAGGGGCACCTCCAAAAGGCTTTTCTCTCTATGCTGGTTGTAAAAAGTGCCTGGAGAGGTGGTTTACACTTGATACTCACTTTTTCAGTGGTTAAAACTACATGGGAGAAATCCTATCCTCGCTGTTCACACTCTGGCTGAGGAGGGAAGCTCAGTATCACAGCTCTGAGGATTTCAAGCTGGGGCATGTTGGGAGAAGAAAAAGGAGCCAGGTCCTTCATCAGTTCTTCAAAAAGGAGCCAGATATTTTTAGGTGACAGAAAATAGAACAGTTTTGTGGAGAATGAATCAGCTGAAGGAACACTGGTTATTTCCATGATCAGGTAAAACTTAAAAAAATCTTAATTTTTTCCTAAATGATCCTTGATTTATTTTTGTGATTCTTTTGTAATTTATCTCTGATTATAGATGGATTTTTTTTCAGAGCAATGTTTATTTTTCTGCTCTGCTGAGTTCCTTCCTTTGTTTTCCCAGCCATGTGCTTTGACTCCATTTGTAATGCTGCATTCAAGACAGGTAATATCACCTGCAAAATCCCCATGTGTGACTGAAACAACTTGGTATGGAAATCAAAAGTGAGCACAACAGTACATGCACTTTGCTTTATTTAATAGCAGCTAAAAGGAACATGCCCTTTGTTATTGTGGCTATGTTTGTCCCTTTTTGCAGGGCTGTTTGGCTCCTGGAATGTTTGTGCTCACAGACTGGTTTGCGAGGGGCAGAGCTGTCAAGCCATTTGCCCTTTAATTTGAGGTGCAAGGCCAGTTTATAAACAGAAATCTTCAGATTTCATTTTCAGACAGCTATGCTGGATGAAGCTTGGCCTGCGACTGGAGCGTTTTGGAAAGCATATGTAGGAAGTGAACATGGCAGACAGTGTGAGGAGCAGAGGTTTATAGGACAACCTTTATAATCAACATGCATAGAGAGTAAAAATATTCATAACAATAAACAGACCAGTGAGCAAACCCTGATGACTTTGATGGTCAACTTCTTTGAAATTTAAAGTGATAAACACACAGAGACAAGGAGCAATGTTACAGGACACCTCAGGGAGGCCCTTTACACACACTCGACCAAAGAATCATAGAAATACAGAATGGTTTCTGTTGGAAGGGACCTTAAAGCTCATCCAGTTCCCCAAGCCATGGGCAAGGACACCTTCCACTAGACCAAGTTTCTCAAAACCCCTTCCAACCTGGCCTTGAACATTTCCAGAAACAGCTGCTGGAAATAAATCTGACACTACAGTACTTTCTCTCTACTGAGTGTTCGATGCAAATTA
This sequence comes from Origma solitaria, assembly GCA_013397895.1. Taxonomy (NCBI): domain Eukaryota; kingdom Metazoa; phylum Chordata; class Aves; order Passeriformes; family Acanthizidae; genus Origma; species Origma solitaria. The sequence goes on along the minus strand of VZRL01001315.1, from coordinate 453,960 downwards.
ATTTGGGGTTTCCTTTTGTATACATGGAGTTTTACTGGGCATATATTTAGTTAGAGCTCCCACAGGGAAAAAAAGAAAGCAAATTTGTAAACTACAGAAGTTGGAGAAGTTTCTGGTTTTGTTTTTGTTTGTTTCAAAGAAAAGAAAGAGAAAGGGTATTCCTCTCTGTGTTGCAAAACAATCCAATTGTCTATGTGTAACAATACAATATAAGGCTCTCTTCCCATTCTCACATTTGGCCTGTGCACAGGACACAGCCTTTAGAGCTGCAGTCCCCACTAAGTCTGGGGAAGGGTTTCAAAAGCATCTTGGTACAGAAACCTTTCCTATTCCACATCCTAGTGTCCAGAATTCCTTACAGCGATGCCTCCCTTTCCATTCCAGCTGTGCCATGGCCAGTGGGGAGGAGCTGAGCAGCTCCTCTCGCACCCTGAGCTGAAGTGGCACAAAAGAGGTGTAAAATGAGGTTTCCCTTCATGAGCAAAAGGGTCACAGATCTGAGGTTTCAGGGCTCCCCTGTCAGCAGATCCTACTGGAGACCTGCCCTGCTGAACCTGGTCCGTGCTGAGCAGTGACCTTTGCCAGGGGTTTGTAGGGTTTGGAAAAACAGACTGCATTTGCCTGCTGGGATTTCCATAAAAAGTATAGCTGAAACTTAGGCCTGATCATGAGCTTGGAGATAAATGCCAAGAGAAGAGTGTGAGGCCTCAGAATGGAAATGAAGGACTACCTTTATGAATATATTTTCTTAACAGACTATTTGTAAGTGAGTCTCCCGGCAGCAGGCATGCAAAGATTTTATTTCTTTGGAAATAAAGGATCGGGCCTAAGGTCCACTCTATTTTCAGGGCAAGCACATAACTCCCATTCATGTTAATGGGAAAGCTCCTCCTGCTTCAAGGGAAAAACAGACCCATTAGAGATATTATTATTAGGATATTATTTTAGACCCCCTGATCCCCTACAACAGTGGGAGTGTAAGTAGGGTCAGTGTCAGAGCTGTTCCCTGCTGGTTTGCTCCTCATAATTCTGTCCTACAGCACAAATCCCAGTGTGGTACAAGACCATGTTGGTTTTTGGCACTGCATTGTATCAACCTGGATTGTTTTGTTTCCTTGAGGAAATCTCAGTGAGATGAAAAACAGAATCTGCCGAACCCAGGATTGCCTCCGAGAGGAGAGCCCATTGGAGATAAAGGCCAAGTTCCGTGAGTTTGGGACCTGGCATGACCTACTTAGCAGGCAGAGTTATGAGAGCCCATGTCAGGACAGTTTGTTTTTCAGCCTGGTTTCTCATGGGAACGAAGCTTATGCAACCGCGCCGTCTGTGCGTCTGTGTCTACATCCTCCTCCCCTCCCCAATAACTTTTGGACTCATTGCTCAATTCCAACCAACTTTGGCAGGGGGGTAGTGGTTCCAGAGGTGCTGCTGGTCCTGCAGGCATTTTAGATTCGGTAGAATGAGGCTCCAGGTGTTCAGTGCAGCAGGTTCTGCCCCAGCACGAGTTTGTGGGGCTCAGAGCAGCGCAGAGCTGCTGGCAATGGCACAGTGCTGCTGGTGGGTCCACTGGGCTGCCCAGCACATTCTGCTTCTCCCTTTTTTGACACTGACCCACTCACGGGTGAGCCTCTCAAACCTCATCTCCCACTTGGTTTCTTTTTCTGCAAAACAAGGTGAATTGGAGAGGTTTTTTTAGCTAACAGTTTTAAAACACACCGAGGAATGGTAGGGAAGCATCTCTGTTGCAGTCTGATGAGTTTTAAAGCAAGGTTAGAGGGGTATGAGGAGCTCCTGTGGGCTCAGGACCATCTGACCTGAGCAAAAATTCCCTCTGCCAGGGCTACAAGTGATGTGATGCTGCCAAAAATTGTCATTGTAACCCTCCCACGCCCAGGACTCGGGAATCAGCTCAGATCAGGGCCCCACTCAGACCTAGTGCAGATCCCTTTCACCTCCCTGTCTTCCAAAAGATACCTTGGCACTGCTGCCATGCGAACTCAGTTCACTACAGGGGAGGAAATTACAGCCCCATGGACTTCACAGAGAATATTCAGCACAGGTACAGCATTTAATGACACACAATTAAAACACTCCGTATCTAATTCCCGAGAAATAGTGGGGTTGGAGGGGACTACTTCCAGCGAGCAGGTGATAATGAACTCCCCGGATCACAGAGGCAGCATTTCAAAATCATAGTGTGAATTTATTAAACATGCTGTGGAAGACAAATGTTATTATATGAATATACAGGGAAAGACAACAGATCAGGAAAACTCCTTGGATTTCTGGTTCCGCATTACATGCATGACAACTTCTTTTGGTTCATAAATAACAACAGAAGAATGCACATGAATCTTTTAATTATTTGTGGGGGATTTTAGGGATCTTCCCCTCATAAATTCTCTTTTTTTTGGGAAAACTGGGCTGCATGATGGCTAAACAGATGAGGAAAATGTTTCCATTTATTTTGTTAAACTTTCCCAAAAGAGCTTGAGAAACTGGTATTGTAAACATTGCATAGTACGATAAAAAAGGTGTAATTAATTAGTGGTTTCTTTGGAGTTAGTGCAGGGGGAAAAAAGACCCTTCCAGGACACAATCCAAAATTGTGATGCCTCTTGAAAGGAGTTCAGGACAATCTCAGACTGCTGGCTTCTTCTAGAGCTGATACTGAACAGTGACATGTTTGCCAAAAATGTCTGTGAGCCTCAGGCTTATCTGTCATACCGGCCTGTGTCTCCCTGAGTCTGGAAATCAGAGCTGAAGTTCCAGGTTGCATCTCCTTCAGCCCAAAGAGATCCTCAGCCAAAGCTGGATCACCTGGAGGTGCTTTTCCTCTTTACATAAAACTCTTTATAACCAAAATATTCCCCACTCTCCTGAGTGTTGATTGGCTCTGCTAGGGGCTCTCGTCTCTTCCTAAGTGGTAGAGACTCAGTACAGTGCTCTCTGGGTTATTTTCCCTCCTTCCCAACCAGTGCATCTCCTTTGAAGTCAAAGGAGCTACTGTGATTTTTTGCCCCATTGAGATGCTCACTGTGGAAGAAGGATATGAAAGACTACTGCTCACAGGGTGGGAGCTGCTGGTTTCCAGTTTCTCATTAATTTTTCACTTGTCTTTCATTTCAGTGGGTCTACACTATGCTCCACCTTTGGCACAGACACAAATACTATTTTTTTTATGTGGTTCAGTGGGAGGAATGGTTTTGATCATTAAAAGCAAAGTAAAAATTATTTCAAGCAAAATTCCAGAGCCTCTCTGCATCCATTTATCTTTCCATGGCTTCCTTAAAGCATTGCCTACTTGCTCTCTGGGGAATATGTGCTCCAACTGTGTTTCACCACATTTACAGGAGCAGTCACATATGACCAAGACTAAAATTTAACCTTAATTGCCCACAGGCTGCTGCCATTGAACCCTGATGCCACGTAGGGGTTTTAAAGTGTTGAAACGATCCCAGTAGAAACAATAAGAAAGGCAATTCCATATTTAGTTGTGAACCATCTTTAAAAATAGTAATATGCTAAAATCTGAGCGATGAAGGCTCACGTCTCTTGAAAGAATGTGTAATTTCCTGTAATCATCTCCTTAAAACATCCCTGCTCGGGACTTTGAAGCAGCCAAAGAAGAGAGGGGTCTCTGGAGAGCCCACCAGTGCTCCTTGCTGAGGCAGGGCTTTGGAAAGCGAATCACTGCCTGGGACTGGATCCCTGCCCTCCGCCAAGGATCAATAAAGTTTTACGCACCTTCCTCGCACGCCTCAGGTTTTTATTCCAGGTGTTCACATTAATCTGGGACACAACAGAAGGAAGAAGTTGCTATGGTTGCATGGAGATGGCAGCGCAGTCTGGGCCAGCTTTAGTCAGCAAGTGCAAGAAGTTTAATTATCTCAAATAATCGCACTCCTTGGAGCCTTTCTGCTGTTTGCTTAAGTCCACTGAGCACTGATGTCATGATTGCTGCGGACACCAGAGTGTTTGGGGTCTTCAGTGCTAAGGAACACTGTGCCCTATGAAGAAATCTTTGTGCCTCACCATCCCATCAATGGCAGAGGTCACAAAACGATCCTGGGTGTTAAGGGAAGTAATAGCAGAATAGGACATAAGTTCATTTTCAATTTGAATTTCACAGCTGCATGATCTCAGAGTGTGAAACCAGCCCTTAGCACTTAAGAGTAAACCCTAAACCCTTCCCAGGGATGGAGGAGTTTGCATGCTTTTGTAGGCTTAGGGCATCATTTCAACCCCTGGGCTTGTGAAAACTCTGTTTAATGACACCTGCAACTGTTAGAAATTATTGCAGCCCTCAGTCTGTAGAAATTGGGGACCACAGTTTGTGCTGCAAGCGTTGCTCTCTGGAGCTGCCCTTCCCAGCCAGAACTCCTCAGTGGAAGGTTCTGAGAAGCACCTCTCATCTCCACAATTTCCCTCTCCATGATGTTCCGCTTTTTGTTTCATCTGACATTTCTGTCACCTTTAAGAAGCCTCACACAGAAGGGGCCATGAGGTTTGGATGTAATTGGCATATGGACGGTGCTTAGATTTTTTAATACACAGTTTTTATAAGGATGCTTTTATGTTTGCCTCCATTCTTTGATCTCCACTTGAAAAATGTTTTTCATGGAGTTTGTTTGAAAGCACAAATAATCGCTTACCACAACTAAGGGCTAGCAAATAGTTCTAGAAAAGAAAGAAAACCAAAGAGAATCATGAGCTGATGGAGATGCCTTGAAAGATGTTTTAGAAACAGCTTGTAGCGGCACATTTCGCAGTACTGTTCATCAAGTTAATTCTCCTGGAGCACTGGCATTCTTGGATATGATAATAACAACAAGGAAAGTTGTAATGGATTTCTGAAATGGGAGTGTTTTAATAGATTTTAGTAAATTACATTGTATTCAATACTGTAGTGCTGTGATATGACACACTACAATGAAAGATAAAGTCACTTGCAGATATAATCTGTGGTTCAAAAATAAATATGATTATTGCCATGGAAGATGATATTTAACTAAATATGTTCCTGGAAAGGGAGAAGCCCTGAAAACCATAAAATATCACTATTCTTGTCTGATAGAAACAGGAGCAGTCACAGTGGATGGGGAGAAGTATTCCAGCTTTTTGCAGTGCATTTATAACAGAAGGCACTTTTGTCATGGTAGATGAGCTGTAAATTGAGATACTCTAATGAAGGAGAGTCGTCTCAGGGTGACTCAGCATGACTGCAGGTCCCAAAAGCCTTGAAGTAGTCTTTATGCCAGGTAAAAACCCTCTGTATTACCCCACTGATCTTGCGGATCTTCGTGATAATCGTGTGGGGTGCAGGTGTATGCAAGAAAGCCCATGCTGAGAGAGGATTTATTCCCTTCAAAATCTCTAAGGTCTGGGAGAAATCCCCCTGTTAAAGACCAGCCAAACGGCAGAATATTTAAAAAATGTTAAAAGTCAATTCTTTCTGTCACTAGCATTAAACTGCTGTAGTGCAGAGCAGTTAATGATGAGGCTTCATGAAATAAGACATTCATCTCCACTTGTAATGCAAGAACCACACAACTTGCTTCAGCCTTAATCTTTCATGAGTTATGGACTCTTCTGTGATTCATAAAACAAATAAATCACACCTCTAAGCTACCATCTATTTATTACCACTTTTTAAATGTTCAGCATAGTATAAAAAGGGTATCTTTTGCTTGCCAGAGGTTGTCAGCTACTGAGTAGCACTTGGGAACCAGAGTCCTGATTCTGCATACAGCTGGACACAGGTTCTGTCTTTGTTCCTGAAGACAGCCAGCTCCATGGAAGTGCACTCCTGGGGCTGAATGTGCAAATTCCATCCCATTCTTTCAGGCTGTGCTTGTAGTGAGCAAGCCAGCTGATCTAAAAGATGACAGAAAGTCCCTGGCCTTCCTTTTTAGAAAGAGACAAAGCCTGAGCAGTAAATAGGACTTGCCAAGTTATGAAACCAGGGGGAGAATAAGGGAAAAAAATAATTTGGGACACAAAAAATCAGACTAGAACAAGTATTCAAATTATAAGGAGACTTATAAGCCAGAAATCACAGTTCCTCTGGTACTTTAACATGCTCTGTGCTCATTTCCAGGTTATTCTTTTTGCAGTAGAACCAAAACCTCAGTCCACACACAGAGGATGTCAGTCCAGCAGCCCTGGGAAGGGTTTATTGCCGGCTGGCAGAAAACTTTGCACCCAATGTTCACAGCGAGAGCGAAAAAAAAAAAAAAGAGTAAAAGCATCTGGCTTTAGGAACCTTCTGTGCTTCCATTTTTGAGGAGAGTGCTCCTGGGTGGTTCCCAACCTGTGTGACAAGGTTGGCAGTCTGGTTGGCTTGGCTGTGCCCAAGTCCCACTGGTGTCAGCAGGGAATTAAATTCACTCCTTCCACCTCCTGCCTACAAAGAACACAACAGCTCTCATTGTAGCTGTGACCTTGGCCTTAAATTTCAAAACCTCGGGGGCACAGAGGAGTTACTGAAGTAAATAAATAAAATGAAACACAGGCCTCTAAAGAGCACAAGGCATGAAGTACACTCCCTTGAAACCATGTCCATATCTGTTCCTGCCCAAGTGGAAGTTTATGGATATAGGGACCTGCTTTGGAGCTCTCCTTCATATTTGTCTTGTCTGTGATTTGTTTGAAGGAATTATAAATGTATGGATCTCCCAGGGCACTTCTTGTAAAGTATAATGAAACCTTGGCTGTGTTACGACTCCAGCACCGACTGCATTACTGCAAAAAAAACCTGGTCTGTGGGCTCGAAGAAAAAGCACAGTAATTGCATGTCCTTCCTAAGAAATGCTAAAAACCATATAAATACTAACCAAGTGCAATCTTTCCTCTTGTTGTATGCTGCATGTTCCAATAGACAGCATTCAAATCCTGTGTCATATTTGGGTAGTTTCTTTCTGTGAAATGCAGGTGGAATTGGAAAACTGGAGCTCAGTTACCCAGATGATGCAGACAATATTTTCTGCTCCCTTTGGAAAATAAATAAAAAAAATTTTTCTATATAAAGGACTGCCATAATAAAAGAAATTCAAGAGGCACATTAGTAAAACACAGTCCTTCAAGAAAATAAGTGCTTTCCAAAAAACAAAGAGGAAAAAAAGCATAATTCAGAGAAAGAAGAAGAGGAAAAAAAGCAGAATTCAGAAGCAGAATACAGGAGAAACACTCCTAAATCTCAGGATGAGTAAATGCCTGCTGCTGATCTACTCCTCCTTTTGTTTTTAAAGAACTGAAGTTCTTGGTGTGTAATGGTGTAGTGGTGGCTGCAACTTTAATTTCAGTTCGCTTTTCCCTCAGAGATGTTTCCTCACTCCAAATCCGTGGTGAAGCTGTCCGGGGAAGCTCCCACTCTAGATGCTGCTCAGATATATTTACAGAAAGAATCCTGGGTGCTCATGGTAAAGCACCAACACAGAGTCATGTCCTTCAGCATTAGAAAAATGGATTCTAGTGCAGATTCTTGTTTTCAAAGGAGCAAAATGAACAAGTGGAAAAAAACTGGTCATTGATGACAGCAGAGCTTCCTATGAGTGATCACTGTAGCATGCCTCAGGTTTCTGAAGCAGCTGTTGATAAATGACCCCAGAAGGTGTCTTTTGGCTAGAAAAGCTGCCCATTTTCATAAAGATTGTGTTCTGAAACCCCTGCAATTATATTATACTGCTCTTGCACCACTCTGTGGAATTTTGCTTTTTATTTCTTACAGCTTCATGCAGACTCCAGCAGTTTGGCCTCTTTATTAAACCTAAGCATCAATCTGTAAAAGGGCTCTTGATTGTCTAGACAACTACTTGTGAAAGTTTTCTTTGTTTCTGCGTCCCTGGGGGTATCCACACTGCTCCCTCTGTTCTTGTCTGTCAATACTCTTTTGGCCAAAATTTTTGGTTTTTTGGTTCTTTTTTCCCCCGTATCTGCCAGTTATTTTTGTTTTGGAAACCAACTGGAAAAATATTTCAGCGCTGTTTCTTGATACTTTTTCTTTTTTAATAAATAAATGCCAACAGCCTGGAGCTTATGAACAGCCCTACAGTAATAAAAGGATGTACACAGCAGGCAGTACTCAATTTGCAAAAGAAAAACAGATTAACATTTCAGGTTTCTGAGGGCTTTTTGTCAACAACAGAACATTTTAAAACATCAGTCTAGTAGTAATTGCATTTATCAGTGCATTCTCGGCTGATTCTTAGGCTGATTCCCTTAATATCATGGAATGGAGAGGTAGCTATTGGAAGTCTTTCTAATATATATATATATAAAAAGTGAACACACAAGTCAATTTGATTTGGCTGTACGTAATTCTCATTTCGGGGATGAGAATTACAAACACTTGAATTATGTGAATACATGGGTAATGGTGGGAGAGTGAGCACCCACAGCCAAGCCCTCAACAGCTACAAAGATTGGTACCAGATCCTGTTCCTGGGAACTTCTACAGGAAGAAAGTTCACTGTGAGCAACAGTGAAAAAAAGCACTTAAAATTTTCTTTTTAAAAAAACCTCAGCGGAGACTTTAAGAAAACACCATGGGAGTATCATTTCCCTGTTCCTTCAGCAGATGCTCACCAGTCACTTCTCAGGTATAATGCCACTGATTGCACGCAGGCAAGGAACAACACGGAGCGAGACGCTGCTCTCCTGCTCCGCATTGCCTATGAGCCTGGAGAGCCGCCAGCAATCAGCTCCTGGGAGCCTGCTGCTCCTGAATAGCCTCTGAGCACATCCTGCAGCCCCCGGGATGCCTGGGTGCAGCCCTGCCCCTCAGAGAGCTGCGTTCTGCACAAAAAGCTGTAGTACAGAGAGGCTGGATCCGCGCTGCGCAGGCCAAAGGCGTCAAGATTTTCCTATTTCTTCCTTACTCAGTTGTCCCAACTGCTCTTCTGTTCTACTTTCTAGGGTTTTTTTTTTCTTCCGCTATTCTGCTTGTCTTTCTCACCTGATGGAGAGCAGACACTTCTTTTTAAAGTTTTGTATTAGAGAAAAGTAATCTGAAGCCTGAATTTATGCTAATTGACTTAGACACTCCTGATAATTTTGTCTTATGTATATTTATTAGGTGTTTTTTTTTTCCTTCTAACATCATTAGATTTGTTTTGAACTCAAAGGTCAGTTTCTACACCAGTATAAATCAATGTAACTACATTGATTTCAAGGATTGCAGCATCTTTCATTAATTCCTATTGCCAGAGATAGTGTAGCTGTCTCTGAGGAAGAAGATATATACACATATATTTATATACATGCATTTTGATTTAAATCACAAAGAAAAAAGAAACTTCTGTGAAGAATGTAATTCTGTAGCATGTCATTAACCATGCAATTAAGGCCTAGTGGTGTTAAATGATCGATACAACAGCATCTCAGCCAGCCACCTCCAAAGATTTCTCTTAGTCCATCCACTCTGCAGTTCCCATTTTATCTTCATAAAAAAAGAGCCCTGATTCTTGCACAGGAGACCCTACCATCTATTTTTTTCTTACTAAGAAAAATGTGGTTTCCTTATTTGGTTGTACTCCATTAGCAACCTAGAGGACACATTCCCCAGTAAAATAACACAAGTGTTGGTCTTACTCATTTCAATTCAATCATTCCAAAATGAATTCCAATTGCTCATCTAATTATATTTCCCTACTTTTATTGGTCTACCTGTGAGAGGAGTAGTTGCCTGCATTCTTTGGGCTATAAATTAAATAGATAAGGAGAGAGAGGAAGAGAATTAAAATTAGGCAAAATATTTCAGTGTTAAAATGAGAAGTTATGTCTTTAAAAATCATTTCTGCAGTAAAGGTGTATCTGTGGTTACACAGACATCTTTTCCCACTTTACAGGGAGCTCCCAGTCTGTGCAGTTCTGTAGCTTCTCTTCCGTGCATGCAAAAAACAGGTTCACATGAAACTGATAATTCTCTCCAGGGCAAGAGTAGCATTGCCTATAGCCAAAATATGTTTTATTAAAAACAAAATCTTCCTTGTCAGGTCACATTGCTCCTGCTGAACTTGAGGGACGCCAAACAATGGTGCCAGGTTTGCCACATGCTGATAATGACATCCATGCCTGGTGCACAGATAAAGCAGCCAGAGCACCCAGTCAACATCTTCCTCTGCAAACCAACATTTGCCCTCGGCTTTGTGTGATAAGAGGCATCGGTGCCGGTGGTTGAAAATCACTTGAGAGAATGAGGTGCTGCACTTGATAAGAACAGCCCTTCACGGGTCTGTGGGCTGCTGTGTGGTGGGGAAGAGGAAGTTCAGAACCTTAGGAAATGGTTTAGATACTTTTAAAATTGTTAAATGTAGCATCTGTGCACTTCCTCTTTCCATACTGCTCTGCTCAGGTCCCGGCTGAGGTTGGGACATCTCCCAGCACATCCCTCCCGGAGCCTGCAGACATCTGGGTGAGGCAGGCGGGCAGCAGACACACACCAGAGGAGTTTCTCAGCCTCGTGTTCGAATGGAGGAAGTAAGGTAATGAAAAGGAAACCATCATCTGACCCTAAATTCATTAGCTCGCAGCACATGGCATTAAAAAAATGTATTCCAGTGAGTAAATGGATTTTGCTGCTTTGCAGCAGCAGCCTGGGGCGGGTGTGGTCTTTGGTGTCTCTGTGTCCATTTTCAGTCCCCACAGCCCCTCTGTGTCTCTGCATCCATCACGACAGTCCTGTGTCACCCACACCCTGCTGTGCCCAGGGGTGCCAGGGTGGCACTGGAACGGGGCCGCTCTGCCAGGACTGGGACAGGAACTACAGAGCCTGAGCTTGATAAATCATTGAATTCACTTTCTCCCTGCCTCGTGCAGTTCCCTACCTGCTGCAAACAATAGTGGAATCGTGAGATCTAACAAAAGATCAAGATACGTTACCTCAGGCATCCACAGGTCCTTGGACTCTCTAGTTCAGAATTTTTTTATTTTTTTTTACCCATGTCTAGGTTTACATATAATTTATTTCCCATCAGCTGGCACAGAGACAGTCCTACGTAAAAAGGTTTTACTGTCACTTGAATTCAAAGAATTAACTCTACATAGGGAAAAAATATTTTTTGAATTCTGGTTTGTTCTGTTCAGGTCCACATTTTCAGCCCCTGGAGCTGAAACAGGTGAGTGACTCTGTCATCACAGCTCATTGAGTAGGAGAACTGGGCCCATCAGAAAGTCTTCTGCCTCTAGTGTTTTCCCTAGGAAAATTGGACTGTCCCTCTGGGAGTTCTGGGGAGAAAGAAAACCATTGGATTAAAGTTGCACGAAGAATAGTCAACACCAAGAGCCTAAGCTGCTATTCATTTTTCCTTTAGTGCCTTTAACCTGAGGGCAATTAGGACCATAATGTGGGCATTAACTATCACAACAGACATAAAGATATCAGATTAGATGTATTTTACAGCAGGCCTCACACCAGTTGCTAAGAAAGGGAAGGCAGAGAAATTCTCCAGTGGTTCTCTCTCTATGATCTAAACAGCATTTCCCAGATCCCTGTGCTGAGTACTTAGCCCAATGTTTTTGGAAGTCTTCTGGCAACTTTTAAATCTTTACAGGTGCTATTATTGAGGTGTCAGTTGTCATGGAGAACAGGATAATATTTCACGACATCAAAATACCTCGTAATCATTTCAGAAGGTTGATGATATTGCTGCTAGGCATAGTCGAACTCTTCTTCACATCACTGCAGATTGAGGCTTTCCCTCTGCTCCACGCAGCCCAGATATAATCCCTCCTGATTAGAGCCTTTTCTCTTTGATGCTCTCCTTTGTCATCCCCACACTGGGAAAATTGCTCTCTGTTGAATTACATGCTCCATGCAGTTTGCATAGTTGTCTTTTTTAACCTGGAAGCAAAGCTCTCTGTGCCTGAGCAGTGATAGGATTCTGACTTATAGTAAATCTTTGATTAATGAAGCTCAGGTAAACAGATTAGTCATTAACCTCTGCTTCTCATGATCAGATTACTTATTGATGTAGAGTGGTTGTGCTGCTCCCATGTTGCCAAGGATGGGAATCTTTCTTTCCCTTCAGACTTCAAGAATCTTCCCACCACCTAACAAGACCCCCCCTTTTAGGATGGGGATATTAGAGAGCTGCTGCTTCTGCAGGGAGTCCTGTATTTTGCACAGGATCTCACTGCAAACAGGGCACTTAAATGCAAGTATTAATTGGTGCTGCCCACGGGTAGAGTGTGCTATTCATATCTCTGGTTCTGTATTTCAGCTAGACAGCTGTAAGTGAGGGGAACTCAGCCTGAGGCACAGAGGAAATGCACAGAAAGTGAGGCAAGTTTTTAAAAAATGGTACATTCTGAATCCATGGCTGTGCAGGACAATTGCTTAAACCATTGACAAAGGCCAAATCTTTGATCAGGAAATCATTGTATAATATCCACGCCTATAGATAAACAGAAGGCTGCTTTAAATCCATTCAAATCTGACTTAATTCTGGGCTCTTTATCTGCTGCCCAGGTCTCCCAGGATGGGCAAAAGCAACCCATGAGCTGAGGGCAGCAAGAGAACCAGGGCTGAGAAATCTTTTATCCCTGCTAGCTCCATCAGGTTTTTTCACATGCTACCAATGGCCTCTGTGAAAGAAAGGAATGATAGTCTATTGTCAATTAAGGAGAGTTTCCGATTCAGACATGGAACAGAAAACTGCTGGGCACTCCTTTGTGACCATCACTGCCGTGCTGCCCATCTGAAAAGGTTTTGCACCCTCCCTGGCTTCCAGACTAACTCCACCAGCCTCCATGGGTGCAGAGAATTATCTGCCAGAGAAAGAGAGTTAACCCAAAAAGGGCTCTTATTTTACATGACCTACAAATCTAAATGTGGGAAGGTCATGTAGGACTAACGAGCAGAAGTGACCTGTGCCTACCTGCAGTGTGCAAAAGCAGAGAGGGAATTCCAATTACACACCAATCTAATTCATTGATCTCTAATACACTGGATTATATTTAAACCTGCAGACATTTACACTGCAGTCCTGAATGCAGAGAAGTACAATCAGAACAGATAGATAAAGCTTCATGTTTTCCAGCTGATCAACAGACTGAGCTTCATGTTTGCACTTTCAGTTTTGCATCTTGCAAACCCCACTCCTCACTCCCATTTCCAGTCCCGGGATCCCCTGTGCACACAGCTATTAGCAGATGGAAATCTAGCAACCTGATCTGTGGGCCCAGTTGGGTAATCAAACATTTAATTACTAACAATTATCCATTAATGCTTATAAATTAGGTTGCCAAACTACTTCTACGGAGTACAAATATTTGCATCTAGACTTGTCTGCAAAAATGGAAGATGCCTGTGAAAAGCTACACCACAATGTCCAACGCTGGCATTTTCATCCAGACTCTTCAGACTGATGCAGAAAATGCAAATATTTGCTGCATCAGAAAGGTATGAAAAATTAGGAAATTAGAAGCTGAAATTGAGGGAATCATGAAAATCAAGTCTTAAGTCAAATTCCAGGCTTGCTTGATTTCTCTCTCATTAAGACTCTTCTTCCTTTTCACCCTTCTCTCCTCTGGAGTTGATTAAACATTTGCCTCCACCCTAGAAATATATACTGGTCCAGAGGGCTTATTTTATTCTGAATTACTTCCTGATATTAATAATGATTTTTAATGACTCCTCATGCATCTAGGAATGCTGTTTATTAAAATAAAGTCTAACAACATGATCTCAGGTAACACTTCAGAGACAAATGTGTGCTTTTCACTACCACTCCTAACTAGGAGAGACTGTAACCCTCTCCGGTAAGAACACACTGCATTGCTATGCAAAAAATGTAAACCAATTCTATAAAAGGGTTCCAGTTCCCATCCTGCTAAGTAAGTTTTGCCTTTTTATAATTGCCTGCTTTCTACTGTCTGTTTTATTAAAGCGATGTGGTTATGATCTTGTCCACGTGACCTCTCCCTTTGCTCACAAGGGAAATGTTGGAGTGGTATTGCAAGCGTTGGGACTTCAAGGCTACATTTAAATTAGTAAATTCAAACGTGTCTGGAAGCATTCCCAGGACTAGAACAAAACTGTTTATACAGTCAACTGCTAAGCTGTTCTCTGGCATGAGTTTGGCCCGTCCCAGCTCCTTCTTTCGCTGAATGGATTGTGATCACAGCATGGCCAAGGAGCAGTGCACATGAAACTCACACTTTTTGAGAGGATAAATGAGTTTACTTGTATATATGCTGTCCACCTGCCAGCCTTGGTGCTTATTCCTGTGTGCATTTTATTTACCTGGTGAGGTAGAATGAAAGCACCTCGAATTTAGTACCCAGGCACACAATATTCTTCGGAGAATCACATTGATTTGAGGCAAATGTTGCACATGGCAGGGACCAAAATTAGCCTCCATCACTCACGGTAAAAGTTGATGCATGCGCAAAATTAGGCTCCCAGTCACAATCTGGATAAGTATCAGTTGGATCTGAATGGTGCAAAAGCTGAGCATAATAAAGACAGGGTCCTCAGCTGAAAACTAATGTCTCTTGTTGCAGCATCAGGCTCAAATACTCTGCCAAGGAAATAGTGCCAGAGGAATTGCAGAAAGAAGAGGGTGTGATGGTTTAAAGGGATTTTAGTAAAATATGATATATTTTTTTTAATTTGCCTGAGTGTTTTATTCTTTTTAAGTAACTCTGAAGGGATCATCTAATTCTATAGATAAGCCATGTATAGTCACCAGCCCAACATAAATTAATTGAAATCGCTGCTGAACACAACACTTGCTTTCACTAAGAATACAAAAAGTTCTTCAAGGACTACATACTTTCTATCTCTTTTTCTGCCTCCCCTGGGGTCTCTCTCCCTTCTTTTTGATCTTTTTTTTTTTCCCTTCCTTGATGCCCAAGATGGTTCCATTAGTCTTGCAAATATTAATTCCCAATGCAAACAGAATGTGTCAGGTACAGGAGGATGTAAATGGAAAATTAATTGAAGAGCAACGTGTAGGCTTGTGCTATACAATGTCCTCAGCAGGAATACTGAAACAGAAACTGCCACTGACTTGCTGCCCCTCAAAAGCCCTTCCACACGCGGAGCACAAGGCTGAGCTGCTGGCGCAGGCGGTGCACGTGAGTTTTTTGAGCAGTGCCTGATAATCGATTCCTCTCCTGGGGGGCTGCTGTTCCAGGATGGCTGGTGCACCGCAGCGCTGACTGCACAGCCAGGACAGAGCTGCTGCCCTTCCCTTGCTCAAGGCCTGACCCAAACACGGCCCCAGGAGAGCCATGGTGCAAGGCTTTGTCCTCCTCCTCTTTCCAAGGCAATCTGTCCCACAGGAAAGGTCAGGCTGCCTTCAGCTGCAAAGTTTCTGTTAACCCTCCCTGGTCAGGTGTGGTCAAAAATCATCACAAACCACTGCTCAGAGCTGTGAGCAGGAGCTGGTTGTCATTTTTGGAGCTTCTTGCCAATCTGTGACAATGCAAACTAGACAAACTGATCAATGAATTTTACTGCTTTATCTGTTTCATAAATTGTCCTCAGATTATGATGCTGTTCAAACCACTTGCTGCAGATGCTTTGTGAAAAAAGAAATTTCTTAACAGTTCATAACAATTATTTGTAATCTATGTGATTTTGATTAGACCCTGTTGATGACATAGTGATTTTTTTTTTTGGCTCATCGATTAGAAGAGTTTTAGATTTCTGAATTATTATATTTGGAGGTGAGAATTCAGAATTTGATTTCAGTTAATAGGCTTTCAGTCCAGAAGAGATAATAGTTCACTCATTCCATGTCCTTGAACAGCACAAGGCAGAGGTTTCAGGCAGCTCTTTCCCCCATACTTTGATGTATGAGTACATTCGACAAAGCTTTATCTCCTAGAAAATTATTCTGTCTTTCTTTCAAGCCATATAGAATTCTCCTGCTTTCAATAAAAACCCCAGATGTTCCCATGACTTCCCCCTCATTAAAATAATTTGCTACAGTATTCCTGGGAAACTAATAGAAGTAGTTGAGAATACAAGCAGAATTTTTAATGAATTTTCACACACTTTTTTAATATTTTCCTAGCAAAAGTTTCAAGCTTTGGGCTGTTGCTGTTCACTTTTATCCAGACTCATTACACCTGGTTTAGTGACATCAGCAGTCTAGACCCTTTTTCTGGTCAGTGGAGAAAATTAACCTCTCCCAGGTGGATTGCATTTTCCAGGGTTGGTCTCTCTACTGACTGCAATGGGAGGCTGGAAAAACCAGCAGACCTTAAGTATCTCAGCAAGATATTTAAATTTAGGTGGGAAATACCCTGGCTCTGCTTGCTCATCCCTAGGGCTGGCTCTTGAGAAGGAATGGGACACAATGCTGGAAACACCCAAGGAAATCTCTCACCCATCTCCAGCAATTCTTACTGCTTTTTTCTGGTATTACAGGGGTTTATTTTAAAGAATCCATCAGGTTCAGAATTGTTTCCACTCTTATTGAAATTTTAACTCTATTTCTCAGCTTTATTGTCAGCATCCTGGGTCTTTTTTTGCTCACCAGGGGAAAAGCAATAGGTCAGATCTTTAACACGCACAATATTAACTTTCTAAATCCTACTTTCTTTCAGGATTTACTCAACTAGATAATTTCTATTTATTTTGGACACATTCTCATATCATGTCTATAGAGATTTGTGGGGAAAGTACAACTGATGCAAAGGATTTTGCTTTTTACTCTTAACCACCCCCTGATCACCACCACCAACAGCCTTTCTGCCTCTTTTCACATTTCCATTTTCTCTCTTCCCTTGTTTCTCTGCACTCAGCATCCTGCAAGCCGTGCTCTACAGTCTTCCAGTAAATGTCTCATTTAAAGAGTGAGGAAGGCTGAATTAAATAGGGCAGGGACTCTTGCTGGCCTGAGTTAATGGAGATGTCTTTTAGTGACATGTCAGCTCGAGACAGTTCAGCTCTGCCAGCGTCGTGACAAACCTTTAACGTTTAACAGCGTATGAACAATGGTCCACCAGGAAGGTGTGTGATGGCCTTTGGATTGGGCTGTGACTCATTTTTAGGTGTTTTCTCATAATTCAGGGCCACAGTTTATAACCTCATATAAGTGAATGAGAACAGCAAGAAAACCAAGCCCTGGAACCAGGGGCTGCTCTCATTGGCCCAACAGTAGATCAGAAACCCCATAAACTTGGTCCAGTCTTGTTAATAAATTATGCTCTATCCTGCAACCAGTGGAAAATATGGATGTGCCTACACGATAGCCATAGAAGACACCCTGACAAGTCTAGAATGTGAAATTATTCTAATTGGTGTAACTGAAGCCAGAATTTGGGACAGAGTTATCCAGCAGCTGGAAATTTCGTGATCATAATGGTGGTCCTCTCCAGTCTTCAGAGAAAAAGCATCTAGTAGGGGATGATGTACAGGTAGTGATGCATTGCAATTAGAATGCTGGAGCTCTTAAAAATTAGCGCTGCTCTTGACACTTCCAAAATTGTGCCACCTTGTACTACGGAGCAATCATTAGGGTAATGAACAATTTCTCCTGGGTGGTATCTGCCACCACTTGACAGTTTCATAAATGTGAACATTTCAGAAGTGAGAAAACCTCCATCCTTGCTGGGGGGGAAAAAAAAAAAAAAAGGGTGATTAACCCCAAGCTTTCTTTTCTGAAGCACACACTCCCAGAGCAACAGCACACACAGAGAGTTGTGCTGCTAATGCTTTTTTTGGTGCAGAAAACCATCTTGTGTTTTCACATATGCTTCCAACAAGAGAAGTTTCCTCATTTTGACAAAATGTGTTCCCTATATTTTTAGAGCTGGGTTAAAACTCCACGGCTGAGGAGAGGAGCCAGGGCAGTCCCACAGCTGCTCCCAGCGACAGAGCAAATGTCAGAAGTGCTGGAGCTAATGGGGAAGCCACAGTGCCCTTTGCTTCCCTGCCCCTGCCCTCCACTTCTCCCTTCCTCCCTGGGCCTGACCTCCCACCCCGGGAAACTGTCCCTGGTTGGCAGATTGTTCTGCTGTTATCCTGCCCCAAAACAAACAAACAAACAAACAATCAGAGACTCATCTGTGCAGAGAAGGTACCATTAATGTATAACCACGAGGATCAGAAAAAGCAGCGAGAGTGCAAGCAGGGCCAAGAACATGTTTGCAGTGTGTTCAGGATGGATTGCCCAACTCTGAGGGAAGCAAAACACAAAAGTTACACTTCCGCCAGACAACATGAGTGGCTTGTCACCAAAAAAAACAGGTTTAAAGGCTACACTTGCCTTCCCTCATGCACCCCTCCCTCTTCTCCTTACTGCTTTCCTCTTGCCCAGTAAATAGGCTGTAATTAAATCTTCCTAAATAGGAAAGAAATACTACACTTAAAAGTTTCTCAAAAAAGGTAAAGATATGTCAAATGAAAAATGGGGGTGGCTTTGCAGAGGAGAAGCACAGGGGTGGTCACAGTTCACATCCCACCATTCCAGGTGGAAGCACTGGCTCACAGCTGGAGCTGCTGGCTCACACTGCACTGAGCCCTGAGCGAGGCATTGCCCGCTATCTTCCTCATCACGTTTCATCAGGACTAACCCACATCAACATCCATTATTGAATTCCTGAAAAGAGTGGGTTAATGGTTCACAAAAATCAATGAAAGATTGCTGCGATGGGAGAGCCATCCTGGAATGACGGAGTGGTTTTTTTCCTGCCAGCAATGCTCTCACATTTACTGAGAGCAGAAGCTGCGATGTCTAATTCTGGCTTAAAGTCTCTCAAAGTCTGGTGTTCTCCACCTCCTCTGACCAAGCAGTTTCTTTTCTGTAGAGGCTGGAGCTGATGGTGGTGTTAAAGCAAAGAGTCAGGACTGTCCCTGTGCCCCAGGCACATGCAACAGTGAGAACAGCAGGGTTCATGCTCCCGGGTTGAATTTCCTCAGTGTTGCCACCCAGCAACAGCCCATGTTTGCTGCGCTTTTCTGGATGTTGAAACACACACAGCCTCTTAGACCCCTTGCATGGTCTGGCTTGTCACTCCTCATCTTTTCCTGCCTGTTTATTTATTTATCATTTACGTAGTTCTTTAATTAATTAATTGGTTATTTATTTATTTATTTATTTATCAGTAATCCTAATATACAGTGAGTGGTACTCTTTAGATCTAATTAAAAGTCTGCAGGCATGGTTTATGTGCTCACTTCCCATTTCAGACTGCTTCAGGAGCCAAATTTTAAGACTGTCAGAGCAGTGTCCCACAGGTGACCAAGGCTCAAAGCCCCCTGAGATGGTCTCTCAGTCGTTCAGGAGTTGCAGATAGGGAAAAGAACATTATGGCTAAGAAAGCAGGATGAAGACCTAACATTTTTGCTTGAAACTTGACCAAGCAACTCAAAACCCCCTGACAAAGGCTCCTGCTGCGCCTCCTCAGGCTCAGCCACTTCTCCAGCCCAGCCCTTGGCTCCAGAGCACCCACGAGAGTTTCACTGGGGACAGCAATAATGGAAACATCACGTCCTGTTAACAGCACATCTGCACACACACACTTTTGGCTATATTGTTCTGTTGGGCTGCTTTTGCCATAGATCTAATCTCTTCACCTTTGGCACTGAAAATGTGTTTTAATTAACCCGCTAGCAAAGCATTAGACTGGGACTGTCTGATCATTTTTAACTTTATTTTCCTGAATGAAAACAATGCTGGCCAAATTTACTGTACAGTGTCACCTTAATTACCTGTCTTAGACAATCCCTTTCACACTCACTTGCAGTTTATCACAGTATAACACAAAAACTCTTCCTCTAAAAAAAACTTTAAATGCTTCTGAGATTCAAACTGTAGATTGCTTGTGCAGCTATAATCTTAAAAAACATCTGCTACATTTGTGTGGTAAAGGAAGTCTCTTTAGAATACAGCCTTTGATTTCTATAAAAGACAAATCAGGCCACATGTTTTTGTTTTGAATGCTTCTCATCACAAGAGGAAATTTTCTGCAGCTTGGAATTTTGAAGGCATGAAAAATGTATTTATTTTTTTAAACAAAGAGCACACATAAGAACATCAACAAAACTCCTCGGAAGCGTTAAAAACCATTCCTCTATCATCTTTAAAGAAACACTAACGACTGCCTGACCCACATTTTGATCTACCTTTCTGTCTTAAATTTATCTGGGTCATATCACGTCCTTGATCCAAACACATAACTCCCATTGACATCTCAGACCTTCGGAGGTTCACCCATCATTAGCTCTGGAGCTGCTAATAGCCCAGACAAGCAGAAGATTAGGAAGTTTCCCAGGGCTTTTTTTATTTGTCTCTCAAAGTGAGTGTGTTTGATTGACAAACTGGCTTTGACACCGGTGTGCATTGAAGGTAGGAATCGATGGGACCTTGTGGCCGAGCGAGTCCAGAACAGATTTCTTTTGCCTGATTCTGAACTATCTATTTTTTAAGAAACTATGGAAAGAAAAGCTTCTGGCTCTTCATAGGGAACCCTTTGTTTTAGATTTTAAAACTGTTTTGTTGGTGCCCATTTTGTCCACCTACATCTCTCCTCTCTTCTTCTCAGGGATACTAGAGATGCCTACACTGAGTTTTTTCAAAAGAGACCACACTTGTAGAGGATCATCTTCTACACTTATCAACCACCCAAATGTTTCATACTATCACTGTCTCCTCTGCTTCGTTCCCCCAATGAGAAACTTTGATCTAAAGCAGCCTTTATGTCTCAAACCACTTCAAACCAAGGGCTGAACCCTGCCTAACGCAGGCTCTTAATCCTCAGTGTGGAATCACATTGTTCCCCTCTCCCCTTTTTCAGGGCTAAAGGAGTCCCAGGTCCCTGCTGCAGGCCCAGGGCAGAGGAAGCAGCAGGGATGGGATGCAGGAGCACAGCTCAGCAGTTACATCAGTAGATTTTGCATCCAGAGTGGTGCAGCTCTAAAGCACAATGCTTTGTCTCGGCAGAGGAATCCAATGCACAGTCAATATCTCCCCTTTCACAAGCTTCTGATCACCAATACTGTTTTTATTTTTGCATGCCAGGAATAGCCTTTTTTGAAATGATTTGAAATGCAAAAGCTACAGTTCTGCATAACGAAGACACTGATACAGAAAAACAATTGTGAGTAAATTTTAAAAACTCCAATCACTAACCCTATAGCAAATCCCTTACAGTTTTGGAGGCCTGTCAAGAAGTTATGGCTAAAGAGTGTCCTGCTGATAGCAGCTGTGACCTGAAGCACATCCTTTTAAGTGATAACTGCTGTCAGAGTGGGGAGACAAGTAATGAGGGCAGAAAAACACTTCATTTGTAGCATCTTGGATAGCTTTCATATAATTTGTATTTTCATTCAGTGGAAATACTTCATTAGCTGTCAATTATTTTTGGTTTGTGGAGGATTTTCTTTTTTTCAGTTCATTCATTTTTCTGGTAGTCAGTCACTTATCCCATGTTTTAATGCCAAAGAGGTATCAAAATTCATATTATTTATACCTTAGGTGCTGCTTTGTATTGACTGAAGTCAATATAAAGGTACCAGTTAGTTTAAGGTCCACCTGTTTGTGACTCTGCTTTTCTGCTAAGCTTCTGACCAAGTTCAGCTCTAATATTCTGTGAAATACAGGATCTTACCTCAAGGGTAGTAGACTGCTTCATCTGAAGATTTACTACGAAAGGGAATAATCTTCCTTTTGCATGTGGAATGGAGAAAGTCCATGGAGATAAATTTGGAAGGGTGGGGAGGCTCTGTCATTGCTCATTCGTGGCTCTAACAGAGGTACCAGGCCTTGGGTAGAGTGAGCAATGGATCAGAGCTCTCCCTGAGCTCCCAGCACCCTATTTCCCCTACAGAAATCCCTTACTGAGCCAAAAAGCCAAGTTCCTCCACTCCATGTCCCCATGCATTTGTAAGAGAGAGCACAGTGCAAATGCACATTGGAGTCTGCTCTAAATGACAGCAGATGTTTTTCATCGCAGCAAAGGAACCTCTTGTGCAATTAGCAAGACAGAACTTTAAAAAAATATTTTTTGCAGAGAATAACTGTGTATTTACATAGTTGTGAAATTTCTTTTCTGATAGAGAATCAGATTTGCAAAACGTTTGGTGCATTTTTTTTTTTCTGTAATCATGTCTTCCCCTTGCTCTGGGATGCAGCATTTGTTGTAAACAACTGTCTCCTCTCCTCAGGACCCTCACCTGTATCATGCATGGAAAAGAGCTCCTGGGCTAGGTGTCATTCAAGCATTTGTCCAAAGGCTGGAGGAATGCATGGAAGAGCCCCCGAGGATTCGGTGAGGTTTGGACTGGGCACTGAGCTCTGGGTGCAGTGAGTAACCAGCCTGCTCCACCCTGCCAGGTGTCAGCTTTGATTAATGAACAAGCGACTCTGTGCAGAAATGATTCACAAAGCCTTTCGAGTGCACCAGAGCTCATTTTTGGCCAAAGTTTTCACTGTTCTGTGCGATTTCTGTAGGAACGTACTGAAAATCTGAGATCTTTTGTGAAGCTGTGGTGTGCTCTGAGCCCACGACTAAAAGTGTGATCGGGGGGAGGCTGAGTCCTGAGCTCACTGCTGAGGTGAATTTGAATGGCACAACTCCCTGATTTTCTGGTATTTCCTACTTAGTGTCAGTCTAATCAGAAGCTCAAGCAATTCAAGAAAGTCCGAGCATTCATTTCACTTTTACTGAGATGAGAAATATCAGCTATATTAAAACAGCAAGCAGTGAGGATTCTGCTTTGCTGTGACTCTAGACCCCTTTTAAAAATTCTGACCAGATTTGGGGGAAAGTCAGTCACAGATTCACATAATACCATTGCAGCTAGATTTTCAGCACTTATGACACTGAGTTACAATATATTTAGCCTTTTTTAATATAAATAATCTTGTTTCTCAGCTATAAAGCAAGTGCAGGTGAGGGGGTGGTGACTGTCACTGCAGGATTGAAAAGAGGGAGAAATGCTTCTGCAGTGCCTCACATTGGATGGAGTTCTGACCTTTGTCTCTGCTCTCAGGGATGGAGAGGAGAGGAGCAGCTCTTTTCCAAAGAGCTCAGGTCCCAGTAGTTCCCATTATAACTCCATGACTCAGCACCCAACGTGATCTCTGCCCCTGACACAAGCAGGGTGAAGAAAAATGAAATACCCAATCACCCTCGGAGCGACGTGTCTTGCTGACAGTTAATTTGCCAACAGCACTCTGCGGCTTTGTATATTAATTAAGCAGTGAATTAATTCATTAATGTTGCCGACACAGAGAGCAGAACATACCTTCATTTCAAAATGCCTGATTCCATTATCAACAAGCTAAATTCTGCCCTCAGCTCACCTACACGATGGCACTGCTGACTCCAACAGATGCCACAAGGAAATGTCTGGGGGCAGTTTTTGGCCTGACTTCTTTCATTGTGCTACAGACAGCCATGAGGCATTTTCATTCCTGTAAGTAAATTTTCCTTCAGAAGCTTGGCAAAGTAAAACCTCAGACACTTTTGGGCTCTTTGCCCAACTTGAGAACAAGGGGCACAAAAAAAGGTTCATTTTTCTCACCAGCTACAAATTTGATTGACACGGAGGGCTGGTCCTATTAAGCTGAGATCTGGCCTAGGTTCAGTGTATTTGGAAGCCTAGTTACAAACGCATTAAAACAACTTCAAGAGAGATTTTGTCAACCTATCAAAGACAAATCAAGAGTGATTTCCCTGATGCCTCTGCTGAATTGGGTAAATTTCATTTATTGACTTCAAGCACTGCGTGCTGGTAATTTTTCTCCCTGTCTTTTCCTCCAGAGGAATTTGATATGATCAGATCTACTCTGATGTTTCATAATCACATTTTCTTTCCCCTTGCTCTCTCCTCCTTTGCAGGGTGCTTTGAGTGCTGCTACCAGGTGTAGAAGATGTGCATGTCAGAGAGGAGAGATGGGCCAAAATCAGAAGTGTGCTCAATCAAAACTAACTCGGTAGAGTCTCCTTTAACCTGGCCTGCCCTGCAATTTCTTTGGCTTGTATCACATAGAGGCCCTTGGAATGGCATCTACAGGACTGCTCAGGTTAAAAAAAAGCCATTAAGAACAGCTTTTATGTGATGTGGAATGGACTAAACCCCTTCAGCTTGAGGCACTGCAAGTTCGTGGAATGGAGGAGGAAAAGGATGTTAATTTAAGTACAGCATGAAAGGGGCAAATGTGTGTTGGTGTAAGTGCCACTTCCAGGCAATAAAAATCAACTGGAGGGAATTTCTCTTTGGGGGAAAATGGACATCACATAGCTGGGGCACTAGATTTTGGTGCATGTGGAATAAATCTGAGTAGGACTGTTTGAAAGACTCCCTGTGGTACCAGAAAGATTGGCCTCGTCCAGAGTTTTCAGTTTATGTCACAGTAATGTTTAGTTTGCATGGCACACAGAAAATCAGAGACACAATCCTCTGACCCTGAGGAAAGGCAGAGACTCACACAGGGGCTGTCATGACCCCATTTTAGGGGAGAAGCTGTTGCAAGCCCGAAAAGCACACCAGTGTCCTCGACTGGTTTGCATGGGTGAAGCTTGGAGTGGCTGACACAGTGAGACACATTCCTTGGAGTTCACAGCCACATTTGCAGGGATTTGGGATGAAACCCACACGAGCCTGAGTGGTTTCAGCTCCACAGTGGCACTGGTCCCGGTGCAGACCACAGCATGCAGCTGAGCCCTGACAGGCACAGCTCCCACACAGCCCAAACGTCTTCAGAGCCACCAGCAGAGCCTTGCAATGGTTGTTGGAGCAGAAACACCGAGTTCCTCCCGTGCTGAGCCCTCCCATCCCCTCCGCACGTGCAGGGCTGGCCTGGGGCTGGTTAGCAGGGAAAACATGGCACGGCAGGAGCAAGGGCCAACAGGTTCCGAGCACCCAGGGGCACCCCAGGGTGCAAACGGGTGCTGTCCTCGCTGCAGCTCTTTGCCACCAGGCCTGAGGATCAGTCAAGCAGAATGTGGTGCTGCCCTGGATGTGCTGAAAGAGCCTCCTCGGGAATGCAGCTCGCTCTGCCCGGGGGCTGCAGAGCCGTGGGCAGCCAGGCACCGAGTGCTCGGAGCAAGCCTGGCACACGCATCCTTTGTTCTCTCCCCTTCCTGCAGGAGAAAACCAAAGCTAAGCAAGATTTAAGTGATGTGCTCAAAGTCAGGCCGTGATTCAGTGATCAGCTGAGAAGGCAGACGTGCTGTGCTAGCCACTATTCCTGTTTCTCCCGAGTTAATGTGGATGGATTTATTCAGCGCATATTTATTTCGTGGGTTTCTTTTTCATGACATTTCCTCAATTTCTTGATTTACAGTTTTCATTATTGTGAAATTTGATTACAGAACCAGGCAAAATCGCAGAGCAAGGCATGTTTCCACCATGCAATTTCACTCCAAACCAGCCCCATCTCAGCCTGAGGATTGCATGGAGAGAGGATCGATTCTGAGTTTGCCAACTGACAGACTCATGAGAAATACTCTGATCTTGTTTGGATCCCACTGAGAATATTTCATATGCTTGAAAGGCCTGCTAAGTTTTTTTCTCCTGTTTACCTGATGTTCCACATAGTGAAATAGCTTGGGAGTGAAGGGGGCACTGCTTCTGGATCCTCAGCAATGTGAGCTGCTTTGTCCTTTGCTTTCTGTTTCTTCCTCTGTAAACACTCGCACAGATATTCCCTGATCAGAGCAGGGTGTGCAGGATACAGAGATTCTCACAGTGTCAAAATGTAGCATGCTGGCCTGGAGCAACTCTTCAATTTTTCACATTTATGTGACACTATAAAAGTAAGTAAGAGCCATGATTTTGTCTTGTGCCCTAGCAGCTAGAATTTACATAAACTTAGAGAGGTCTTGAAATCACAAATGCAAAGTGAAGTCTTGTGTATCATTAAAATAAATCACTGTCACAGAAGCCTAAAACTTAACTAAAAACTCTTTTCCTAGAATCAGTCTGTCTGGTCATACAGGGCAACCAGCAAAGAGTTTTGCACTCAGTATTCTGTAGTTCATGTCAGCTACATCAATCTCTATTTTTATTCTACAATTTCATATTTAATATCATAGAGTTACCTCCCTTAACTATGTTTAATTTGGCTTTATGTTTGTTTATTTTCTTTGTCATGTCATTTTTTCCTCCTGTTGTTAGTTTTGCTTGGCACTTGTATAATAACACTTTAGAAACATTAACTAATTAACCTTCCTAATACTCCAGGGAGGTACTCTAGACTACGTCAGCCTTACCCTGCCTCCCACTTCATGATGAAATAAGCAGGAGTTGTCTGATTTGCATAAGGTTGAAAAGAAAGTTGTCTGAGCCAAGACTCAAATCTGGGGTTCCTAGCTGGGATTTTTCCTATTCCTTTTACACTGGAACTAATTTACAACTGGTTGTTGGATCAGATTAAGGAGGAATGGCAAACTAAGGGGTTGTACCCCCTTCCCTAAGCTCCCTGTCACTCAGGACAGGCATTTGGGGCATGGCTAAGTCGAACACAGGGTGCTCCCATCCCACCCAACAATGAACAAAAGCTAACACTTGCACAGCTGATCCCTTTGGCACCATAGGTAGAGCCTAAAGACACAAATGAAAGCAAGGCATTTTCTAGTGGATGCTGGGCAAAGCTCTAGGAAAAATGGTCCTTATCTTCAACAGACCAAAAACTCCTCTGTGTATGCACCTTGTGGCTGAGTATTGAACCCACCACCAACTATTAGAGACCTACTGTAGGATCATAGAACCATTTAGGATGGAAAAGCCCTCTAAGGTCATCGAGTCCAGCCGTCAAGCCAGCACTGCCAAACCCACCACTAAACCAGAGAGACAGCATTGGAAAATCAGCCTCTCCAGAGGATGGCTGGAAGGGTAATTACCTTTGTGACTTTATACCTGGCATATGCAATAGATAGGCTAACATTATCAGAGGGAGGAGTAGGAATAGGGTTGGGCAAATCGGCTCAATGACAGGGATGAAGGCTACCCCAGGAAGGCAACTCCCGGGAAGCAGAATAGCAGGAATATGCCTCGGGAAGGAGGAGGGCTGGTTTGTGCAACACGGAGTGGGAGAGGCAGTGGGAAGAGCGAACCCAGTGGAGCCCTGTGATGCTTCAGGTGCCCTGAGCTTTGCCCTGGGCAGTGTGGCTCAGAGCAGGGATGTGACACAGGACCAGGACATCCAAGGGCTGCGTGGAAAGCTGGGCTGGGAAGCACTCTGTAGGAAAGCAGCCTGTGAGTAGGAACTGCTCAGCCTCATGACAGGGAGAAGGCTCAGCACAGCCACACCCCACGCACCCGGGCAGCCCTGCACTTCCAACCAGGCCGCTTCCCCTGCAGGTTTTGCTCCCTGTGATGAGCAGGGCCTCCTGCTTTTGCAAACTCTTCCAGTGAACCTGTGTGTGGGCACGCCTAAACATTTCGGCAGCACCCCTTAGCTGCCACGTGCTTGGTGATCCTCCTGCACTCACCTCTGTGCTCATGGCATTGCAAACCAGTCAGAGAGAAAGGTGAGAGCCCCAGTGCACTGCAGCACTGGGACAGGACCCCACCGAGGGCTCCGACAGGAGAGCCGAAGCCAGAGCAGCTCAGAGCAGCAGCAGCACAGATTCAGTGTGCGTGCGTGTCCCACTCTGGTGGACTGGATGGCCATGCCAATGCAGCAGTGAATCACAGCAATAACCCAGCACAAGCTGGAACACGGCTGCTCGTGTGCCAGCACACACTGGGAATGCTCCTGACTGCTGGGAATCCATGAGAGCAATGCAGTGTGCAGCCCCTTCGCTGCTGTGACACCACTGCCAGGGCTCAGCACACCCCAGCCCCTCAAACCAGACTCGTTTCTGCTTGGGAAGAGTGTAACCACTCTCTGTGTCTGCTTTTTCCAAAGAGGAGGGAGGTGAACTGAGGATCACAGGGGAGAAAAAGGGTTTTGATGCAATATACACATGTGTATAAGTGGAATACACAGCGGTATAATGGAAAAGCAGAGTTTAAAATGTTTGTGGAACAGGCCGGTGGTGGGCTGAAATGTCAGCACTTCTCTCCTTTTTATGTGGTAGGAGAATAAGATTAAATTCCCCTTAAATGCCGTAGTGGCTTCTGCCTTATTAGAATCATCTCTCATAACATTTTTAGAGTATTGTGTGGAATCCACTTAAACGAATCCCCATGAAATGAAGAGTGCTGTTAGAATAATCTGGCTCTTGAGCGGTGGGCTCTGCCTCGCACAGCAAGATTTGGCTGTGTGCTTGAGAGGGAGAGCAGGCTCCAGCTTCCCAGCTATTCATATTTAAGTATCTCAAAAGGCACCAAGACACTTGCAACAATATTGTATCACGCTGCTATTTGAGCAAGGAGAGAAAGAGCTTTGAATAATTAAAATCAATTAAAAGGCTAAAGGATGAGGATTCTTCTTGTCTTCTGAGAACACTTTACAGCACTAGGTAAATGTTTTCTTGCCTTACCCAATAATTATCTCTCTCAAACACACCTACCCGCACACAGCCTTGTGCAGCCACAGTCTCTCCTGGTTTAGATTTTGGGAGATCTCAAGGTCAGTTATGTGAGCTCTGACACCGATGGCTGGAGCCCTCGCACAGCTCAGGTGGGAGTTCCCAAGGAAATCACCTCCAGCACAGCCTGGGCTCTGCTGAACACCAAAATCTGCTCTCACAAGTCTGTGCATTCAAATCCTTCTGGAAATATGTAGCTGCTAGCAGAACTGGGCTCAAAGTGCCAAAAAAAAAAACCCAAAAAAGCACCTAATGTCTTAGATGAACACAAAGTGACAGCGCTTTGTGTGTGTGTGTGTGTGTGTCTGGTTTCGATTCATGGGCTGGGAGCAGTGTGGAACAAGAGCACTTTCATCTCGCCAAGCTGGAGTTCAGGAGATTAACGTCTATTATCTTGGGAAAAAAAGAAATAAAATCACAGCTAGCCCCTTGATCTGCCCCATCAGCTGATGTCTCCTGTGACTCAGGGCATCTCCACCTGAACGCCCACTGACCTCAGCGGTTCCTGGTAGTGATGCAGCTCTGTGGAGCAATCCCGAGCCGATTGCATTACCTGCTGATGAGGTGGCACTGAGCAGTGATGCAAACAGCCCTGAGAAGCTTTCTTCCTCTCCATCCCCCTTGGCATGCTCCTCTCCCTGCCGTGTCCCTCTGCCTCTCCTGAGAGCCCCGAGCATTTGGCTTTCTCTGCTGCCTTATTCAAAGAGCCCCATCACTCCCCATAGCATGAAATCCCTGTAACAGAAAGGAATGAATTGCTGGCTGACACATGCCCTGCGATAAAACAGCAGCTTGTGAATAAATACATAAAGAAGCCTTTGGGTCTGGGCTGGCTTCAGAATAGATCAGTTTATTTCTGCTGTGATTTGGGGAGTACAAATATCTTTGCATTAGCAAACAGCACACGATGGGGTTTGTATCCCAGCAAGGAATGTGTGTGGCTTTGGGAAAGGCCAGCTCCTACCGTGGCACTGCCCAAGGAGGGAAGAACAGTCCTGTGTGGTCACACTTACTCCCCAGAAAATAATTGTAAGAGTTTAATTGTTAACTTCACCTTTGATAGCTCTTGTTCCACATCAGAACCCTCTTGCCTCCTTCCCCACTTCACTGACTAAATGGATTAATTGAAATTATGGAAATAATTTTGAAAAATACAGTGAGCAAAATGACATCTTTGCTTTTGGGCGACAATGTTCAAAATTTGAATTTTTCTGTGGTTTTCACAGGGAGAAAAAATCTGTTTGCTATTTTTTTTCCCTGCCAGCTGAAATCATATAAATTTGAACATGTATTTAAAGGGAGAGAGAAAAGCAGCAGAGTGTGTTCCAGGTGACCTGTTCTGTGGAAGGGAAGCTCCTGTGCTGCCCAGTGGGTGCCAGGGCTGGTCACTGAGGGAAGGAGGGAACCAGGAGGTGAGTTGGGGCTTCAGGCTTAGACTCACAAGACTGGAAACAAGTCCATGCACTTCTGCCCGTGAGCCTGGCAAAAGCTGGGTTTCTGTGCAGGGCACTGAGAGCCAAAGGGGTAAGAACACCCTGCATAAAGCAATTTAAAGGCATTGGCAAGAACCTTTCCTCCATCCCTATTCAAGAAGAAGTCTTAGCACACGATCCAGAATTTCCTTGTGCATTCTTGGCTGTTTTAGGAGAGCGTGTGCACTCTTTTTCCCCCAGCACTTCGAGCTGAGCTCCCTCAAGGAAGCACAGACAATGCCATGTCCCTCCTCTCGAGGTTCCTGGAGAGCAGCAGCGTGGAGCAGCTCTCTGTGGTTCAGATGTGTTTCAAATACGGGCCAATTGCCAGGGTTTCATTAAGTGAACAACATGTGAATGTAACCACATATAGAGCTGCTTCCATCCACGGCGAGCCCAGTGCCTCTGCACGAAAGCAGATGTTATGGAAACAGCCCAAGTCAAATAAGCAAGGGGAGATTACCTCCATAATGAGCTAAAAATTAGTTCTGCACCCTCTTGAAGGGATTAAAAAAAAAAAAAACAACAAAAAAAAACCTAACCAACCCAACCAAAAAAATCCCCACTTGTTTTCCTAAAATAAACAGCATAAGTGGCACAGACACACAGGCAGGTATCAGCAGGTGTAAAGCATTTCCCCTCTCAGTATCCCATGCATAGAGATTTTAAAGATAAATTCAGACTCAAGACTAAATATATCCAAGTGAATCTAAATGGATATAAATTACTTCTTCCACCATACAAAGCACACCAAATAAAAAGCCTCTGAATTTCCTTGCTTCTTAGACCCTGATTTATTATCTGGCTACAAGGAAGTGCTGTCATCACTGACATGTTTAGACAGATTAACACAAACTGATTATAGTCTATAAAATTATTAAGTTTGAAATACTTTTATTTTGCTTATTTTTTATGAAAAATAACTTTGACATAGGCATAGCACCCGCTGTGCTATCCTTGGCCTACATCAGGTATTCCCTCCAGTTTTAATATGGAAATCTTAAATACACACTTTTTCCCCTATCTCTTCCTCAAAATACTTCTCTCCCATCACTGCACATCACTGTCCAACAGCTATCAGTGATGATGAAGGGAAAGGACTGGCCATGGTGGCAATTAGCATTTTAATTGATAACTCCTGGCTCAAAATTAATCTGGAACCAATGTTGCACTCATCATCATCATCATCATCATCATCATCACTCCTGGTTTGAGCACAGGCTTTCCTTTTTTTCAATAGGGAAAATGAAGGGGATTATTGGGAAGAGGAAGCAGCCAAAACGCAAGTCGTTGTTACCAGGCAAGAAGGCTGGGGAGTTTCCCCATTTTCTCCCAATTTTCTATCCCTTCTGGGCTTACTCATAAAGTACAAGAGGAGAAATTTTTAAAGGGAATTCTCTTCCAGGTTGTTCTCTGCCCACACAGACATATTCTTCCTCTCACCACCCCTTGCTCCCCAGTGCT
Organism: Origma solitaria; assembly: GCA_013397895.1. Classification (NCBI taxonomy): domain Eukaryota; kingdom Metazoa; phylum Chordata; class Aves; order Passeriformes; family Acanthizidae; genus Origma; species Origma solitaria. The sequence goes on along the minus strand of VZRL01001315.1, from coordinate 422,581 downwards.
CCATCCAAGAAGTAGTGGAGGGGAAAACAGGGAAGGGGAACAATATAACTAGTTTCAAAGAAAAACTTTTTTCCTCATCAGCAGAGCTGAAAGGCTTTGAAAAAGCCTCGCTTTCTGCACAACACGAACAGCTACACACACTTCTTTCTCTTCCCTTCTCTTTCTCCCAGGAGGAGGGAAGTTAAGAACCTGAGAGATTTTTTATAGTTCTTCATTACTTCAAAATGATCACTTTAATTCAAATTTCAGCACAGTTTTGCTCTTTTCCTTTTTTTTTTT